>LR753855.1:4989-121545 GCA_902729485.2 Mus minutoides
CCTAGTTGGCCATCAGTGGGAAGAGAGGCCCCTTGGTTATGCAGACTTTATATGCCCCAATACAGGGGAACGCAGGGGCCAAGGGGTGGGAGTGGGTGGGTAGGGGAGCAGGCCCGGGAGGGGGGAGGATATAGGGAACTAGCTGGATAACACTTGAAATGTAAATGAAGAAAATATCTAATAAAAGTAGTAAAAAAAAAAAGAAAAACAAAATAGAATGTGAATTAAAACAAACAAACAAACAAACAAACAAAAACCTGAAACTATACTGGAAGGTAAAAACTAGTGAAGCAAATACAAACCTCAGTGTAATACCACTCTAACAACATTGTTGTTGCAAACAGAAAGTTGAGGATAGAAGACCAAGTAAGTGTGAACTGGATCACTCAGTAACATGCATTAACAAACTCAAAACTGTATATGAAAGGAGCATAATAGTGTTTGGGGATACCAAGGAAGACCGAATCTTGGAATTATGATCAGAGAAATAGGAGAAGAAAACATTGGCAATGACTGAGAAAATGTCTCCATTAAAGAGATAGATTAATATTAGAAATGCCAGAGTTACATTTGCAAGGGAGAAATTTCTTAGACATTATTCCAATAGGTCATTCACTCAGATCAAGAATTTATAAATGGGACCTCATGAAAATGGAAAGCATCTGTAAGACAAAGGATATAGCCCATAGGAAAAATAGGAAACCTGCAGATTGGAAAAAAAATCTTCACTAACCCCTCACCTGATAGAGGCCTAATATCCAAAATATATAAATTACTCAAGAAATTAATCACCAAAAATAATCCAAACAACAAAATCAAAAAGTGGGATATAGAACTGAACCAAGATTTCATAATAGGGGAATCTTGAATGAGTGAAAATCACCTTACACCAAGCTGAATAGCTATCTTCAAAACCTCAGGTCACAGCAGGATGTTGGTGAGGATGTGGTGAAAAAGGAACATTCCTTCTCTGCTGGTCAGACTGCAAACTGGTACAACCACTCTGGAAATCAATATGGAGTTTCCTCAGAAAATTGGAAATAGATCTACCTGAAGACCAAGCTATACCATTCTTGGGAACATAGCCAAAAGATGCCCCACTATACCATAGGGGTACATGTCCTACTATGTTCATAGTGCCCTTGTTTGTGATAGCCAGAAGCTGGAAAAAAAAACCAGATTTTCCAAAACAGAACAATGGATATTGAAGATATGCTTCATTTACACAATTGAATACTACTCAGCGATTAAGAATGAGGACAGGCTGAGTTTTGCAGGTAAATGGATGGAACTAGAAAATATCATCCTGAGTGAGATAACTCAGACCCAAAAGGACATACATGGTATGAACTCTCTAATAAGTGAATATTAGTCAAAAACATACAAATTACCCAAGATACAGTTTACAGATCCCCCCAAAATTAACAACCCAAAGGTCCCAAGTGAGGATGCCTCAATCCCACTTGGTAGGAAGAAGTAGGCAATCACCAGGGTTGGTGACAGAGGAAGGTACCTGGGTGGGAAAGGAGACAGGAAGGTGAAGAGGAGAACATGGTCATATATTGGATAAAAGAAAAGGACTGAAGCCCTGAATGCCACTTGGCAATAGGGAACCTTGGGAGCTACAGTGTGAGGGGACCCTGCACAATGTACCAGAGTCCTGGGATGTGACAGATGCTCAGGACTCAAAGGGAGGGAAATTAGAGGAAATGCCTGACATTGGGGAGAGGGAACTTGCATTGTAAGACAGGACATCAAGTAAGAGATTGGGTTGTCATCCCCCTCACCTGTAATTGTTCCTTTCTGAAGGAATTTCAGGGACAAAAATAAAGAAGAGCTTGAGAAAAAACAGAACCTGTGAAAGGCCAAAAGTGGGATCCAGCTCAAGGGGTAACTCCAAGGCCTGACACTATTACTGAGGCTATGGAGTGCTCACAAAAGAAACCCTATCAAGATTGCCCTCTGAAAGACAAACCAAGCCAATGAAAGAGTCAGATTTAGAGACTTGCACACAATCAATTGGCAGAAGCTGCTGACCCCTTAGGTTGAATTAGAAAAAAACTGGAAGGAGAGAAAGAGAAGGGAGACCTGTAGGAGGACCAGCCGTCTCAATTAACCTGGACCCCTGAGGTCTCTCAGACTCTGGACCACCAACCAGGCAGCATACACCAGCTAATATGAGGCCCCCAACACACATACAGTAGAGGATTGCTGGGTCTGGGTTCAGTTGGAGAAGATGAATCTAACATTCAAGAGACTGGAGGCCCCAGATAGTGGAGAAGTCTGGTGGTGTTGGGGTTGAAGTGTAGACATCCTCATAGAAAAAGGGGTTGGGGGTGAGTTATGGGTTGTGGACAGCTAGTGGACTGGGAAGAGGATAAAATTTGTAGTGAAAAAAAAAAAGATTAAATAAAACCAAAACAGAAAAATGAAAAGAATGCCATAGTTAAAAGACATAGGCTGTGTGAACATAACAGAAAGGGGGATACTTTTAAAACACAGAAAAAGGGCCAGAAATGGAAAGAGTACAGATGTTTATGGATTGGTAAGAATAAACTTGTGAAAATCTCTACCATACCAAAAGCAAGTTATATATTGAATGCAATCTCCACAAAATATTCAAGTCCTCAAAGAAACTGAAAGTAGTCTTAAAGTTCATGTGTAAACAAACTAAGACCCAGAGTAACAAAATCCCCTCAATATAATAAAGAATGAAGCAGAGCCTGAAGGAAAGGCAATCCAGAGATCACCTCACCCAAGTATCCATCCCATCTTAGTACACCTAACTCAGACACGATTGCTGATGCCACATATCTCTTGCTAACAGGAGTTATGGCTGCCATCTGAGAGGCACTGCCAGAGACTGACCAATACAGATGAGGATGCTTACAGTCAACCATCTTACTGAGCTCACATACTGCAAGGAAGATTTAGAGGAAGGACTCAAGAAGCTGAAGGAGTTTGCAATACCATAGTAACAACAATATCAACTAACCACACCCCTCAAAGCTCCCAGTGATTAAACCACCAACCAAAGAGTACACATGGAGGTTCACTCCTCCATCTGCATATTTAGCAGAGGGTTTCCCTATCTGACATTAATGGGAGGGGAGGGCCTTGGTCCTGTGGAGACTTGATGGCCCAATGTAGGGTAATGCTAGGGCAGTGAGGCAGGTGATAGTATGTGGGTGGAGGAATGCCTTCATAGAATCAGGGAGGGGGGTGGATAAGGCTTTTGCATAGAGAAAACTGGGAAGGGGAATAAGATTTGAAATAAAAATAAATAAAATAACCAATATAAAATCTAATATATAATATATATATATATATATATATATATATATATATATATATATATATCTTCATTAGATGTTTTATGTTAAATTCAAAATTTATAGTATTAAAAACAGTATGGTACTGTCTTAAAAATTATCTCACTAACAATGAAATGAGAACTGAGGACTCACACACAAAATCACACTTCTACAGCCATATGATCTTTGAAAAATAATGTGAAATTGCACGAAGCTCAAGTCCAATTGGATAAAGGACCTCAATGTAAAACCTTGGTTTATAATAGAAAAGAAATATGAAAATGATCCTTGAACTCATTGGCACAGGGGGAGATTTCCTAAACTGAACTCCTCTTGCTCAAGCTTCAGGTTCAAGAATTGATAAATGGTACCTCACGAAACTGGAAACATTCTGTAAAGCCAAGGACATAGCTTGTAGGAACCTACATATTTTGAAAGAATCTTCAAAGACCCCACATCTCATAGAGTGTTAATATACAAAATATATAAAGAACTCAAGAAGCTAAACACCCCCAAGCCAAACAACCAAATTAAAAAAAAAAAAAAAAAAAAAAAAAAAAAAAAAAAAAAAAAAAAAAAAAAAAAAAAAAAAAAAAACCATTGTATAGAACTAAACAGAGCATTCACAATAGAAATATCTTGAATGGCTGAGAAGCACATAAAGAAATTTACAAGTGCCTGGAGCTGATCTTGTGCCACACTACTCCCTATCCAAATTCTGCCAGGAGAGAGCTAGTTTCCCAGGAGTGCACACGTGCCTGTGAGCATGAGTAAGACCACCACTGCTGATCACAGGGACCTGACCAGCGACCTCAGGTCACAGGAACCAGGGAGCAGCCTGAGAAAGGATTTTTCTGGTTTCCATCTGCATGGGCAAGCAGAACCTGTGCCACACTGCCCCATACCAAAAATCTGACCAGAGAGAGCTGGTCTCCCAGGAGTGCTGACAAACCTGTGAGCACAGGTAAGGCCACCACTTCTGCTCAAATTCCTGGCTTAAGAGAGACCCACCCAGACCCATCAGGACACATTTTACACATGAAAGTGGAACAACATGATGATCTAAAATCATGTAGTAAAGCAAAATGAATAACATCAAAATGATCACTTTTCTTTCAAAAGAGGAAACACATGAAAATAGCCTTTAAAAATTTGATGATGTAAAAGAGTGATTCTGAAATATCTAAGGAAGTTTTAATCCATAAGTCCACTAAGTCAGCATAATTCTGAACTCTTAGAATGAATAATAACATTTACTGTATGTGAATATCCTGGAAATAGTATGAATTCTTCAAGTTAGGTATTTTGTTCCATGCATAGAAAATATGAAGAAGGAAAAACATATTAGTCATCACATCTCCTTCATGGCAAAAATATTTCTTGATAATTACATAGGAGTCATTGTCAGTAATGGCACACACACTGTTTGGGTATATAAAGAAGCCCAAAGATAATAATCAATAATATTCTATTAATGCATGCACATGATCATCCATAACACTGATGAATACATATCTAATGACATCAGGAGGTATATATTGAGTCTAAGAGTTTTGGATCACAAATGCTTAAAACTGGTTAATGAGTTCAGCTGTCATACTAATTATCCTGAGTTCTTTCTTGTGGCGCGCCTCCCTGCCTCCTCCGTCGAGCAGCAAGAAAGACACGCCACCACCGGGATCTTCTCAATCAGCTTTATTCTGGAGCGCCTTGCTTGTAGTTCCCAGGGACCCAGAACAGCAGCAGAGCTGCTGCTTTTATACACTTCCAGGGAAGGGGGAGGGGTGTCATAGTGTTTGCTGATTGGTGCACCAAGCCATGCCTCATTTGCATGTGGCCCATTCATTGGTGCCACAAGCCACAGCCATTAGCATATTTTCCCTACATTGGTACTACAAGCAGTGCCTCATTAGCATATTTTCCCTTCGGGAGGGGCTACTGCTTCAGGAGGCCTGAGGAGAGAGCTGCGCATGTGCACTAGGCTCTCCTCCCTGGCAGCCTGCTGGCCCCGCGCCATCTTGTAATGGGGCGGAGCCGCAGGCTCCCGGAGCCGCAGGCCTTCCCGGAGCCGCACGGCCTTCCCGGGAGCTCGGGCGGCCTTCCCGGGAGCTCAGGCGGCCTTCCCGGGAGCCCGGGCGGCCGCTTTCCCGGTAGCCGCCGGGCGGCCGCTTCCCCGGGAGCCGGTAGCCGGCGGCCGCTTCCCCGAGGCGCCGGTAGCCGGCGGCCGCTTCCCCGAGGCGCCGGTAGCCGGCGGCCGCTTCCCCGAGGCGCCGGTAGCCGGCGGCCGCTTCCCCGAGGCGCCGGTAGCCGGCGGCCGCTTCCCCGAGGCGCCGGTAGCCGGCGGCCGCTTCCCCGAGGCGCCGGTAGCCGGCGGCCGCTTCCCCGAGGCGCCGGTAGCCGGCGGCCGCTTTTCCGAGGCGCCGGCTTCCTACACTTTCTGACATTCCTCCACTGCCAGTGAGATTTCTGGAACTGTATTCTTCCTTAGGCTTTTCATATCAGGCTCCATGTTCTGCTTAAAAACAAGTTGGAATTATGTTTTGTTTCTTCTCTAGACATGGGCCTCATGATTGAAGACAAGAACATAGTAAGACCTCAATAATTAACTTATTGGGATGTTCTGGTCAAGTTTGAAGCAAGAAACTTTTTTTTATTTTTTTAAATATATATATGAGATATACTTTCAAATGTATAACCCTTTCCTGGTTTCCCCTCCACAAACTGCCTATTCCCTTATTTCTCCCCCCTGCTTACCAACCCACTCACTCCCAATTTCTGGCCCTAGCATTCCCCTACACTGGGGCATAGAGCCTGCACAGGATCAAGGGACCCTCCTCTGATAGAAGGTGAACAAGGTCATCCCCTACTACATATGCAACTGGAGCCATGAGTCCCACCATGTGTGCTCTTTGGTTTCTGATTTAGCTCCTGGGAACTCTGGAGGCACTGGTTATTTGATATTGTTGTTCCTTGCATGGTGCTGCAAACCTCTTCAACTCCTTGGGTACTTTCTCTAGCTCCTCCATTGGGGACCCTGTACTAAGTCCAATGGTTGACAGTGAGCATCAAACTCTGTAATTGTCAGGCACTAGTAGAGCCTCTCAGGAGATATCTATAACAGGCTTCTGTTAACAAGCACTAGCTTACATCCACAATCTTGTCAAAGTTTAGTGACTGCATATGGCATAGATCCCAAGGTGGGGCAGTCTCTGGATGTTCATACATTCAATTTCTGCTCCACACTTTGCTTTTATGTCAACGAATCTGGGCTAGTAAAACAAGATGTACAAATGGTCAAAGAGCTCATGGGGAACCTCTGGGCATGCTATAATCCCAAAACCTCTACCCCTTCATACTCTAAACACCTGGTAGCTTGGGTTCTTCCTCTCCTTGGCCCCATATTAGCCATTGGGACCTTGCTTCTCTTGGCACCATGTACCATTCAGTTTCTAAAGCAGCAGATGAGTAGCAATGCAAAAATCACTACAAATCAGGTCTTGGTTCAGTAACGAACTGTTCCCGACATAGTAGACAGTTATTCTGGTGACACTCTCCCTTATAAAAATAAAAGGGGGATCTGTGGGGCAATGGGCTGTGTACAGACAGCCTGATCTCCAGATGAGCATAGGTCTTGAACCCAGGTGGGACCTGGTGGGTGGTAATTTCCTCCTACATGGGTCAGAAGGCATTTGATCATGTCTCCTGGACCCCTGGCTCCTGTCAAAGTTACTGCCCATAGGAGAATTGTTTTGTTATCAGTCATGTAGGAGCAGGACCAAGCCTTGTCACATGCAAATAAAGTTTCCCCCAAACTCTCAGTCTAAGCCAATGAGAGGTACCTGCTGATAAACCATGAATTACCCCCAAATGTATATATAAATTCATACAGGGAATTAAAGGTGCATGAGAATTACTCTTTCGTCTTTGTCTTTTGTTCCAAGAGCTGTTTGTACCACCTGGGAAGAGATCTCACCCAAAGAGCCACCTGAGGTCCTGCCACACATCACTGGATAGTCTGCTTCTCATTGGCCCAGCCCAACCTAAGTTCAGAGGGGTTCAGTGTTACCAAGAGACCAAGTTACTAAATGACCTGGAAGGCAGGCAGAACCTTTCTCTCCTAGCCAGTACTTGCTTCTCTTCACTGAAACCCTTGCACCAGGCCAGGACAGAGATCTCCATGGAAAACCACTGGTACTCGGGCCTATGCTCAAACATTCAAGATTCCTCTACTGAGAGTTCTGCGTTTAGTTTTATACCCCCATAGTCACTGTAGGTGGTGAATATTTGAGCATCTGGGAGGTGGAGGCAGGAGGTTCAGAATTTCAGGCCTTTCCTGGCTACATAGTGATTTGGAATCTAACCAGCCTGGAATATAAGAGATCCTGTCTCAAAAATACTTCTTTTTCCTAGTTGAAACATACTTCTCCCATTTCTTTTTCTTCCTTTCCTGTTTTGTACCCAGGGCCTTGGACATGCTAAACACATTGTACCTCTAAGCCACACCCTGAGCACCCAATGGAAGTCTGTTTGCTTAGTAACTTCCAGAGGTGGAATTATGTTCTTGTGGCTATTTTATTTTTAGTTAAAGAAGATTATTTTCTTGCTTTTTCTAGGGTGTAGTTTTCCTCCAGTGTTGGTGTTTTTTATTTATTATCCTTTGAAAGGCTGGATTTATGGAGAAATGTTGTGTAAATTTGCTTTTTTTCATGGAATATCTTGGTTTCTTCATCTATGGTAATTGAGAGTTTTTATGAGTCTAGTAGCCTGAGTTGGCATTTGTATTCTCTTAGGGTCTGTGTGACATCTTCCCAGGATCTTCTGGCTGTCATAGTCTCGGACAAGAAGTCTGGTATAATTCTGATAGGTCTGCCTTTATGTGCTACTTGAAATTTTTTCGTTCCTGCTTTTAATATTCTATCTTCATTTTGTGCAGTTGTTGTTTTGATTATTATGTGACAGGAGGAATCATTTTTCTGATCCAATCTATTTGGTGTTCTGTACGCTTATTGTATGTTCATGTGTATATCTTTATGTTAGGAAAGTTTTCTTCTATAATTTTGTTGAAGATATTTATTGACCCTTTAAGTTGAGAATCTTCACTCTCTTATATACCTATTAAGCTTAGGTTTGGTCTTCTCATTGTGTCTTGGGATTCCTGGATATTTAAGGTTAGGATCTTTCTACATTTTAAATTTTCTTTGATTGTTGTGTCAATGGTTTATTTATTTTTTTTATGGTATCTTCTGTGACTAAGATTCTTCTTTTTCTTGTATTATGTTGATGATTCTTGTATCTATGGCTCCTGATCTCTTCCTTTGGTTTTCTAGATCCAGAATTGTCTGCCTTTGTGATTTCTTTATCATTTCTACTTACATTTCTAGATACTGAATAATTTTGTTCGATCCCTTCACCTGTTTGATTGTGTTTTCCTGTAATTATTTATGAGATTTTTTGGTCCTATTTAAGTGCTTCTACCTGTTTACTTGTGTTTCCCTCTATTTCTTTAAGGGAGTTATTTATGACCTTCTTAAAATCCTTGATCATCCTGATATTAAAAAAAAAAGAAGAAAAGAAAAGAAAAGAAAATCCTTGATCATCATCATGAGGTGTGGTTTTAGATCTGATTCTTGCTTTTCCAGTGTGTTGGGGTATAGAGGACATGCTGTGGTGGCTGAACTGGTTTTGATGATGCCAAGTAGCCTTGGTTTCTGTTGGTAAGATTCTTGCATTTGCCTTTTGCCATCTGGTTATCTCTGGTGTTATATGGTCTTGTTATCTCTGGATGGATCTTGTCCCTCCTGTGGGTCTGTAAGCCTGTTTCAGCATTCCTGGGACACCATGTCTCTCCTGGTGGAACTTGTGTACAGAGGGATCTGGAACAGCCCAATCTCTGGGTGGAGATGGCAGCCTGAAGGATCATGTCCCAGCAACTCCACTGTTTCTCCTCCCCATAGGCACCAAGCTCCCTGCTCCACACCATTATTGGATAGAAAGTGGCTATCTCACCTCCAAACCTGCTAGTGAAAGCACTCCTGAAAGAAGAGCTATCTCCTGGTGGGCCCAGTGAACAGGTGGCTGTGGAACAGCCTCAAATCCTGGCAGCAAATCACAGACTGGAAGCAGCAATTAAGATAATATATGGAAAATCCATCAATGTAATCCACTATATAAACAAACTCAAAGACAAAAACCACATTATCATCTCCTTAGATGCTGAGAAATCATTTGACAAAATCCAACAACCTATCATGATAAAAGTATTGGAAATATCAGGAATTCAAAGTACATGGCTAAACATAATAAAAGTAATATACAGCAAACCACTAGCCAACATCAAACTAAATGGAGAGAAACTCGAAGCAATCCCACTAAAATCAGGGTCTAGACAGGGCTGCCCACTTCCTCCCTACCTATTCAATTTAGAACTTGAAGTCCTAGCCAGAGCAATTTGACAACAAAAGGAGATCAAGGGGATAGAAATGGGGAAGGAAGAAGTCAAAATATCACTGTTTGCAGATGATATGGTAGTATATATAAGTGACCCCAAAAATTCCACCAGAGAACTCCTAAACCTGAAAAACAGCTTCAGTACAGTAGCCGGATATAAAATTAACTCAAACAAATCAATGGCCTTTCTCTACACAAAGGATAAATGGGCTGAGAAAGAAAGTAGGGAAACAACGCCCTTCACAATAGTCACAAATAATATAAAATACCTTGGTGTGACTCTAACTAAGGAAACGAAAGATCCATATGATAAGAACTTCAAATCACTGAAGAAAGAAATTGAAGAAGATCTCAGAAGATGGAAAGATCTCCCATGCTCTTGGATTGGCAGGATCAATATAGTAGAAATGGCTATATTGCCTAAAGCAATCTACAGATTCAATGCAATCCCCATTAAAATTCCAACTCAATTCTTTAAAGAGTTAGAAAGGGTAATTTGCAAGTTCATCTGGTATAACAAAAAACCTAGGATAGCAAAAACTCTTCTCAACAATTAAAGGATCTCTGGTGGAATCACCATGCCTGACCTCAAGCTGTACTACAGAGCAATAGTAATAAAACCTGCATGGTACTGGTACAGTGACAGACAGGTAGATCAATGGAATAGGATTGAAGACTCAGAAATGAATCCAAACACTTATGGTCACCTGATCTTCGACAAGGGAGCTTAAACCATCCAGTGCAAAAAAGACAGCATTTTCAACAAATGGTGTTGGCACAACTGGCAGTTATCATGTAGAAGAATTGGAATTGATCCTTGTACTAAGGTCAAGTCTAAATGGTTTAAGGAACTTCACATAAAACCAGAGACACTGAAACTTATAGAGGAGAAAGTGGGGGAAAGCCTCGAAGATATGGACAATGGGAGAAAATTCTTGAATAGAACAGCAAAGGCTTGTGCTGTAAGATCAAGAATTGACAAATGGCACCTCATAATGTTGTAAAGCTTCTGTAAGGCAAAGGATATTGTCAATAAGACAAAAAGACCACCAACAGATTGGGAAAGAATCTTTACCAATCCTAAATCAGATAGGGGACTAATATCCAATATATACAAAGAACTCAAGAAGATGGACACTAGAAAATCAAATAACCCCATTAAAAAATCGGGCACAGAGCTAAACAAAGAATTCTCAACTGAGGAATACTGAATGGCTGAGAAGCACCTGAAAAAAATGTTCAACATCCTTAATCATCAGGGAAATGCAAATCAAAACAACCCTGAGATTCCACCTCACACCAGTCAGAATGGCTAAGATCAAAAATTCAGGTGATAGCAGATGCTGGCACGGATGTGGAGAAAGAGGAACACTCCTCCTTTGTTGCTGGGACTACAAGCTTGTACAGCCACTCTGTAAATAAGTCTGGCAGCTCCTCAGAAAATTGGACATAGTACTACGAGAGAATCCTGCAATACCTCTCCTGGGCATATATCCAGAAGATGTTCCAACTGGTAATAAAGACATGTGCACCACTATGTTCATAACAGCCTTATTTATAATAGCCAGAAACTGGAAAGAACCCATGTGTCCCTCAACAGAGGAATGGATACAGAAATTATGGTATATTTACATAATGAAGTACTACTCAGCTATTAAAAACAATGAATATATGAAATTCCTAGGCAAATGGATGGGTCTGGAGGGCATCATCCTGAGTGAGGTAACCCAATCACAAAAGAACTCACATAACATGTACTCACTGATAAGTGGATATTAGCCCAGAATCCTAGATTACCCAAGATACAATTTGCTAAACACACGAAACTCAAGAAGAATGAAAATCGAAGTGTGGACACTTTGTCCCTTCTTAGAATTAGGAACAAAGCACACATTGAAGGAGTTACAGAAATCAATTGTGGAGCTGAAACAAAAGGATGGACAAAACAGTGACTGCTGCAGCCTGGGATCCATCCCATAATCAGCCACCTAATGCAGACACTATTGTATAGTCCAGAAAGATACTGCTGAAAGGGCCCTGATATATTTGTCTCATGTGAGGCTATACCAGTGCCTGGCAAACACAGAAGTAGAGGTTCACCGTCAGCTATTAGATGGAACACTGGCTTCCCAAGGGAGTAGCTAGAGAAAGTACCCACGGAGCTGAAGGGGTCTCCAACCCTATAGGTGGAAGAACAATATGAACTAACTAGTACCCCCAGAGCTCATGTCTCTAGCTGCATATATAGCAGAAGATGGCCTAGTTGGCCATCATTGGGAAGGGAGGCCCCTTGGTCATGCAAACTTTATATGCCCCATTACAGAGGAACTCCAGGTCCAAGATGTGGGAGTGTATGGGTAGGGGAGAAGGGCGGGGTATGGAGGAGGGCTTAGGGGACTTTCTGGATAACATTTGAAATGTAAATGAAGAAAATATCTAATAAAATTGAAAAAAAAGAAGATAGCCACATGAACAGAATCTCAACTCTAACAACAAAAATAACAAGAAGCAACAATTACTTTTCCTTGATATCTCTTAATATCAAAGGACTCAATTCCCCAATTAAAAAAAAAAAAACACATAGACTAACAGACTGGGTACTTAAGCAGGACCCAGCACTTTGCGGCATACAGGAAACCCACCAAAGACAGACACTACTTCAGATTAAATGATGGAAAGATTTTTGCAAGCAAATGGTCCCAAGAAACATGCTGGAGTAGCCATTCTAATATCAAATAAAATCAGCTTTCAATATAGAGTTATCAAAAAAGACAAGGAGGTATACTTCATACTCATCAAAGGTAACATCTACCAAGGTGAACACTCAATTCTGAGCATCAATACTCCAAATGCATGGTGTACTGGCTAGTTTTGTGTCAACTTGACACAGCTGGAGTTATCACAAAGAAAGGAGCTTCAGTTGAGGAAATGTCTCCATGAGATCCAACTGTAAGGCATTTTATCACTTTGTGATCAAGGGGGAAAGGCCTCTTTTGGGTGGGACCATCTCTGGGGTGGTAGTCTTGGGTTCTATAAGAGAGCAGGCTGAGCAAGCCAAAGCAAGCAAGCCAGTAAAGAACACCCCTCCATGGCCTCTGTATCAGCTCCTGCTTTCTGACCTGCTTGAGTTCCAGTCCTGACTTCCTTGCTGATGAACAGCTGTATGGCAGTGTAAGCCGCATAAACCCTTTCCTCCCCAACTTGCTTCTTGGTCATGAGGGTTGTGCAGGAATAGAAACCCTGACTAAGACACAGGGGTATCCAAATTTATTAAAGAAACTTTAATAAAGCTCAAAGCATTGTACTGCACACAATAATAGTAAGATTATTTCATCAATGGACAGATTATGTAAACAAATGCTAAACAGAGACACATTAAAACTAACAGAAGTTATGAAACAAATGGATTTTTAACATATCTATACAAAATTTCATCCTAAAACAAAAGGATATACCTTCTTCTTAGCACTACATCGTACATTCTCCAAAACTGATCATCTAATCAGTCACGACACAGGTCTCAACAGATAACAAAATATCGAAATAATCCCATGCATCATATCAGATCACCAGAGTAAGGCTGATCTTCAATAACATCATAAATGATAGAAAGCCAACATTCACATGGAAGCTGCACAACACTCTACTCAATGGTAATTTGGTCAAGGAAGAAAAAAAGAAATTAATTACTTTTTATAGATTAATGAAAATGAAGCCACAACATAACGAAAGTTATGGGACACAATGAAAGCAGTTCTAAGAGGAAAACACATAGCTATGAGTGCCTCCACAAAGAAACTGGATAGAGCATACACTAGCAGCTTGACATCACAATTAAATGCACTAGAACAAAATGAAGCAAATTCATCCAGGAGGAGTAGACAGCAGGAAATAATCAAATTCAGGCCTGAAATCAACCAAATGGAAACAAAAAGAACTATAAAAGAATCACCCAAGCCAGGAGCTGATTCTTTGAGAAAATCAACAACATAGATAAACCCTTAGACAGACTAGCTAGAGGGCACAGGTACAGTATCCTTATTAACAAAATCAGAAATGAGAAGGGAGACATAACAACAGAATGTGAGAAGGTCCAAAAAGCATCAAGTCTTACTACAAAAGCCTATACTCAACAAAAACTGGAAAACCTAGATGAAATGGACAGTCTTCTAGAAAGATACTACATAGCAAAGATAAATCAGATCAGGTTAATGTTCTAAAAAGTCCATTTACCCTAAAGAAATAGAAACATTCATCAATAATCTCCCAACCAGAAAAAGCCCAAGAAGAGATCGGTTTAGTCAAGATTTTATCAGACATTCAAAGACCTAATTTCAATTCTCCTCAATCTATTCCAGAAAATAGAAACAGAAGTCACTCTACCCAATTCATTCTGTTAAGGCACAATTATTCTGATACCTAAACCACACAAAGACCCAACAAAGAGAGAGAGATTCAGACCAATTTACCTTATGAATATCGATGCAAACATATGCAATAAAATTCTCTCAAACTGAATCCAAGAACAAATCAAATCAATCATCCATCATGATCAAGTAGTCTTCATCCCAGGGATGCAGAGATGGTTCAATATACAGAAATCAAGGTAATTCACTGTATAAATAAACTCACAAACAAAAAACACATGATCACCTCATCAGATGTGGAGATAGCATTTGACAAAATCCAACACCTGTTCATGATATAAGTTTTGGAAAGATCAGGAATTCAAGGCCCATACCTAAACATAATAAGAGTAATATACAGCAAATCAGTAGCTGATATCAAACTAAATAGACAGAAACTTGAAGCAATTCCAATAAAATCAGGGACTAGACAATGCTGTCCATTCTTTCCCTACTTATTCAATATAGTACTTGAAGTCCTAGCCAGAGCAATTAGACAACAAAGGGAGATTAAAAGGATACAAATTGGAAAGGAAGAAGTCAAAATATCAGTATTTGCAGATAATATGATAGTATACATCAGCAATCTTAAATACCAACAGAGAACTATTAAGCCAGAAAAACAGCTTCAGTAAAGTAGCTGGATATAAAATTAACTCAAACAAATCAGTGGCATTTCTCTACACAAAGGATAAACAGGTTGAGACAGAAATGAGGGAAACAACACCTTTCAAAATAATCAAAAATAATATAAAATACCTTGGTGTGACTCTAACTAAGCAAATGAAAGATCTGTATTATAAGGACTTCAAGTCTCCGAAGAACAAAATCAAAGAAGATCTCAGAAGTTGGGAAGATCTCACATGTTCCTGGATTGTCAGGATTAATATAGTAAAAATGGCAACCCTGAGGAAAGCAATCTACAGATTCAATGCAATTCCCATCAAAATTATAACTAAATTCTTCACAGAGCTAGAAAGGGCAATTTGCAAATTCATCTGGAAGAACAAAAAATCTAGAGTAGCACAAACTATTTTAAACATTAAGAAACTCTGGTGGATTCTCCAAGCTGTACTATAGAGCAATTGTGATAAAAAGTGCATGGTTCTGGTACAGTAACAGAGAGGTAGATCAATGGAATAAAACTGAAGAAATAAACCCACATACCTATGGTCACTTGATCCTTGACAAGGGAGCTAAAACTATCCTTACTAAAGATGACAGCATTTTGAACAAATGGTGCTGGCTCAATTGACGGTTAATATTTAGAAGAATGCAAATTGATCCATTCTATCTCCTTGCACAAA
This sequence comes from Mus minutoides, assembly GCA_902729485.2. Taxonomy (NCBI): domain Eukaryota; kingdom Metazoa; phylum Chordata; class Mammalia; order Rodentia; family Muridae; genus Mus; species Mus minutoides. Next base: position 20,464 of record LR753855.1, read on the forward strand.
ACTCAAGTAGATCAAGGACCTCCACATAAAGCCAGAGACACTGAAACTTATAGCTGAGAAAGTGGGAAAGAGCACTGTATATATAGTCACAGGCTAAAATTTCCTGAACAGAAGAGCAATGGTTTGTGCTCTAATATAGAGTCAATAAATGGACACCCTCCCCGCCAGAGGAGAGGTGGCCACCTGGGAGTACTCTGATCACCAGAGCAGGTGAAAGAGCCATCTTCATTCCAGGTCCCTCAGAGAACAGTCTGCCCAGGAGAGTGTGAAGACTGCAGAGGCAACATAGCTTCTGGGACAGGACCAGTTTTTTGCCTTCATCTTCAACCAGGAGGCAGATCTGGGCACCGGACCTCTGTGCACTTTTGGAGTGCTACTCAGCAATTAGAAACAATGAATTTGCTAGGTGTGGTGGTGCACGCCATTAATCCTATCACTCGGAGGCAGAGGCAGGCAGATTTCTGAGATCAAGACCAGCCTGGTCTACAAAGTGAGTTCCAGGACATCCAGGGTTATACAAAGAAACCCTGTCTCAAAAAAAAAAAATGAATTCATAAATTTCTTAGGAAACTGGATGTATCTGGAGCATATCATCCTGATTGAGCTAACCCAGTCACAAAAGAACACACATGGTATGTACTCACTGATAAGCGGATATTAACCCAGAAACTTAGAATATCCAAGATACAATTTGCAAAACACATAAAACTCAAGAAGAAGGAAGACCAGAGTGTGAATACTTCATTCCTTCTTAGAATGGGGATTAAAATACCCGTGGAAGGGGTTACAGAGAGGAAGTTCTGAGCCAAGACTGAAGGAAGGACCATACAGAGACTGTCCTACCCAGGGATCCATCCCATATACAACCACCAAACGCAGACACTATTGCATATGCCAGAAAGATTTTCCTGACAGGACCCTGATATAGCTCTCTCTTGTGAGGCTATGCAAATACAGAAGTGGATGCTCACAGTCATCTATTGGATGGAACACAGGGCCCCTAATGAAGGAGTTAGAGAAAGTACCCAAGGAGCTAAAAGAGTCTGCAACCCTATAGGAGGAACAATAATATGAACTAACCAGTAGTCCCCAGAGCTGTGTCTATAGTTGCATATGTAGGAGTGGATGGCCAAGTTGGCCATCAATGTGATGAGAGGTCCTTGGTCTTGCGAAGAAGATACAGGGGAATGCCAGGGCCAGGAAGCAAGAATGGGTGGGTTGGGGAGCAGGGTGAAGTAGGGGCTTTGGAGACAGCATTTAAAATGTAATTAATAAAATATCTAATAAAAATGTTTTGATGCATAGAATATATAATTGTGTTCTTTCATCCCTAAATTCCTTTCAATTGCTCCCTACATTGCCACCCACACAAATCCATACCCTTTATTTCTCTCTCATTAGAATAGAAAATGACCTCTAATTTATAGTGATAACATAAAATATAATAAAAGTAAACAGAAAAAAATACCATAAAACAAACCAAACATAAATACATACATACATACATACATACATACATACATACATACATACATACTCAAAATATTGGAAGAATCACATGCAAACATTAACACACACACAATATGTCATACTGAGATACTGAATTAAAACAAAATCAGAAACTGTAACATATACTCAAAGACCAATAAGGTTAGAAAAAAATAAAGCCAAGACATAGTACTGTGAGACAATAAAGTCTTCCAAAATGCCAATGAATTAATTTTCTATTGGCCATTAACTACTGGTGTTGGCCCTTAAGTTTTATTTGATTATCCAATTTAAATCCACTAAAAAAAACAAAAATATACATTTCCAGCACTTAACATTTTGAAATATCTTCTACCATAGTAATAGAGTTTGTGTATAATTGCTATTTCTGCACTAAAACCGTATCAGGCATATATATATATATATATGTGTGTGTGTGTGTGTGTGTGTGTGTGTGTGTGTGTGTGTGTGTGCCATATTTTTACATGCTGCCAAATCTCTGTGATTTCATACCTTTAAAATCCTGGTCTATAAAGAAGGCATTCTTTAGGCAATGTCTTCCCTGATTACTCTTCCAACCTTTCTGAATGCTTTCCCGCAGTGTTCCCTAAGCTCTAAATCCAGGGAACTTTATAGAGATCCCCATTTAGAACTAAATAATTCAGCGTGCTATTTTCTTATCATTGTCCAGTTATGTACTATTATTTTTATATTTACCTAGCAAGGCAGGACACTTTTCTGATGAAAACTGAGAAAAACTTTGATATATGTGAATAGAAAATTGCCATTACAAGCAGATTTTATTGCTGGGCTTCTTTTGTAGAAAATTATTATGTAGATTTTTCCAAAGTCTACCATTACCTATCTAATCTCAGGTATTTGGCTAACAAGGGATTGTCAGCCATGGGTTTCACATCATGAAGTGGGCCTCTATTTGAATCAGAGAGTTGGTTGTTATTTCCATACATTTTGAGCCTCTACTGTACAAGTGTATGCTGAGGTCAGGTCACCATCATATACTGCAACATTAAAAGTTGTGTGGTGTTTTCTTTTTATCCTCTAGTAATATGCAGAGTACTTCTGAATACTGTGAAAATAGTCAATGGTGGTAAAGGCTCTAAGTAGGTGCCAGTATGCCTTATCTATGCTCAGTGATGAGGTGTTGTCTTGAACTATTGTGTAGAGCAACCAATAGCCTTGACAATAACATGGGTTGTAGGGATTCTCATGGGGTCCCTTTGGCAAAAAAAAATTATTTGCAACTCATTTGACAATAGAGCTCTCATTTACTGGCTAGAGGTGTCCATTTGGATTTTGGCTTTATCATTATTTTACCATTATTTAGGGATTCTGATTAAATTTTCTTCACACACACACACACACACACACACACACACACACACACACACACTATACATNTATATATATATATATATATATATATATATATATATATATATATATATGTATATATATGTGTGTATATATATATACATATATATATATATATAATTTTTATATATATAGTAATTCCAACTGTACTTCTTTTCAAATACAATCCGTCAAATGATCCCTAGCATTAGCTCTTCATTCTCATATTCCCTTCTGTATTCCTCTTTGTCTTTCCATTCCTCATTTGGTCTTTCTATAAGTTTTGCATCCCATCTATCCATAACAATACATTTTATTGCTGCTTCTTAGGGCAATTTTTCACACTCCCAGGAAATTATGTTATATATAATATCAGTAGTTATAGAAATTGCAGTTTTCTACACTAATACTTAACAGGTAAAACGCCTCATGTAAATGAATAGACAGAATTTTTTTTTTCATGGTTATCTCACTCAGGATGATTTTTTTCTTGTACCATTAATTTACCTTGTAAATATCACAGCAAGCATAAGATTCAAGCATCCCTTTCACAGTCCTGCTTCACTTGGATCAACTCAGTAAACCCAAGATCATATGATCATCCTCGAATGCAAAGATATTCAGAAATCTGTGATGCAATGCACATAATCCCTTGGGAAATACATGAAAAACATATTCCTGATATGACCCATTATGAAGAAAATACTTTTTTTGTAAATATTTTCCTATATTATGTTATTTCTAAAGCTGTGCCACTTCTGAAATTTCTATAATGAATGTCACCCATAAAGGTGAAAATTTTTAAACCTTATAGAATGTGATAATAATCATTAACTCATCAATACCAATGTGTCTATGACATATAAACTGTATTGATGGGATGTTTGACACTTATTACATAGTTTAACATAGAATCATGTCTTGTGACAAGTAAGAAAAATAATGTCATGAAAATGCGTTATTGAATGTTAGTTGAATGATAAACTTGGTAATATCTACATATAGTTGATCTACTGAAACTAAACACATGGAAATGAAAAATATTGCTAGTTCTTGACCAGGATGTTCATCTTAGAAAATTCTTTTGATCAAAATGCATTCACTGAAAATAATGCTTGTACAGAGGAAATGAATCCAGTGAACTAGATGATGATAATTAAGGTAGCATTTTGAATAGAAACAGAAAAAGGTAAATCAACCATATATGACATATAAATCATGAATCAGATTGTATAGACACAGAAAATTTCTATTAAAAAGTATTTCTTTGAAAAAAAATATTTCACTTTTTCTTTCCATAATTTATTATTTTATTTGAGATCCTTCTACTAAGAATTCTTTGTTTTACTCTATATCCCATTTTTTTTAATTGGCTTATTTCACTTGTTGGTTTCTAATTTCTTGAGTTCTTTGTAAATTTTGGATTTTAGACCTCTGTTGAGTGTATAGTTGGTGAAGACCTTTTCCCAATCTTCACTCTGCTGTTTTAGCCAATTGATGATGTCCTTAACCTAGAAAAGCTTTTACAATTCATGAGGTCAAATTTATTAATTGTTGATCTTAGTGCCTGGGCTATTGTTGTTCTGTTCAGGTAGTCCTCTCCTGTACCAATGAGTTCAAGGCAGTCTTCATTTTATCTTCTATTATATTTAATGTGTCAGGTTTTATTTTGTGTTCTTTGAAAATTTGGTGTTGAGTTATGGCAGAGTGATAAATATGGCTTGCTCAGTCTTCTTGTACCTCCACACAACAATCTAAACCGTCACCATTTGTTGAAGATGCTTCATTTTTTCCATTTTATAGTTTTGGCTTTTTTGTCAAATATCAAGTGTCCATAGATATAAAGGTTTATTATTGAGGGTTCGTTTCTATTCCACCGATCACTTGTATGTTTTTATGCTAACACCATGCAGTGTTTACTACTATTGCACCGTAGTATAGCTTGAAATCAGGGATGGTGATACTTCTAGAAGTTCTTTTCCTGTACAGGATTGTTTTACATACCCTGGGTTTTTTTTTTTTTTAACATGAAGTTGAGAACTGGTCTCTCAAGGTCTGTAAAAATTGTTGTGGAATTTTGGTGGGAATTGGATTGAATCTACAGATTACTTTTAGCAAGATATCTGTATTGAATATGTTAATGCTCCTGACCCACACGCAGGAGAGATCATTCCAATTTCTGTCACCTTCATCAAGTCTTTTCTTCACCAAAGTCTTAAAGTTCTTGTCATATTGGTCTTTCACTTGCTCACCTTCTTATAGAGAAATATTCTATATTATTTGTGGCTACTGTAAAGAGTGTTGTTTCCCTCATATTTTCTTAGCCTAGGTACTGTTTGTTTAAAACAGGGCTACTTAATTTTGGGGCTTTATTTTTTTTTGAATCAGTTTTGTAAAGGTTTTTTTCAGCTTTAGAATTTCTTTAGTAGAATTTCTGGGTTCACATATTATTTTACCATATCACCTGTGAATATTCATACCTTAATGTCTTCCATTCCAATTTGTATTCTGTTGTGCGCCTCTCGCCCAGCAAGAAGGACATGACCCCCAAGCTCTTCCTTAAACAGTTTATTCAGGAAATCTTAAATAAATTTCTTCTGACTAGTCTGACCTACATCCCCCTGGCTAACTCTGACTCCCTTACTCTGACTAACTCTAACTGACCCTGTCTAACTCTGACCTAACTCTAATTAACTCACCCTGACTCCCTCACCCTGACTCCCTGGCCCACACTAACTGACTCTGACCAACTGCCCCTGACCAACTGCCTCTCACTAATAGAACATGAGAAAAGCCAACCCATAGGCTAAACAGTCCTAGGCCAACCAATCCCAGTAAGCCATGTGGTGACAGCAGATAGGTACACATAAGCAAGCCAGATGATCAGCCTTAGCCAAGTGAGGACTTGTATCCCTGAGAGCACTCACTATCTGGCTAGGGGTAGCCAGCCCCCTCTTTTTTATTTTTTTCTTCTTTTTTTTCCAATTTTTTATTAGATATTTTCTTAATTTACATTTCAAATGCTATTCCAAAAATCCTCTCCCCCCTCCTCCCTCCCTGCTCCCCTGCTCACCTACTCCCACTTCTTGGCCCTTGTGTTCCCCTGTATTGGGGCATATAAAGATTGCAGTACCAAGGGGCCTCTCTTCCCAATGATGGCCGACTAGGCCATCTTCTGCTACATATGGAGCTAGAGATACGAGTTCTGGGGGTTCTGGTTAGTTCATATTGTTGATCCTCTTCTTGGGTTGCCGACCCCTTTAGCTCCTGAGGTTCTATCTCTAGCTTCTCCATTGTGGGCCATGTGTTCCATCTTATAGATGATTATGAGCATCCACTTCTGTACAAGACAGCTATATCAGGGTCCCTTAAGTAGGCACTTGCTGTCCGATGCCATAGTGTCTGAGTTTAATGACTGATTATGGGATGGATCCCCCCTGGTGGGGTAGTCTCTGTATGGTCCATCCTTTCATCTTAGCTCTAAACTTTGTCTCTGTAACTCCTTTCATGGGTATTTTGTTTCCTATTAACAGGAGGAATGAAGTATCCACATGCTGTTCTTCCTTGTTGATTTTCTTGTGTTTTGCAAATTGCATCTTGGGTATTCTAAGTTTCTGGGCTAATATCCATTTATCAGTGAGTGCATATCCAATGACTTCTTTTGTGATTGGGTTACCTCACTAAGGATTATATCCACCAGATACATCCATTTGCCCAAGAATTTCATAAATTCATTTTTTAATAGCGGAATAGTACTCCATTGTGTAAATGTACCACATTCTCTGTATGCATTCCTCTGTTGAGCAACATCTGGGTTCTTTCCAGCTTCTGGCTATTATAAATAAGGCTGCTATGAACATAGTGGAACATGTGTCCTTTTTACCAGTTGGAACATCTTCTGGGTATATGCCCAGGAGAGGTATTGCTGGATCCTCTGGTAGTACTATGTCCAATTTTCTGAGATAATGCCAGACTGACTTCCAGAGTGGTTGTACAAGCTTGCAATCCCACCAGCAATGGAGGAGTGTTCCTCTTTCTCCACATCCTTGCCAGCATCTGCTGTCCCCTGAATTTTTGATCTTAGCCATTCTGACTGGTATGAGGTAGAATCTCAGGGTTGTTTTGATTTGCATTCCCCTGATGATTAAGGATGTTGAACATTTTTTCAGATGTTTCTCAGCCATTTGGTATTCCTCAGTTGAGAATTCTTTGTTTAGCTCTGTACCCCATTTTTTAATGGGGTTATTCGTTTTTCTGGAGTCCAGCTTCTTTAGCTCTTTGTAGATGTTGGATATTAATCCCCTATCAGATTTAGGATTGGTAAAAATCCTTTCCCAATCTGTTGGTGGCCTTTTTGTCTTGCTGACTGTGTCTTTTGAGCCAGCTCCCTCTTAAAGGCACGGCACTGTGCAGCTCTCCACAGTATCCCACTGATTTCCATTAGTTTTATTATTGCTCTAGCTAAAACTGCACTACTATATTGAATAGGTATGTAGACAGTGTGAAGCCCTTATATCTGATTTCAATTGAATTTTTAATAAATTATTTAAAAACTTAAGATTTTTTCTCCACTAATTTAATCTTGGCTGGAGGCTTGCTGTATATTGTGTTTAGTATGGATAGGAACTCACCTTGTATCCTGGATTTCTCCAAGACTTGTAGCATGAAGGGATATTGGATATTGATAAAGAATTTTTCATCATCTAGTAAGATTATCAAGTGATTTTTTCTTTCAGTTTATGTATATGGTAGAATACCTTTACAATTTTTTATATTTTGAACCTTCCCTGCATCCCTGAGATAAAGGCTATATGATAATGATGGATGATGATTTTGTTGCCATCTTGTACTGAATTTGTAAATATTTTAAAGAGTATTTTAGTATCAATGTACATTAGAAAAATTAATCAGAATTTCCCTTCTTTGTTGAGTCTTTGTGCAATTAAGGTATTGAGGTGACTGTGGCTTCATAGAATGATTGTGGAAATTTTCCTTTTGTTTGTAATTAATGGGATAGTTTGAGGAGTATTGGTATTAGCTGTTCCTTGAAAGTTTGGTAGAATGCTGTGGTAAAACCATCTGGTCCTGGGTCTTTTTGGTTGGTATATTTTAATCACTGCTCCTATTTTCTTAGAGGTTATAGGAATGACTAAATAATTTCCCTGATCTTGATTTAATTTGGTGAGTGGTATCTATCTAGAAAATTATCCGTTTTGTGTAGATTTTCAGATTTTATGGAGTGAATTCTTTTGGAGTAGGACTTAATTATTCTTTGAATTGAGTCAGTGCTCAAAAAGCCAGCATTGGCTTGAAGAGGGGTTGCTGAAAAAGAAAAAGGTGACTGAGAGTGCCAAAAAGGATGAAAAGAAGTCCAATCACAAGTTCCAAGCTGATCGATTATCTTCAGCTTGAGATGGCTCACTAGACAGCCTGCTATAGATAGAACTTCTGTATATAGTTTGTTAATAACAGCTCCAAGAAATATGTCTGTTTAAGACTACTCTATCTTGCTATAAAATATTTGTAAAAACTCTCTGAATAGCTCATACATTTTCTAAGCAAAGTGATGAAAGGTTCTATCAAAAATTCATGGATTTTCTAAACAAGTAAGAAATCCCATTAGAGAGAACCAAATAACCCTATTTAAAAATGGGGTAAAAGGGCAGGGCATGGTGGCACTTGCCTTGAATCCCATCACTAGGGAAGCAGGCGAATTACTGAGTTCGAGGCCAGCCTGGTATACAAAGTGAGTTCCAGGACAGCCAGGGCTATACAGAGAAACCCTGTCTCAAAAAAAACCAAAACCAAAACCAAACAAAAACAAAAACAAAAAAAAATGAGGTAAAACTTAAACAAAGATTTCTCAAATGAGGATACCATAGGGCAAAGAAGCACCTAAAAACATGTACAACATACTTTATAATCAGGGAAATGCAAATCAAAGCTACACTGAGATTCCATCTCATACCAGTCATAATGGCTAAGATCTGTGACAGCAGATGCTGGCAAGGCTATGGAGAAAGAAGACCACTCCAGACTTCTCACCAGAGAATATGAAATCCAGAAGATCTTGGACATATGTCACACAGATCATAAGAGAACACAATGCCAGCCTAGGCTACTATACCAGGAAATTTCTCAAAAACCATTAATGGAGAAACCAAAGTCTTCTAAGAAGACAAAATTTACACAACACCTTTCCATGAATCTAGTCCTTCAAAGAATAATAAAGGGAAAACTCCAACACAAGTAGGGAAACTACACCCTAGAAAAAGCAAGAAAGTAATCTTTCAACAAATCTAACAGAAGTTAGCCACAGGAATAGAATTCAAACTCTAACAACAAAAATAACAGGAACCAAAAATTACTTTTCCTTAATATCTCTTAATATCACACGATTCCCCAATAAAAACACACAGACTAAGAGTCTGGCCATGTAAACGGGACCCAACATTTTGCTGAATACAGGAAGCCCACCACAGGGACAAAGACAGACACTACCTCATAGTAAAATGCAGGAAAACAATTTTCTAAGCAATGGTCCCAAAGACAAACTGAAGTAGACATTGTGATATTGAATAAAATTGACTTTCAACCTAAAGATATCAAGAAAGATAAGGAGGAACACTTTGCATTCATCAAAGATAAAATCTATCTAGATGAACTCTTAATTCTGAACATCTATGCTCCAAATCCAAGGGCATCCACCTTCATTAAATAAAATTTACTAAAGCTCAAATCATAAAATGCAAGGCACATGATAATAGTGGGAGGCCACTCTCATCAGTGACAGATCCTGGAAACTGAAAATAAACAGAGACAAAGTGAAACTAACAGAAGTCATGACAAAAATGGTTTTAACACATTTATAAAGAACATTTTATCCTAAGTCAAACTCTATAACTTTTTCTCAGCACCTCATGGTACCTTCTTAAAAATTGACCATATAATCAGTCAAAAAGCAGGCATCAAAGATACAAAAATATTGAAATAATTAAATACATCATATCAGATCACCATGGATGAAGGCTGATATTCAATAACAACATAAACAATAGAAAGCCCAAACACACATGAAGCTGAACAACACTCTACTAAATGTAGCCTTGGCCAAGGAAGAAAGAAAGAAATTAAAGACTTTTTAGAGTTTAATTAAAATGAAGCCACAACATATCCAAACTTATGGGACACAATGCAACCAGTCCTAAGGGGAAAACTCATAGTTCTGAGTGCCTCAAAAAAAAAAAAAAAAAAAAAAAAAAAAAAAAAAAAAAAAAAAAAAAAAAAAAAAAAAAAAAAAAAAAAAAAAAAAAAAAAAAAAAAAAAAAACAAAAAAAAAAAAAAAAAAAAACAAACAAACAAACAAAAAAAAACCAAAAAAAAACCAAAAAAAAACAACAACAACAACAAAAAACCTGGAGAGAGCATACACTATCAACTTGACAGCATACCTAAAAGCTCTAGAACAAAATGAAGCAAATTCACCCAAGAGTAGACTGCTGGAAATGATCAAACTTGGGGTTGAAATCAATCAAGTGGAAACAAAAAGAACTATACAAAGAATCAAACCAACCCTTTAAGAAAATAAACAAAATAGGTAAATCTTTAGCTAGATTAATTAGAGGGCCCAAGGACAGTATCCTAATTAACAAAATCAGAAATGAGAAGGGAGACATAACAACAGAATCTGAGAAAATCCAAAAAAATCATCAGATCCTACTACAAAAGGCTATACTCAAGCAAACTGGAAAACATGGATGAAATGGACAATTTTCTAGACAGATGCCAGGTATCAAAGTTAAATCAAGATCAGATTAATGATCTAAACAGTCCCGTATACGCTAAAGTAATAGAAACAGTCATTATTAGTCTCCCAATTGAAAAAGCTCAGTATGAGATGGGTTTATGCAGAGTTCTATCAGACCTTCAAAGAAGACCTAATACCAATACTCCTGAAACTATTCCACAAAATAGAAATAGAAGGTACTCTACCTAATTCATTCTATGAAGCCACAATTACTCTGATACTTAAACCACACAAAGATCCAACAAAGAAAGAAAACTTCAGACCAATTTCCCTTATGAATATCAATGCAAAAATATTCAATAAAATTCTCGAAAACTGAATCCAAGAACACATCAAAATGATTATCCATCATGAACAATTAGGTTTCATCTAAGGGATGCTGGGGTGGTTCAACATGTGGAAATCCATTAACATAACCCACTATATAAACAAACTCAAAGGGAAAAATAAAAAGACACATGATTATCTCATTAGATTCTGAGAAAGCATTTAACAAATCCAACCTCCCTTTTTGATAAAAGTCTTGGAAAGATCATGAATTCAAGGCACATCTCTAAACATAACAAATCAACTATAGCAAAAAAAAAGTAGTCAACATCAAACCAAATGGCAAGAAACTTGGAGCACACCCACTAAGATCAGGGAGTAGAAAATGCTGCCCACTATCTCCCTACCTATTCAATACAGTACTTGAAGTCCTAGTCAGAGCATGTAGACAACAAATGAGATCAAAGGAAATTGGAAAGTAATACGTCAAAGTTATAGTTTTTTTAATGTAGTATATAACCTCCATATTACCTCTACTGTTTATTTTTGGCTACCCAATCTTCCACAATTCTGTTGATAATCTGAGCAGAATCTGAATAGCTCTCTCCTATGCAGTGTAACAATAAGAGCCCATGAAACACCAGATCAGTCACTCACATTCTTTTCAAAGCCTTTAAGTTTCTAAGCAAATGCAAGTTCCAACTCAGCCATCATTTATAGTTGTCAAGAATAAGAGGCCTCATTTTCTCTCATGTAAGAAAATAATGATAGAAAGAACTTCTGCTGTCATTTGAAACCATGACAACTTTTTTCTGATCACCAGAAATAAGAACGTGATAAATTGAATCCTTAAAGACAGTTTGCTCTAATATTTTTTACTTTACATTGTAGAATATAATAGAATATCTTTGAGTCCAACATCAAATAATTAAATCACTTGATTTTTTTTAATGAATGGACAAAATGGCTGAATGTCATGACACATCTCAAACCACAGCACATTGTATATAGAAGAAAGCTCTTTATACTCATCAGTTTATGCCACATTAGTATAAGGATGGGACAGGAGATCAACAAGAGCACCTACTAAAAATATGTTACAAAAATAGCGCAATGTATAAAACATAAAATAAAACTAATGGTTTCATTACAAAGAGAGGTTAATACAGATAGATAATGAACGATGAGCATATATAATCATATATTATACCTTTATATGACATTTAGAAGTCTGTGACAATGGTTTATATGATAATATTTAATTGACTATTATAGATACGTTTTAATTTTTAACTAAATTTAAATTGTCATTCCTTCTTGAATGTTTTTTGTGCCTGATTCCAAGACAGGAGTTTTTTTCTGGCCTTAACAAAATAATGTAGCACTTGGGGGCAAAAATCAATCCAAGGAGTGCTATACTGGAAGCCAAGATTGAGAACACTTCCATAGCCATCATGACCTTCCCCTTTGTGCTATGGTAGACAGGGAGGAAAGTGATCCAAACACAGAAGAATACCTGCATGCTGAATGACAGGAACTTGGCTTCATTGAATGTGTCAGGCAGATTCCTGGACAGGAAGGCCATGGTGTAGCTCCCAAGTGCTAAGGAGCAGAGATACCCCAGGACAGTGTGGAAGGCAACTGTTGAACCCATGTTGCACACAATGATGATGTGACCATGTTCAGCCTGAGTATCTTGATCAATGAAGGGTGGAGAGGTAACCACCCAGACTCCACAGATAATTAGTTGTATCAGTGTGCAGATGGGAATGATGAAATTAGGGGCTCTTGATACCATTAACCATCTTACCATTCTAGCTGGAACTGTGGCCTTGAATGCAATAACCACTGTAATAGCTTTGGCCAACACTGTGGAGAGAGCCACAGTGAACAAAATCCCAAATGTGGTCTGCTGCAAGATGCAGGTGTTCATATTGGGCTGGCCAATGAAGAGCAAGGAACTGAGTAAACACATGAAGAGTGTCAGTAGCAGGATGTAGCTGAGAGTCCTATTATTGGCCTTGACAATGGGTGTGTCTCTGTGCTTCACAAAGACTACAAGAACCACAGCTGTGAGTACAGAGAAGCACAGGGCTATGATGGTGAGTGCCATTCCCAAGGGTTCTTCATAAGCCAAAAAGCTCACAGACTTTTGGAGGCAGAGAGTCTTCTCTGAGTTTGCATAGTGACTTTCTGCACACTTCAAACACTGATCCATATCTGTTCAGAAATGAATGTGATTGTTAATCAATACATAGTTGTTCACTTTTCCCCCTAGTATTTTAATTATCTGTATCTCATTGTAGTGCTTCCTGTGTAATCTTCCTTTATTGTTTCAGAAAGACATTTTATAAGTACTCTGAATAATTTCAATTCTATACAGTGCTTTGTGGTTATGGTGTCAAAAATTGCAAAAGCCAATGCCTTTCCTTTTTTTTTTTTTTAGTGCTTTGCCTAAATTCATGATTGTGTTGCATCTATTTTATGAGCTATAACATTTCAGCAAAATATTATATAATCGCAATTTTATTCCGATATCACCTTATGAATAATGTCTAATTCTGGACATAGATTTTCTACAATACTGTTAGTATTTTTGGAATTTCATTTCTTTAATGGTACTCTCTGATTTCATCCCAATATTTATTTCTTTTCATGAAATCTTTTGGGTACTGCAGTTTGGTTAACAGTTTGTATGATGTCATACTAATAAATGTCATTACATTCTTAAAGCTTAAATTGTTCACTAGTAATAATAGTTACATTTTGATATAGCATTTGTTATCATAGGGAGATAACTATTTTTAGGTATTAAAAATTGGTTCTGAGTACTTTTCGGCTACACATTTGTTAGTTTTACCTTGCATTAAAAAACAAATGCACCTCAGTTTATAATGCCATATTTCTATTACATCAGTCGTTTCTGAATTTCTTTTTTTTTTCAACTCTTATTAGATATTTTCTTCATTTACATTTCAAGTGTTATCCAGAAAGTTCCCTATATCCTCCCCCCTCCCGGCCCTGCTCCCCTACCCACCCGCTCCCACCCCTTGGCCCCGGCGTTCCCCTGTATTGGGGCATATAAAGTCTGCATAACCAACGGGCCTCTCTTCCCACTGATGGCCAACTAGGCCATCCTCTTCTATATATGCAGCTAGAGACACGAGCCCAGGGGGTACTAGTTAGTTCATGGTTATTCTTCCACCTATAGGGTTGAAGACCCCTTCAGCTCCTTGGGTACTTTCCCTAGCTCCTTCTTCCTTGGGAACCCTGTGTTCCATCTAATAGCTGACTACCACCTCATCAAAGGATTGTCTCTGTTGTATAATTTGAGTAAACTTTTATCGAATTTATTTTCAGAAGAATAAAATTTATAGTTTGTTACCTTTTTTTCCTTTAATGACTATGAATCTCAAATAACTTAGGCAAGCTTTTTACACATTCATAAATGGCCCCTTTGATTCTATTATAAGCATTTTGCTGTTGCCTTATTATGATGCAATGTATGCTTCAAGAATAGAATTATATCTTGAACATAATTAGGAAAGAAGTCTTTTACATTAAATAATTGATATATAGATAAACATTTATTTTTTTAATTTTTTTTAAAGATTTATTTTATTTATTATATGTGAGTACACTGTAGCTGTCTTCAGACACTCCAGAAGAGGGACCCAGATCTCGTTATGGTTGGTTGTGAGCCACCATGTGGTTGCTGGGATTTGAACTTATCACCTTCGGAAGAGCAGTCGGGTGCTCTTACACACTGAGCCATCTCACCAGCCCCCTAAACATTTTTTTTTTACATCAAAGTAAATGGAGAGTAGCTGGAAGCAACCCTACTAAAATCAGGGACTAGAAAAGGCTGCCCACTTTCTCCCTACCTATTCATTATAGTACTTGAACTCCTAGCCAGAGCAATTTAACAAGGAAAGGAGATCAAGGGGATACAAATTGGAAAGAAAGTAGTCAAAATATCACTATTTGCAGATGATATGATAGTATATATAGGTGACCCTAAACATTCCACCAGAGAACTCCTAAACCTGATAAACAGTTTCAGCACAGTAGCTGGATATAAAATTAACTCAAACAAATCAGTGGCCTTTCTCTACACAAAAGATAAACAGGATGAGAAAGAAATCAGGGAAACAATGCCCTTCACAATAGTCACAAATAATGTAAAATATCTTGGTGTGACTTTAATGAAGGAAGTGAAAGGTCTGTATGACAATAACTTCAGGTCTCTGAAGAAAGAAATTGAAGAAGATCTCAGAAGATGGAAAGATCTCCAATGCTCATGGACTGGTATGATTAATATAGTCAAAATGGCTATCCTGCCAAAAGCAATCTACAGATTCAATGCAATCCCCATCAAAATTCCAACTCAATTCTTCAGTGAAATAGAAAGGGCAATTTGCAAATTCATCTGGAATAATAAAAAACATAGGATAGCAAAAATTATCCTCAAAAATAAAAGAACCTCTGGTGGAAACATCATCCTTGACCTCAAGCTGTACTACAGAGCAATTGTGAAAAAATAAAACAAAACTGAATTGTACTGGTATAGCAACAGACAGGTAGACCAATGGAATAGAATTGAAGACCCATAAATGAACCCACACACCTTTGGTCACCTTATCTTTGACAAGGGAGCTAAAACCATCTAGTAGAAAAAAGAAAGCATTTTCAATGAATGGTGCTGGCACAACTGGCAGTCAACATGTAGAAGAATGTAAATTGATCCATTCCTATCTCCTTGTACAATGCTCAAGTCTAAGTGGATCAAAGACCTCCACATTAAACCAGAGACACTGACATTCATAGGGGAGAAAGCAGGGAAAACCCTTGAAGATAAGGGCACAGGGGTAAAATTCCTAAACATAACACCAATAGCCTGCCTGTGCTGTAAGATCATAAATCAACAAATTGGACCTTATAAAATTGCAAAGCTTCTTTACAGCAAAAGATACTGTCAATAAGACAAAAAGGCCACCAATGGATTGGGAAAGAATTTTTACCAATCCTAAATTTGGTAAGAGGCTAAGATCCAATATTTACAAAGAGCTCAAGAAGCTGAACTCCAGAAATTCAAATAACCCCATTAAAAAATGGGGTATAGAGCTGAACAAAGAATTCTCAACTGAAGAATGCCAAAGGGCTGAGAAGAACCTTAAAAAATGTCCGACATCCTTAATCATCAGAGAAATGCAAAAAAAAAAAAACAACCATGAGATTATACCTCACACCATTTAGAATGGCTAAGATAAAAAATTCAGGTGACAGCAGATACTGGTGAGGATGTGGAAAAAGAGGGACACTCCTTCATTGCTGGTGGGATTGCAAGCTGGTACAACTACTCTGGAAATCAGTCTGGCGATTCCTCAGAAAACTGGACATAGTACTACCAAAAGATCCAGCAATACCTCTACTAGGCATATACCCAGAAGATATTCCAACTGGTAACAAGGACACATGCTCCACTATGTTCATAGCAGTCTTATTTATAATAGCCAGAAGCTGGAAAGAACCCAGATGTCCCTCAACAGAGGAATGGATACAAAAAATGTGGTACATTTACACAATGGAGTACTACTCAGCTATTAAAAACAATGAATTTATAAAATTCTTGAGCAAATGGATGTATCTGGAGGATATCCTGAGTGAGGTAACCCAATCACAAAAGAAATCACTTAATATGCACTCACTAATAAGGGGATATTAGCCCAGAAACCTAGAATACCCAAGATACAATTTCCAAAACGCAAGAAAATCAAGAAAGACCAACCAGTGGATACTTCATTCCTCCCTAGAATAGGGATTAAAATGTACGTGGAAGGAGGTGCAGAGACAAAGTTTGGAGCTAAATTGAAAGGATGGACCATCCAGAGAGTGCCCCACCTGGGTGGTCCATCACATAATCAGCCACCAAATGCAGACACTACTGCATTCGCCAGCAGGATACTGCTGAAAGGACCCTGAAATAGCTGTCTCCTGTGAGGCTTTGACAGTCCCTGACAAATACAGAAGTGGATGCTCACAATCATCTATAGGGCAGAAAACAGGGTCCCCAATGTAGGAGCTAGAGAGAGTACCCAAGAGCTGTAGGGGTCTACAACCCTATAGATGGAACAACAATATGAACTAATCAGAACCCCCAGAGCTCATGTCAATAGCTGCATATGTATTAGAAGATGGCCTAGTTGGCCATTATTGAGGAAGAAAGACCCTTTGTCTAGCAATGTTTATGTGCCCCAGTACAGGGTTATGTCAGGGCCATGTAGTGGGAGTGGGTGGGTAGGGGAGCATGGCAGGGGGAGGGTATAGGGGACTTATGGGATAACACTTGAAATGTAAATGAAGAAAATATCTAATAAATAAAACTTTATTTTTAAATTAGGTTTTGCTTATTCTATGTCTTGCATCAGTAATATCTTGAATTTTAAATTGTTACCATGTGTGTTTTCACCTTAATTTGCCTTATATATTGCTTAGAAATATAGTCACTAAAATCATATTGTGCAGTATTTTGTGTCCATGATTAAAGTTTTCCTATTCTGTGCATACTGAAAATGTACGTGGTTGTAACATATAGCTTAAGTACAGGGAAGATATATTTTTAACTGAATATTTGATATCTGTTACTATGAGTACACAAGGAATTTTATGGTGGTAGGAATTAATATCACATAAAGATGAACTAAATTTTGCCCTCAAGTTTAGTCTATTTATTGTCAAATCCTGTTTAAATATTTGGTTTTATGTAGATCAACAAGTGACACTCTCACTCTTAATCCAAGAATCCTATCTTAACTATTATGTGTGATGAAAGCCAAGATATATGACTGTGGAAGATCATGAATTAAGTGAAGCTTTAATTCCTATCCTTAAACAAGTACTTTATACCTATTCATTTTAAGGTATAGGGGAAATAAAGGCACAGTGGTTATGAGTAATGAGAGTTCCCTGCTTCCAGGAAATACATGCATTTTTAAAGGAACTCTCAACAAGTAAAGCTGGTTTCTCAGTTGGATTTGCATTAGCCTGGGTTATAAAAAAATGATGAAATTTTCTTATCCTTCCTTGAAAAAGTCTTTCCTGCAAAAGGAGTTAAAGAAGTGAATTATTTCACTTGTGTAACAAGTGATGACTAAACTGCTTTCACAAGTACAGTCTAAGCCCAAGGGTCATGAAGATGACCATGATTAAACCAAAGGTGTATCTCAGATATATTGAATACACCTGGGAAATTGTGAAAGATCAATGTTGACAAGAAGTAAACAAAATGGAGGATATGCACAACAGAAAAACTGGTAGATTGATTACTTGCAAAAGGTCTCATCACTCTATTCCTCCAGATGTCATCCCTCAACCTCATCTTTAGCAATGCATCAGAAAACCACCTGCAGCCTCCCTTTTATCTGCATCTTCTGGGGATACCACAGATCATCCACTTGAATTTTTCCTTTCCAACATATTCATGTATCCAACATTTCAACTTCAATAGACATGCCCTGGTAAACTGTAGGTCAGTGATATCCTCTAGAAACCTAAGTAAGTTGCCCAAAGACCTTCTTTTTCTGTGTTTTCCTAGACCAAATCCCCCCACATCACTCCGAACACTGCAACAGAACAATTTCTCCTATGTTCTGTGCCCCTGTGTCCCATCTCCTGTAGATTCCAGAGATCTTGACCTCTGCCTTCCTCTCCCCACTTATTGCTTTGTATCATACACCAATTTTGGCATAAACCCTCTTCTAGCCCAAGAGCTCCTCTTTCCAGGGCAAAAGTAGATTAAAGCAGACCTACTTCTACTGCTCCTGAAATCTGCTCCTCCCAGTCTCATCTCCAGATTTATAGCAGAATATTTTTAACTCCTTTTCCTTTTAGAACCCATCAACAACAGGACATTCTCTTTCAATTTTTCATCCCTTTACTCATTCTAAGATCAGCTTGCAGCTATACCATCCCTTCACCCTGCTTCTATGAGGGTGTTCCACCACCCTCATAAGCCCTCCTGCCTCAGCACCCTAGCATTTCCCTAAGTCTCCAGAGGACCAAGGTACTTCCCTCCAATTGATGCCAAATAAGGCATTCTTCTGATAAGCCTGCTTCTGGAGCCATGGATCAGTCCATGAATGTTGTTTGTTTGATGGTGTAGTCTCTGGTAGTCTGAATGGTTGATATTATTGTTCTTCCTATGGTGTTGCAAACCTCTTCTGCTCTTTCAGTCCTTCCCCTAATTTCTGCATTGGAGTCCTCATGGTCAGTGTAATGGTTGGCTGCTTGTATCTGCATCTGTATTGGTCAGGATCTGGAAGATCCTCTCAGGGGACAGCCATACCAAGCTCCGGTTAGAAAGCTCTTCTTGGTAATAGAAATAGTGTCTGAGTTTGGAATCTGTAGATAGAATGGATCCCTAGGTGTAGCAGTCTCTAAAAGACTTTTCCTCCAGTCTCTACTCTACTCTTTGTCCCTGCATTTCCTTTACACAGGAGCAATACTGTGTTAATATTTTTGAGATGGGTGGGTGTCCCCATCCCTCTACCAGGGGCTGTGCCTAATCTCTGGATACAGTCTCTATAGGTTTTCTCTTCATTTTGTTGCTTATTTCAGAGACTTTTCAAATTTCAAAACATCAGAAATAAAAAGAAAGACTTAAGAACGAAAAACTTTTTTAAAAAAAATGTTTTCTACCTAATTGTAAACACCAAATGCAATGGAAATTTTTATCATTTGATACTCTTTACCAAAGCTAAATGAAGATCATATGAGTATCTTAAATAGATCAGCAACCCACATTAAAAGAGAAGCAGTCATTAAAATCTCCCCTTCAAAAAAAAAAAAAATGGCAGGAAATGATTGTTTTTGTGCAGATTTCTCCTAGATTTTCAAAGAAGATTTAATTCCAATATTTCTCAAATTATTGTATAAGAAACAACAAAAGGAATGCTTCCCAATTTATCTGATAAAGTGCAGTTACCCTGTTACTTAAGTCACAAAAAGACTCAAAGAAAAAGGATTACAAAGTTTCCTTGTGTACATGTTTGTGACAATACTATATAAAATACTTGAAACTGACTGTAACTATACATCAACTAACCTCATAAATAAGCTTTATCCCAGAAATTCAGAGATGATAACATACAAAACTAAGTAAATTCCACCTATCATATAAGTTATCTGAAAGAAAAAATCAAATGATCATACAATTAAATACAGAATAAGCCTTTGTCAAATCTAATGTATCTGGAAAATGCTGGAGAGATTAGGACACATGGGCCATTCTAAAATGTACAGAAGGCAATTTACAGCAATTGTATAGCCACACATCAAATAATATGGAGAAAAACACAATCAGGAACATGTCTAATTTCTATAGTGTCTACATATCTATTCATTAAAGTACTCCAAATTTTATCTAGATCAATGAGACAACTGAAGGATATCAAGGAAATACAATCTGGAAAAAAGAAATCACAGTACTATTATTTGCCAATGATATGATACTATACATAATTCACAATAAAACCTCAAATTGGAGACTTCTATATCTGAAAACCATTTTCAGCAATGTGATTCAATATAAGACTAACTAAAAGTAAGTCAGTAGCCCTTCTATATACAAAAGACAAATGGACTGAGAAAGAAATCAGATAAATACAACCAATTGACACAAGACTCAAATAATATTAAATGTCTTGGTGTAACTTTAACCAAAGAAGTTCCAGTCTTCTGTAATAAAAAACTTCACGTGTTTTACTAAAGAAATTGAAGTAGATATGAGAAGATCAAACATTCTTCCATGCTTATGTATCTATGGGATTAATAAATTAAAATGAACATCCTACCACAAGCACTGTAAAGATTGAAAGAATCCCCCATAAAAATTCTAACATGGTTCTTTAGAACTTGAGAGAATAATTCTGAACTTAATAGGGAAAACAAAACACAACACCAAACAAAATTCTGAACAATAAAATTACTGGTAGACGTATCACCATCCTTGATTGATCCCTGTTTTATAGAGATATCATAACAAAAAATACATGGTAGAGTCATAAAAAGACACTTTTGTCAATTGAATGGAAGTGAGATCCCAAATGCATATGAGCACCTGAATTTGATAGAATACAAAATTGTATACTGGGAATAAGGCAGCATTTTCATCAAACGATGATTTAGAAAGATTAAATATTTTCATACTCATCACCATGGAGTAATCTCAATTCCCAATGTTCCAAGACAACAACATGAAAGAAGATACAGTGAAGCCAATAGAAGATAAAGTGGGGCATAACCTTGATTTCATAAGAACAGGTGAAATCTTTCTTATCTGAACATTGAGAGCATAGGCACTAAGATGAACAATTAAGACATGGGAATTCATGGTACTGAAAAAATTTTAAGACAAAGGACACAGTTATTTAGGCAAAGAAGTTGACATTGTACTTCTCCATTGTTGGTGCAAGTGAAGACATATATAACCACTGTGGAAATCAAAAACTTATCTCCTCAGTACATTAGGAATTGATCTATCACAAAGTCTATCTGTACAACTTTTTAGAAAACAAGCAAATAATCACCCAACCCTACCATAAAAACGTTTGCTCAGACATGTTCAGTGTATTTTTCTTATTCATAATAGCCAGGAACTAGAGATAAGCTACATGTCACTCAATGAAAAATGGATAAAAAATTATGATATAGTTACAGATTGGAGTAGATTCACTTGTGAAAAAAATGACATCATGCAATTTGTAGGAAAATGGATTGAACTAGAAAAAAATGAGTGAGATAACCCAGACCTAGAAAGAAAAAACATGCTATGTAACACTTACAAAGGATATTAGGCTTTAATTAAACGATAACAAATCTACAAAAAAATTGACCTAGAGACATTAGGTCAGTGGTTCTTAATATTTCTGATTCTGTGTTATTTTAATTCAGTTTCTCATGTTGTTGTTACATCCAGCTCTTAGTTATTTTTTTCAATTTCATAACTGTAATATTGCTATTGCTATGAAGCATAATGTAAATATATTTTCCCCAATACCTATAAATGCTACTTGTGACAGAGTCTTTCAGTTACCACAGATTGAGCAATGATGGACAAAGTATAAAGGCATCATGAATTAGAAAAAAAATGTATCCTCTTAGGTAGGGTAATAGAATAATTATTACAGGTGGACTGAAGGTATTGGGCATGGAGAAATAATGAAGGGAGAGAGTGCCAAAAGAGATGGTTGGAATTGGGAAGAGCATTTGCATCTATGTAGAGATATTTTGAATCTATGAAAGTGATCTTATTGTGGAATCCTAGTAATAGAGGATAAGAAATCTATTGTAGCCAAGTTACAAGGGGTGGGACTTAATTGCTTTAAATTAAGTTTATTGCCAAGAAAATCTTATGGAAATCACCAAATAATATAGGCTGATGCAAAAGCTTGTTTTCTATAAACTGACTGAATTGTTTTTTGTTTCAGAGGACAACATTCATTCAAATCATTCTACACAGAAAAGTTGAGCTGGTGCCCACAAGGAGCCTTGATGCCTCTGGTTTTCCAGTTTTTAGGCAGATGCTTTTTTTTGCACCAAACCAAGACACTATTGTGGATGCCAAGGAGTGCATGCTGACAGGAGCCTGATATAACTGTCTCCTGAGATGTTCTGCCAGAGCCTGACAAATACAGAGGTGGATGCTCACAGCCAACCATTGGTCTGAGCGCAGCATCCCCAATGCAGAAGTTAGAGAAAGGACTGGAGGACCTGAAGGGATTTGCAACCCCACAGGAAGAACAACACTATCAACCCACCACACACTCTAGACTTCCCAGGAACTAAACCACCAACCAAGGAGTACACATAGAGGGATCCATGGCTCAAACCACATTTGAAGAAGAGCATGGCCTTATCCTGAATCAATTAGAAGAGAGGCCCTTGGACCTGTGAAAGTTTGATGCCCTAGTGTAGGGGAATTTGAGAAAGGGGAGGCAGAGATCGGAGTGTGTGTGTTGGTGCACGCTCATAGAAGCAGGAGGACAGGGGATGGCATATGGTTTTCCTGCGCAGGGTACCTGGGAAAGGGGATAACATTTGAAAGTTAAATAAAGAAAATTACAATAAAAATAAACTTGGTCTGTTCTAAGGAGAGAAAGAACACGAGTTGATCCATATGAGGGGAGGAAATGAGAGGAATAGAAGAAGGAGAAATATAATAAGGAAATACTATATAAAAACAAATTATTTTTACTAAAAAAAAACTAAAATTAGCAGTGAATTTGAAATAAATCAAGGAAGAGTTTATGGAAGAATGTGTGGGGAAAATTAAAGAGAATGAGGTAATAACACTAGATTTACAAAAGTAAGAAAAATAACAAAATGCAAATTTAAACTAAACATGTTAGTTTATCAGAAGCAGAGGTCCAAAGCACAGAACATAAGCTTAAATTCATTCTTATAAAGATGATTGATGCCTTTAAGGAGAAAATAAATAAATCTCTCAAAGAAATTTAAGAAAATAAAATATGTAGATGCATTTAGAGAAGAAACTAATAAATCTCTTTAGGAAATATAGGAAAATACAATTAAACAGGTGAAATGAATGAATAAAACAGTTTAAAACTTATAAATGTAAATAGAAGGCAACAAAATAAAAACAGCTGAAACTCAAGCCTCCTTAATTTGCGATAAAGTCCTTCAGATAACTCCACACATGACCAATGATAATATACCCAGCCCTGAGTCATGGACCCAAAATTTCTCTCATCTCAAAAGATATACAAAGGAAGAAGACGAAGAAGAAGGAGGAGCCGGAGGAGTAGGAGGAGGAGCAGGAGAAACCATCTTGTGATCTTATTGGCTAAGCTGTGCTACAATTTGACAATACATAAGTCCATCTGAAATAGGACAGTTTAATAATAAAATAGACCCAGAGTCCCCTCAGTCAGATGATCCCAAATATCAAGGTTCAAAATGCTACCCTCTTTCAGGTGTCACAGCTCTTACACATGTAAGAAGAAAAATGAAATCCATCTACCCAGACCTGCCATCTTATCCCTCAAAAAAAGCACTGAATGAATCATTTACCCACCCCAACATATTGTAACACAAAGATTAGGATCCATTATAAACCCTCCACTGTTTCTCCCTGTACTCCACCTTTCCCCACCCAATGGGAAAGATGTATTTCTCCTCTCTCCTACTCAAGCCACTAAAGACAAAGTCTTCCCAAAGCTTAAACAAAAACCCACCACCTTCACCATCCCCCACAACCAACCATCTACCATACAACTTTATAATTTCCACAACTCCCTTACAAAATCCAAACATGTCTCCTAGACTCTGATACAGACCTAAAATCCTAAAACATCCAAGCATTCCCTGTTAGTATTAACTCCAATTAAACTAATCTGTGATGGACATCCCAGTGCAGAACTTGGCAGGCCCGAAAGCCTACAGGTACTCATGAGACAAGAGTTTCAAAAGGAACTCATTCTCCTGGGAAGACATTCTCACAACCAGTTTTATCCCTGAACTTAGTCTGATGCATAGATCATTCAGTGGGAATTTTTATATTAAGCATAGAATGAATCCTGACATAAGCTAAGACTTCCAGAGTTCCAATGGTCTTAGAGAATTCTTGATTTTCAGAGGGAATTCAGATAACTATCTAGAGACAGGGAAACTATTTAGCATAGGAAGAAGTCAAAGCAGCTCAGAGCTGGCCTACAAAATGTTTGCTAAGGACAATAGTTTTGATCTGCAGAATGTTTGCTAAGGGCAATCGCTTCAGGGAATAGAAAGATTTCCCGCTGAGAAAGGTATCTTAATTACAGCCAGGTAGAAACAGACTACTTTGCAGATTAAAAGCAAGTTGGTAAACTCCTCTTCTTTTAGAATCTACCTGGGCCTAGGAGATAAGAGGCCCACTAGTATGAAACCCCCTAATGCTAGTTTTCACAAGGCTCAAAGGAAAGGCACAAATTGTGACTAGGGTGTGAAATCCTTAACTGACCCTAGGCAGAGCTGTTTTATCTTTACTGTAAACATACCTGGTTCCTGTAAGTCCTTTTGATGTATTCATTCCTATTGTATTGTGTCATTGTAACTCGATGGATGTACCTCTCCTGATTTCTTCCCCACTGTATAAAAGTTTGGTGCTCAATCTCACAATTACACTCAGATACACACTCCCTTGTGTGTAAGTCTGTTTGTCACATTCGCTGAGCTCCTTGCCCACTTGACTTCAGAGAACTCAACAAATGCAGACGAGGGACTTGAGAGGGTCTGCGGCACTAAACGATTGAACTAGTTCCCTGTACAAGTCTCAGATTTTAAAACATTCAAGAAATTAAAAAAAAAAGAAAAGAAAACATGACATCCACATACCTTAGACAAAGTCTCCCCTACAAGTCATATTGCTCTGTAAACCACCACTATATATGTGTGTGTGTATATATATATGTATATATATGTGTGTGTGTATGTATATATATATATATATATATATATATATATATATATATATATATATATATAGCCACTCCTCTCTGCCCAGTATGATAGTCTGATATATTTACAATGATAGACACTATTTCAAGATAAATGTCTTCAACTAGGCAAACAAAATTAAGACTGAGGTGACTCCCTGTGGGCTTTTGATAACCTCGCTGGCCAAAAAGACTCTTTCACTACTACAGAACAAACAAAACAGAAGACAAACTATTACAAAAAGGTGTGCCTGTTTACAACCTAAGCTTGAGATAGGCTCAACACCTTCAGGTTTTAAAGACCTGCCTTCTTTCCCCTCCTTCTTTGTCAAACTCAAACAGCAACACTTCCTGGGGGAAGAGAGTTCCCTCCTTAAGTTTTCACCATTGGAAGCCACCTGGGTCCAACACAGTCAATGCCAACACTGTGGCCCTGGCCTTAATACTAATCCAGCCCCCCTTCACAATCCCTCTTCCCTTGCCCATCCCCCATCACCTTTCTTAATTTTTCCTGAGAAACACACACACACACACACACACACACACACACACACACACACACCCTAATGTCACCAACTTGTAAATAAGAGAAATCAATAATCATTGGTCATTAACATCTCTCAGCGTCAATGGACTCAATTCCCCAATAAAAAGACACATGCTGAGGAATGCTCTCACTCCTAAAACCAGAGATGAGATCATTACTTTCACTCCAATAACTGTCTAAAGAGGAGCACATGGAACACAGGAACAGGATTTCTGATTTTGATTGAAAACAAAAACAAAAAACAAAAACTAGAGAGAATGAACACAGCTCTTTTAGAATTTTTTTTTTTGCTTTTTTTTTGCTTTTTGCTTTTGGGGTTTGGGGTTTTGGAGACAGGAATTCTTTGTGTAGCCCTGGCTGGCCTGGAAATCACTCTGTAGAACAGATCGCTCTGTACACCACATCACATTGTAGACCAGGCTGACTGGTCAGAAACTCAGAAATGTCCCTGTCTTTGCCACCCAAGTTCTGAGATTAAAAGTATTCACCACCACTGCCCAGCTCTTAGAATCTTTGGCCCTTCCTAGAATTAAGAACAAAGCACACATTGAAGGAGTTACAGAGATCATATGTGAAGCTGAATCAAAAAGATGGACCAACCAGTTATGGTGGCTGCCAGGGATCCCTCCCATAATCAGCCACCAAAATAAGCACTATAGCATATGCCAGCAAGATAATGCTGAAAGGGACCTGATATAGCTGTCTTGTGGGAGGCTATACCAGTGCCTGGTAAACACAGAAGTGGATGCTCACAGTCAGCTATTAGTTGGAACACAGGACTCCTAAGGTAGGAGCTAGAGAAAGTACCCAAGGAGCGGAAGGGGTCTACAACCCTCTAGGTGGAAGAATAACATGAACTAACTAGTTCCCCCTGCGCTCATGTCTCTAGCTGCATATATGGAAGAAGATGGCCTAGTTGGCCATCATTTGGAGGAGAGGCCCCTTGGTCATACAGACTTTATATGCCCCAGTACCTGGGAACGCCAGGGCCTTTACGTGGGAGGGGGTAGGTAGGGGATCAGGGCGGGGATGCGGGAGGGTAAGGGAAAATTTCTGGATAATATGTGAAATGTAAATGAAGAAAATATCTAATAAAGAGGGGGAAAAAAAGAAGCCCAGAAAAAAAAAAGAAATGTTTACTAACAAGATTTATGACAGTGGTTGGAAATTCCAAGAATTAATTAGAGAGATAACATGATGTTTTCTAGCTATTATTCAGAAACTGTTGTCAGGAGAGAGAACATGGCTCCTTTAGAATGTTTTATGGTTTTCTGATCAAAATCAGAAAACCAAAGAATTGCTCTAAGAAATTTTCTAACTTCGTTAAAAAAAATCCATGAATTTTTTTATATCTGATTTTGGTCAGAAAGTGCACAAGCTATCCAGAGAGCATATATAATTTTTTATAGCAAGAGAGAGCTGTCTTGAACAGAAATCTGGAGAGAGAGAGAGAGAGAGAGAGAGAGAGAGAGAGAGAGAGAGAGAGAGAGAAATACAGAGAGACAGAGAGAGATAGAGACAATGACAGAGACAGAGAGCTGTCATTTGCAAACTACAAACCCAAGACCTATCTACAGAAGGCTGTCTAGAGAGTCATCTCAAGCAGAAGATTGGCTATCAACTTGTAACCCACTATTTGACTTTATGTCATAGGTTTGGCTGCTCTCAGATACCCCTGCTCTCAGGAACCCCTCTCTAAGCCAAGGCTGGCCTATGACAGACTCTGAAGAAATTCAAAGAATCATTAAGTTCTAGTCCGAAAGCTGTCACTCCACAAAATTTGAAAATCTACACAAAATAGATACTTTTTCAAATAGATACCATTCACCAAACTTAAATCAAGGTCAGGTAAATCTTGCAGACAATCCCATAACCTTTAAGAAAATAGCAACCATTTTTTAAATAAACCGACCATAAAACCCAAGTCCAGATGGTTTTAGCACAGAATTCTACAAAACTTTCAGAGAGAGCTAATACCAATAGTCCTCAAACTATTCCATTAAATAGAAACATAAGGAACATTGCCACACTCATTCTATGAGGTCACAGTCACCCCAACACCTAAATCACACAAAGGCTCAAGAAAAAAAGGGAACTTTAGATTAATTTCTCCAGTACATTGATGCCAAAATACTCATTAAAATATTCACAAAATGAATGCAAAATGACCTCAAAAACAGCATTCATCACCATCAAGTAGGATTTACTGAAGGGAGGCAGGGAAGATATATCAACATATAAGATTCTGTCAGGGTATTCTATCATATAAACAAACTGAAAGAAAAAATAACATCACATGATGATCTCATTTTATGCTGAAAATATCTTTGACAAAATCCAATGTCCCTTTACAAGTCTTGAAGAAATCCAGGATACAAGGTGTGTCCCTAAACATAGTAAACACAGTATAGAGCAAGCCAATAGCCAAGAGGATGTTAATGGAGAGAAACATAAAGAAATCCCACTGAAATCAGATATGAAACAGCTGAACAGAGTCTCCCTATCTATTGCAGTGTTTGCTAGAGCATAAGAAAACTAAAGGAAATCAAGGGGATACAAGTTGGAATAGAAGAAGTTAAAGTATGACTATTCACAGATGATATGGTAAAAGACATATGTGACCCCAAAATATCTAGCAGAGAAATTGTACAGCTGAAAATCACCTTTACAAAAGTGGTTAAACAAAATAAACTCAAAATATTCAGTAGCACTTTTTAAAACAATACCTAGACTAAGAAAATATTAGGAAAACAACACCCTCTACAGTAGCCTCAAGTATTATAAAATATCTTGCTGTAACTATATACATGCAAGTGAAAGACCTGTATGAAAAGAAATTTATGCCGCTGATGCACAAACAACATGAAGCTTAAAAAGAAAAAAGACCAACATGTGGGTACTTCAGTCCTTCTTAGAAAGGGAAACACACTCATAGAAATATGGGGAGGAGGAATGGGAAAGGGATCCATACTTTGGTCTTCGTTCTTCTTGATTTTCTTGTGTTTTGCAAGTTGTATCTTGGGTATTCTAAGTTTCTGGGCTAATACCCACTGATCAGTGAATGCATATCAAGTGAAGTCTTTTGTGATTGGGTTACCTCACTAAGGATGATAACCTCCAGATACATCCATTTGCCCAAGAATTTCATAAATTCATTGTTTTTATCTTTACCTGGCCTGTCGGGGCACAGGTTGGTTATTTGTCAGCTTATGTATTTCAAAGTTATTTATACAATCAAAAGAAATGTAGACAATTAATTTGGAAGGTGGCTTGTAAGAGAACAGGAAAGAGTGAGAATGAAGGCTTTGCTTAATGTTTATAATTATTGTATCAATTTTGCAGAAGAGGGCTTTATAAGTAAATCTTATTCTGAGATGAATGCTTTTCAAAATCATCACAGCCATTGAACCAGAATCTTACCCTCACCTAATGTCTGTGCCACCATCCAAGAACAACCATTGGTCATTGAAAAAGTTGATGAATGACTTTATGGATAGACCATCTTAATAAACACAACATTTCTTAAATGAGTTTAACCTGTTCCCTGCAGGCTGAAAATGATGACAATCACTCCAGTCAAATAGCTTTGATTGTAGCAGAAAATCTGTATCAAAAAATTGTGCCTACAATTCAATACTTGTTGCAGCAGAACTGTCAACTATTAGCTTATCTACTATGGAGGTAAAATCCTTTGGTGATGTGAGGGACATTCAAATACAACCTTATTACAATGAACTCCAGTGTCCAAAAATTATTCATATAAAAGAGGACATTGAGAGGGAATCTTGGATCTTAAACTGTGTGTGAAACTTACAAGGTAAATGAATGGTGCTAGTAGAAAATCTTGCTGAGTGAGATAACCAGACACAAAAAGACAAAAATACTTTCTAATCATTTATATGAAACTTTTATCTGTTAATGATTAATGGAGCAGGCTACAATCCCTGTATCTACTGACATTAGGTAAAAAAATAATGGCCAGGAGAGTGAAGAATCACCCTAGAAAGCATAAATAAAATGTATAGTCATCGATAGGTGTGTTTCAAGACAGTTATAGAAAAATCAAATGAGGAATGGAGAGAAGAGGTGAATACAGTAAGAAATATGGCAATGAACAGCTAAATCTCTGCATCATGTCAAGAGTTGTATTTTAAACAATTACAGTTGAACTTACTTTAAATAAACATGTACATGGAAGAAAATTTAATCGGAATCACCAAACAATGGTAATGCCAAAATACAAATGGATATCTCTATCCAGTAAATGAGAGCTCTATTGCCAAATTAGTTGCATATAATTTTTGGTTAAAAGGACCCCATGAAAACCTAAACAACCCAGGTTATTGTCAAGGCAATTGTTAGCTCTACACAATAGCTCAAGATAACACCTCATAAAGCACTGAGTATAGAGAAGTAAACCTAGAAGCTTTACCATCATTGACTAGTTTTCAGAGTACTCAGAGATACACAGCATACTACTAGAGGAAAAAAAAAAGAAAAGAGCACACAAATTTGAACACTTCAGTATATGATGGTGAGCTGCCTGCTGAATCCACTGGTACAGCAGTGGAGTAAATTTTCTGAAAATAACAATCCACTATCTGATTCAAATAGAGGCCCACTTCATGATATAAAACCTGTGACTAACAATGCCTTGTTAGCCAGCACCTGAGATTAGATGGGCAATAGACTTAGGAAAAAAAAAAAAAAAACTAAATACTACTCTTCTAAAAAAGAAACACAGAAAAATATTCTATTTGTAATGAAATTCCTCTATATACATAGATCAGTATTTTTCACAGCTTTTAATATAGAAGTGTCCTCCTATGCTCAATAGCAATAATAGAGGCACACAGCTGAGCAATGATCAGAGAATGACAGACTGAAATATTCAGCTCCAAAATGGGGATCTCTATAAATACTGCTGACTGCTGGGCTTAGGGAAAACAGCAAGAAAGCATTCAAGTAGATTGTAAGAAGGAGTGATGAGGGAAGACACTGATGAAAGAAAGCCTTCTCTACATACAAGGATTTATAAGGTATGAGATCACGGATAGACTGGCAACAAGTAAATGTGTGGTATATGGCTAAGCTAGACAAGGTCTTTGTGCACTATTAGCAACTTTACACAAGCCCCATCACTACCAAAAAAAAAATATTCAAAAATAATAACTGCTGGCCAAGAAAATTTTATTTTTCAATAAATTTCAAGAGTGGACTGTAATCAAATAAAATAAAGAGTCAGCCCCAATAGCTGATGGCCAATACAAAATTAATTCTCTGGTATATTGGAAGGTTTTACTGTCTCACAATGCTTTATCTCTGCATTTTTTGTTTAAATTTACAGGTCTTTGAGTACATGTTACAGTTTCTGATTTATTTGGGGGGTGTCTAATAGGGAAAGTGTGTGTGTGTGTTTGTATGCATATATGTCTAAATGTGATTACTGTAATTTTAGTTTGGGTATTTCTTTCTTCCTTTCCTTCTTTCTTTATTTTATTTTTCATTTTATTCTGGTTTCTTGATTTTTCATTATATTTTCTTATCATTATAAATTAGGTACATTTAAGTATTCTAATGAGAGATAGAAGAAACAGTATGGATTTGTGTGTCAGAAACTGAGGAGGAACTGTAAGGAATTTAGGAAAGAAATCACACAAGATTATGTTCTATGAATCAAAACTACAATGACATTCTATCTGTCATCTATCAGAATGTGTAAGAACAACATTACAATTGGTAGCTCATTCTGACGAAGATCTGGAGTAATGAGAACACTCTTCCAGTGTTGGTGGAATAGGAAATTTGTACAGTCACTATGGAAATCGGTATGATATTTCTGCAGAAAGATGGAAATCAGTCTACATCAAGATCTAACATAACTGCTCTTGGGAATATACCATAAGTATGCATCATCCTACCAGGACATTTGTTTATTCACGTCCTTTGCTATTCTACTTACTAAAACAAGACTGATGGCCAACTGGAAACAACCTAGATGTTCCTCAACAGGTGAATGAATAATTCAATATGATACATTTACATAATGGGTTATTAATACTCAGATGTTAAAAATGATATCATGAAATATTCAAATAGATATATGGAGGTAGAAAACATTATGCTGAGTAAGTTACACCAATTCTAGAAAGATCACTATTGTATGTACTTGCTTATGTTTTTATATTAGCTATTAAAAACATTGTAATAAAACTAAATGTTATAGTTATTAGGAATAGAGGAATGGACTAGACAGTTCCTTAGATCTCCATAGGAAGAAAGAAGTTTTGGGGTGGACTGAGTCAAGGGGGATGAAAATAGGATGAGTATGTAGGAGGTGGGAGGTGAGATGGAATTGAGGGAGGGAATGAGAATAAGGGCAGCTGGAAATAAAGGGGAATGAAGGGGTCACATGGAAACCTGATGCAATGGAAACCTCCTATAATATATGAAGGTGATCCTAATGAAGTCTCCATATAATGAGGGAAACAGAAAGTCATTGGCCATCTCTGGTCAACAAATGAAGCTGTGAGTACTGGTACTGTGCTTCATGAATATGAGTTGTTGGTTTAAAAGATGAAGTGGAATCTACCCCCCGCAAAAAAAACCCCAAAAAACAAATAATCAAGGCTCTTGATAAGACAATAGGTTACTCTGCAAAACCTGACAGCAAAGTCCCACTGCTCAAGATAGCAGCACAACACATCAAACATGGAGTAGTAGGACAACCCCTTCTGTAGATTACGGAAGACCCACATGAAGACCAACTTGCACTTCAGCTACATATGTACTAGGGGCCTAAGTTTTCCCATGCTCACTTTTTAAACTACAAATTTTTTGTTTCTTTTATTGTACATTTTCTTTATTTACATTTCAAATATTATCCCATTTCCTGGTTTCCCATCCATAAACTCTGTATCACATTACATGTAACCCTGCTTCTAAGGGGTTGCTCCTATAACTACTCACCCAATCCTGACTCCCTGTCTTGGCATTCCTCCACACAGGTGCATCAAAACTTCACAAGACCAATGTGCTCTCTTCCCTTTGAGGCCAGACATTCTCTGCTACATATGTGACTGGAGCCATGGGTCACTCCATGTGAACTCCTTGGTTGGTGGTTTAGTCCCTGGAAGCTCTGGGGTTGTTGGGTTGCTTGATATTGTTGTTATTCCTATGGGGTTGCAAACACCTTCAGCTCTCTCAATTTTTTCAGTAACTCCTCCTTTGGGAACCCGCTGCTAGTTCAATGGTTGGCTGGGAGTATGCTCTGGACCAAATTATTAATCCATGTTTATCCTGCCCACAAATTATTCTAGGATATTGGTAGTATAAACCTTGAGGGAGAAATCAACCAATCTCTTATTTGACTCCATGGTATGGAACCATTCATGACACCATTCGAGCAAACCAGGAACCAATGACCAGATAGATAAAAGACTTCAGGTAAAACCAATATTACTCTTAAGAAAATGTGACTTCTAAATATATTCTACCTTGCTCAGAAATAAATGCAATACTCAGCCATCATCAGAGTTGCTTCATTATTTATTCCTACAGCAGAAAGTAGTAAATGCAGAAACACAATACAGATAATATAAAACACACACCCACACAAAGAGAGAGAGAGAGAGAGAGAGAGAGAGAGAGAGAGAGAGAGAGAGAGAGAGAAAGAGAGAAAACAGTTGAAAACTCCAGGTGAGGTGTCTCTCCTTCTATTCCTTCCTCTCAAAGATCAGAACACTCCATAGAAATTGTAGGAAAAGTGCACGGTATTCAGATGAGACAGATGACACCAGAACAACACTTTCTATAACAAAGATGCAATGCTTACATGAACACACAGAAACTGCAACAGGAATTACAGTTCCTACACAGGTCTGCATAATCATTTTAGGGATTTTAAGGGACCCTTATGCAAGTGAGTCTCTGATATTTGAGTGCTCTCTTGGAACTTCTATTTTTCTACTCTGTTTTCCTCTATAACTTCAAAAATTTTGAAAATATTATTATACTTTATTTTATTCTATTTTGCTGTTATATCACAGAAACATGTTGAATTCTAATGAGAGACAGATAATGAGAAGATCTGAATGAGAGAGGAGATGGAAAGGAATCTGGAAGAAATGGAGTGAGGGTAAGTTTATTTGGATTATATTGTGT
Organism: Mus minutoides; assembly: GCA_902729485.2. NCBI lineage: Eukaryota > Metazoa > Chordata > Mammalia > Rodentia > Muridae > Mus > Mus minutoides. Next base: position 54,599 of record LR753855.1, read on the forward strand.
GAGAAAAGAATCTATGTTCAATAAAAGATAGACAAACATTTTACATGAATACCTAACATGAAAAAGTAAAATAAAAGAAACTTAGCAATGATGTAGACTAAATATATGTACTGGATAAATCAAACCTAACTTCTTAGTCACGAACTGTGCAAAACAACAACAATCCCTGTATTGGAAATAAAGATAATTAGAGTATGTGAGGAATCCAAGTTTTAAATGAATCATACACATGAGTGAGTATTGATGGAAAATATAAAGAAATGATGCTAAAAAAACCGTGTCCATGGTGAAATGAAACAGACTATTAATTTGTGGAAAAGGACAGTATTCAGAGAAAAATATGTTCAATGGATCTGCAATGTAAGTCAAGGATGATTTCAATATCTAGATTATGGAATCAATGCTTAAATTTCTAATCAGGAAAAAAGAGATACTCTTTTACTTAGCGCCAGTATTTTCCCATTGGCTTAGGTATAGCCAACTCCATAGGACAAGCTGGAACCTTCTCTGTAAGCTTGTATTTACCTGTCTCATTGGAAATCTCATTGTCTGCACAGGGAGTGCAATCAAAGCAGCAGACAGCCTTGCCTTCCTTGGCAGCTTTCCTGAATCCAGGCCTACAGCTCTCACTGCACACAGACTTAGGAATCTAGGAGAAATGAATTCTATTAGCAAATGCCTGGGCTTCTTTGAAAATCTTGAGTAAATAGAACATTACTGAGTATAATTGCGCAGTTACTTTTCAAATGCTTGCAACCGCAATTGAAGCTAACAGATTTTGATATTGCTATTTCACCAGGTTTAGGGCTACACAACCCACATATTTAATTCTCGGTTGAACCTGAAGATATTGATCAGTATAGATGTTTAAAGTAGTGTTCAAGAAAGTCATGATATGCATTTATATTTAATTTTTCTCTATGCTTACTGGCTACTAGTAGGAACTCATATATTGAAAGTGGTTGTTAATCTTGACTGACAATTTTACAGGTCTTGGATTCATTATGGAATTAAATCTTAGGCATCTCCATGAGTAGTTTTATACTTGCACCTACCAAAGATAAGAAGAACCATCAAAAGTTGGGGGTCTGCATTTCACTGACTACTGTCACTCACAGAATGTAAATATGAGAGGAGTGAGCAACAAAAATTTTTATCTCTGACTTCACTCTAATTTTGGTCTGTGAACACATTGTCATCACCTCCTCTGGCTTTTAAAACATACTTTCCCCACAATATAATGAGTGCTCACAGAGTCAGCAAAAAGAGCCTGTCCTCCCCTCAATTGCATTTGCTGATAATTTATATGAAGTAGCAAGTCAAACATTACACACACACACACACACACACACATGCACATACACACACACACAATTTTCATTCCATTATGCATTTTTAGAACCTGGAAAAATAAAATGCCACCTTAACTTATTGTAATTTCTATATCTAGGTGACAAAATGAAGCTTTCAGTGTTCTGAGGCAGTAAATATTTGACACTCTATTTTTAAAACTTGTATGGGCATTAGGAATGTTAGAAATAAACAAGTCAATTGACAAGAGTCAAGGAATGAATAATAGTCTCTGTTAGTAGTTCAATGCTTATTGGTAGTGAGTGAGAGTTCAATGATCATGACATCCTGAGAATTACCTTAGTTTTTATGAAAGGTCAAAGAAGTGAGAGAAGTCACAACTCACCTTTGTAAACCCTGTAGGCCACTGTATCATCTGTTCACATAAAGAGAATTGTAGACCCTGATGAGCATTTAGAGAATAGGTTCCTACTTTCACCTTTAATCCAAAACCACTTGGAAAATTCCAAAAATTAAGAATGTCATACTGTGAATCTAAGTTTCCTCCCCCATGCGTTGCTGTCTGTCTTCTCAAATGACTTCTCTTCATCGTGTTCTGTAGAAAAGGGTGAAACTAAAAGAAATGCAAAATCATATGTGATAAAACATAGGAGCTAATAAAAGATTTTTTAAAGTACTACAAAGAATCTCATGTGAAACAGCCATTTCCAATGGAAATGGTGAAAGTCATGAAGCCAGGACAGTTGTTTGTCACAGTTCCAGCAAAGGTAAGCCAAATGCTTGAATTACTGTCTCTTCTGATTTTGACCTCTGACTTTTGTGCTCTTGGGAACTTTCTGTATTATGATCCATTATATATTGTTTCCTATGAAAATTATGTCTACATATTTAGAAAAGTCACAAACTTTATTTTTGTTTTGCTCTTTAAGGTAATAAATTCATTTGGCCCTATTTGGAAATGTTCATCATGATATCATGCTAAGCATGAATAAGCATAAACCTATAAAATTCTAATAGAGGCCATGACTTCAGGGATCTTATGGCTCTATGCCCCTAAGCACACCCAAGTATTATAGATGGGACAGGTTAAATTTAGAAATATTAGAGAAACTCTTACTAGACAGGAGAACATGTAACTGACTCAGGACCATTATTTTTAAAAATACATTGAGAGCTCTCTGAAAATGTATTTTAAGCATAGGGAAACATATTTCATACATATGGACAGATAGAACTCAGTAAATAAGATAGATTGACTAAAATAAACTTTTACTATTTAACAGTAGATACAATAAAATTATATAAATAATTGCATTACATATTAGTATTTACTATTCATGTAACAATCAGTTCAGATATCTTCTTTGTGTGGAGGGATTTAAAATGCTACTATTGCCAGATTAAATGCAGCTTGTTATATAATAAATATTTTTTTGCTTTGCTGGAGACATTCCTTAAATTCTTTGAATTGGAGTTCTAAGGTAGATAATAAAAATAAAATCTCTTCTATTTGTACTTTCTAATTTTGATTGAACTTCTAACCCCAAAGACATAATGAATAATCAAAAACATGGTTGGAGACAAAATGATATAATCTGTATTTCTTGGATAATCATTAGGCTGTCTTTCTTCTGTGGAACCTGTATAAATGAAGAACCAATCTGACTGCTAAATAGAGCTTTGTGATTCTCCTGACCACGATGCCTGTGTCTCCTCTCTTGCTGACAAGTTATCTTCTCCTGAGGAAGCCTAACACCCCTCAGTGTTAATACCTGGCCTTCACCTCTTTTAAGCCCAGGTGATTAGAATCATTGTGGAAGGAGCTATTAAAGATGCTGAGTAAATGAAAGATACGTGGATTGATGTGCATTAAATTCCAAAAATCTCATTCTATACAAGATACGTCATTCAACTAAATACAGCTAAGTCATCAAGACAACAATTTACATGGACTGAACAAATTCATATTTCTTTGATACGGTAACCCAACCTATTCACTTATGGAATAGAGCTTCTGTCCTTATAAGGAGGGCCTGAAAGTGTGAAGTTTGCTTTAAAGTGATCTTTCCCTTTATAGCACTGTGTTATAAATGCTCAGGAGCAATTTAACTGATAAAGATCTTATGCTCTGTCCTCTTGCCTGAGAAATAAATATTGGAAATATCAACTTTTAACACTAAAGATATTATGAAGAGAACTGTGAGGCAATGTGTTCCATAAATTCAATATTAAGATTTTTCTTATTCCTGGCACTCATTTTATAAGGAACACTTACTAAGGATTTAGCATTTACCCAAAGTCAGAGAAACAATATTCCCTCCATTGCTTATTGGGAGAATAGTCTAAAACATGTGATGCTCAAATTGAATGCCTGGAAAGTACCCAAGGAGCTGAAGGGGTCTTCAACCCTATAGGTGGAAGAAGAACATGAACTAACTAGTACCCCTGAGCTCATGTCTCTAGCTGCATACATAGAAGAGGATGGCCTAGTTGGCCATCATTGGAAAGAGAGGCCCCTTGGTCATGCAAACTTTACATGCCCCAATACAGGGGAACACCAGGGCCAAGATGTGGGAGCGGGTGGGTAGGGGAGCAGGGCTGGGAGGGGGGAGGGTATAGGGAACTTTCTGGATAACACTTGAAATGTAAATGAAGAAATTATCGAATAAATGTTGAAAAATAAAAAATAAAAATAAAAATAAATAAAAAAATAAAAAAAGAAATAATAAAATGCTTCATTGCTGACATTATAAAACAATGTAAAGGATATTACTTGCCAAGGGGAGAATTCCTTTTCTTCTCCACTGGCATATGATTGGCTCTGTATTTGTTGAAGATTCATCTCATGGAGACTATAGGCCACTGTATACAGAGCATTATATATATTGTAGCCTTCTTCACCCATGACTGGGTCAAATTGGTGTCTTGGAAGTAAATCCAAAGAAGCATTGGGTTGGCAGTTCTCCAAAAGTTGACAATCAGTTTTAGAAAATGAGCACTTGAAAAATAAATGCCAAAACTTAGGAAGATAATTGTCCTCTGGGTATTTGTAGGGATTAACTGTTTGGACAAAATTCATAAACTCAATCATCTCTTCATGGTGGTGTGAAAAAACTAGACTCCCATGAAATGAATCTACCATAAAATAATCAGAGTTGGTATCAACATCCCATGAAGAGTTCAAGACCCAGACTTTCCATGTCACTAACAGTTGTGCAATATGTCGCATTATACCTTGTACAGAAGTAATGTCTCCATAAATAACTATGACATTGGCTGATGATTCCTCAATATTCTCCATATTTTTCCATAGTGCATTGGAATATGCATTCCATGTGCCAGAGATCATTTTCAAAAAGGCTATGCAGATACCATGACTCTCCATATTTTCTCTCAAGTCTGATAGTATCTGAGTCCCTCTGTGGTCATCTGGGAGGATCAGTCCAACCCAGGACCAGCTGAAATGAAGCAACAGAAAGACTGTGGCAAGTGACAGAGATGTATCCTTAGGGGCAATTTGGTAGAGAGAATTAAACTGACCTCGGTCATTCAAGATAGAATCAAAAGGGCCAAAAGTGAGCTGAAGAAATAACAAAATACATTGGCATCAGACACAGTCTTAGTCTTAAATCAACAGGTAGGACCAGTCAAGATGAATCTGGACTTGTCCTGTAAACACATTACATTTTTCTGCACAAAAATTGCTGACATTTCTCCAATTCCAATTACATAGCTGCTCTTACCCAACTCTAATTTCATTCTAAGTAATGAAAATAATTATCTAATATAAAGTATATTCTTACTTTTCTTTGATAGGTGATTAACTCCCGTTCCCCTATTTTAAATTTACAGACATCTATATTGTCAACAAATGATACATGTCTCCTATGTCCCACATCTCATTCCTTACCTGAGGTATTTTGTAGAGCTGTAGAAATGTTCCAATGTGGGCAGATGTTGACCATGATGGTCCTGTGAGTATAACAGGTGACTTTCTCTTGTGTCCACAGTAAAAATTAGGGAAGGAATTAAATTTCCCTGTGTGCCAAATAAAGGCACGATAAAGAATATTCTTTTCAGTATAAGGAATATTATAGACAGCATATCCAATAGTTGTATTGGGAAGAAGATCAGAGTTTCTGTTGATCTCTTCAATAGCAAAAAACAGTGCCAGAACAAACTGATAGTTCTTTAAATTATACCTGCACAGATTTGACAAAATTACACAGGATGACATCATATATCATACAACCTTTCCATTTACTGCTGTGGTTTTCTAAGGTAAATGCCAATGTTTCTATGAAATCATTATTATAATATATTCTCAGGATTATCTGGAATTAGAATAGGCTTTTTAAGCAGATAAGATTAGTAATATTCTACACTCATTAACTATTGTCTCTAGAATTCTAATTTATCATCATATTGCTTTATTTAATTTTCATATACAGAAAAATAAAACTGTCAGTAAATAAGTAATTAGCTTCTGCAAAATATCAGAACACTTGTTTTCATCTTGGCCTTTCAGTCTCTCCAATTTTGAAAGGACAATATATGTTGATCCAATCACCCACTTTTCTGTGAAAATATCCACCTTAAAAATTAGCAAAAAATAATTTCAAATAAAATATTACCATACGTGTCATTTCTATGACTAACAGGGTGGTCTGGAGCACACTCGTTGAACTTGCTGATGTGGAACTAATGAAGATCTTCCTGCCTCTTCCTCTCAAAAGATGGGATTAATTTATATGAAACTACACCTTTGTGTGTATTTATGCATTATATTTGTCACTTATGCATATGTGAGGATTTATGCAGTTATAATTTCATCAGTTTCATCAACTAAGAATGCAAGGCAGAGAAGGACATCTAAGGTCAATCCATATACTTAGTGGTGTCTACATTTTTAATCATTTGTTTGATTATGACTCACTGTCTTATATAATTGTTTAGGACAGATTCTGACCATGTAGCCTTGGCTGGCCTGGAATTTATTGTGTAAAAAAAAAAAATGACTTGGAAATCATTAAAAATTTTTTTACCTCTCCTTCATCAGTGCTTCGGAGAAGACAGGTTATCATGTCAACTGAATTTACAATTCCTTTATTGTTTTCAGCATATATGTTTGAAACTCTAGACAGCAATCTTTCAGGGACTCACTTCTGCCTATTCTATCCTCCATATAATTGTTAGAAAACAAGGTTATACTCATGATCTTTGGGAGGTCTGAACTCAGGTCCTCAACTTGGACCCATAGGAGTTTTCTTTGTTAGTTAACTGCTGATTTTTCTCATAATAATGTGTTAAAAGAAAAAAATAAACCTTTGATGATGCCATAGACCCACAAAGAAAGAAAGAGCATTCCATTTTACTGTCAAAGTATGCTGTTCCCAAAGCAGTTCCCTTAAGATATATTTAGTAAATTGTTCTTCAATTGAATATAAAAGTGCTTCATAAGACATTTTCACAGTTTATATAGAAAAGCAGCATTTTGTTTTTTATATATAGGGGAGGAGAATATTTCTCCACTATATATTCTTGAAAAGAAACAAACAGGGCATCTTTAAATGAAGAGGTTTTCTGCAGAATTCTGTTACTTTAGTCAAAAAAAATTTTAACTTTTGTTTTTGTCCTTTTCTTTTTTGGTTCAATGAATGTTTGCATCTCAGATATTTTGTACTTCACGACTAGGTTTCTAAAATTCTTTTTTTTTTCATTCAATTACCTGTTAGCATGACACATATCTAACATGCATGACAGGTCAAAGAATATTTTCTTTCTTTCTCCCTCCTCTATAGTCCTTTTCCAGGAAGCTGCTGAAATGTATAAATTGCATGACATGAGGTGTGTTTCTTTTAAACTAAGTGGATTTTTCCAATTGCATGACACAAAAATAAAACAAAAGACCTTGTGTATATCATAATTTAAAACAAATGTGTAAGGTAAGAACACACTTGTATTTATTAGGATGAAATCATGGTAATCACAGGACTCGTAAAGAGCTGGAGAGAATACAAAGACTAAAATAGGAGTGCAAAGAGTAGCTATGAAAATATTTTAAGTAAAAATATATTATGGAGGACATTGAGGATGATGGCAACCCTATGGAAATTCCAGCAGTCTCAACAGACCTGGATCCCTGAGATATCTCAAAAACGGATCTATCATATACAGCTGAAAACTGCCTGGTGTCGATTCAATTAGAGATAAGCACCTAACCCTTGAGAGATGTGACCCCTCCCCCCCCAGGAGTGGAAGGGGTCTGGTGGGGTTACAATGGGGGGGACATTCTCTTGAACACAGGGGGAGCTATTAGATAGGATGTGGCGAAGGGAATGAGGGAATGAGGACTGGAGTCACATTAAGAAAGTCAAATATCATACATTTTTCATACTCTTCATCTAGAATATATATCAGGAAGACACAGACTTGTTCCCATAGGACTTGACAGAAAGACTCCATGGATGAGGGGACTACATACTGGATTCAGAAAACATGGAAAAATCATGAAGTTACTCACCTACTTTCTTTCTCCTAGCTAGATTTAATAGTGCTGTAAGTTGCTATGCCTGCTACCAAGGAAAGTAAAATAATAATCATTCTCACCAATCTGTAAACCCCGAGGAATATAGTAATGACTGGGTTTATCTGAAAGTCCATTTGGTACTAAAATGAACACACATGTTATAGGTAGATCCAATGTCTGTCTGATTCACTCGATAAACTAGGAAACATGCATTGCACTTTAAAAATGGCAAGACTCTTTGATAAGGTTAAGCCATAGATGCACAGGGATAACTTAATACTCATATTATGCTAAAGTACAAAATCAACCACTAATGAGTTATTGATGTACCCATCAATTAGTGCATCCATCAGCCCTCCTCATAAATTCTTTTTATAGTAAATAACAAAATACATAAACCTCAGACTGATCATGGTCAAGAAAATAATAGAATATAAAGTACTAATCCATAAATGGGCTAGATATCATACCCCTCCCAACAAGGCTGAGCAATCATGGCAGAAAATAAGTGTGAAGATTAAAGATCAGAGCTTATGGATGACTGAAAGGAAACATTACTTTCAGTGCACAAGAATTGCACATTTGAACCCAGCATCATTTTGAAAGCACATAGAAGACCACCATATGTGCTCAAACAAGACAAAATATCACCATGGGAAATATAGGCATGAAAAGTCACCCTGAGCCAAGATACTATTGAGATTTGATAGTCACTGGATTTCTTATTCAATTTCTTCATCATGGTGACTCTTAGGAAGTAAATCACACTCAAAGCAAATTTCCAGTGACAATAGTACTTATAGAACACAAACTGTACTTGACTAAAAAAATAAATAAAAGAAACAAGTTAATTTGGTAAGAGTATAAGTGTCAAAAGAGAAGAAATAGGAGAATGGAGAGGTGTGGGAAAATATGGTCTAATGATTTGTATAAAACCAGTAAAGAATTAAAGGCTTTTGGGGGCAAAATTAGAATTTAAAAAGTATGTCTAATGGAGGGGCATTTTGTCAGAATTGTGAGAAACAAGAAATATAAATATTTTTTTCAGTATACAGTATAGTTTTAAATGCATACATATATAAATATGATGTGCATCATTTTGACAATTTTATACATGTAACCAAAGGCTTACAAACACATTATCCAATGCAATCACCACTACATATTTCACAATAAAACAGCATGATCCAAGCTTATCAACATAAAACAATGATAAAGAAATAGGGTCGTTATTTCCAAGATTTATTTTAAATTCATATTTTGAGAAAAGACAGTATTTTATAAATATGTACCATTCATTATATGATAATTAAAACTATTTTAATGCAACACAGTTTTACTTGATACTTTATCTTTTTTATTCAATGAGTTTAAAATCTCCCTTATATAGATAAACATTAATTTTAATATATTTAAATTATATATATATATATATATATATTTATGAACATATGCAATATCTTTATTTTATTATAATGACCAGATTTATTTTTCTTTTTGTCACTTTTTCTTTTTTCTTCCCATATTACTACCCATTGATATCAATGCTTGTTGTCTTTTTGTCTCTGTCTCTTTCTTTTTTCATATGTGTTTGTTTGTGTGTTTAGAAAGCAAGCACAAAAATTGTTAAAGGATTTAAATAGTTATTTCAAAAAACAGAAAACCTGGGTTTGATGGTATACACCATTAATACTACTGCCCAAGAGGCAACAGCAGATAGCCATCTAATTTCAAGGCTAGAGGGTGTACATAGAGAGTTTCCATACAGGCAGGGCTACACAAGAAACCCATGTTTCAAGGAATGAAAGAAAGAAGAAAGACAGAGAGAAAGGGGAGAGATGTTTCACTGGGAATAGTAGTACATACCTTCATTCCCAGCACTCAGCAGGCAGAGGAACACAGATCTCTGCTAGCCTAGTCTACAAAGTAAGTTTTAAGACTTCTAGAGCTATATGAGCTAGAGAAACTCTGTTTGAAATGAAAATGGAAAAATAGAAAACTAGTGAAATAACATATGAAACATCCCCCCCACTCCACCTAACTCCCTATACACTACACTCTTTAAAGCTAAACAAAATGTTTCTGTTAGAGTTATTATTTTTGGATGAAACAGCATGACCAGAAACAAACTAACAAGGAAAAGATTATTTATTCTCTTTATTATGATAACTATATTGTTGTGATGAAACACAATGACCAAAAGCAAAATGGGGAGGAAAGGGTTTATTAGCTGAATATCTGCTCATAACAATCCATCACTGTAAGACATCTAGACAAAATATAAAACTAGGCTAAAATATAGGCAGGGGATGATACAGAGATCATCACTGGCTTGATCTTAATGTATTTCTCAGCCTGCCTCCTTATAGATTTCATGATTACCAGCCTCAGAATGGCTTCACCCACAATGGGCTGAACAATAACACTACAGGTTTTCCTACACCCCACGCTAATGGGGACATTTTCTTAACTGATGTTCCCACTTTCAGATGACTTTAGCATGTCTCAAGTTGATACAAAACATTACAGCCTACTGAGCTTACACTTATTCATTGCTGTTCATTATTAGAAGAAGTCAGGACAGGCACTGAAGTAGGGCAGGACCTTGCACTCAGGAGCTGATCCACTGGCCATGGAGCAATGCTGTTTATTGGTTTGCTCACTGTGGCTTGCTCAGTTTTCTTTCTTATGGAAACCAAGAACACAGTTGCAGAAGTGGAACATAACCCAAATGGAATGGACACTCCCACATCAATGAATGATTAAGAAAATACACTACAAGCGCGCCTATCCTCTGTTCTTATTGAGGCAGTTACTCCATAGAGTCTTCCTCCCCTATAATGTTGCTAGGTTATGTCAAGTTGACATAAAACTAAACATCACACCAAGAAATATGAGGTAAAAGTTTCTACAACTCTTTTAGAGAACATGAAAATTAAGCCAGATACATTGAAATGTATATATGAAAATGTGGGGAAGAGCTTTGAAAACATAGGAACAGGGGAAATTTTCCTGAACAGAACACCAATGGCTTATGCTCTAAGGTCAGGAATCGAAAATCTGACCTCATAAAATTGCAGTTTATGTAATGGAAGGTATACAGTCAATATGACAAAACAGCAACCAACAGATTGGAAAAAGATCTTTCCCAATCCTACAGCCGATAGAGGGCTAATATCCAATATTAACAAATAACACAAGAAGTTAGATTCCTGAGAATCAAATAACCCTTTTAAAAATAGGGTAAAGTGCTAAACAAACAATTTTCAACTGAGGAATATCGAATGGCTGAAAAGTACCTGAAGGAATGTTCAACATCCTTAATCATCAGGGCAATACAAATAAAAACAACCCTAAGATTCCACCTCACACCAGTCAGAACAGCAAAGATAAAAAGCACGGGTGACAGCAGATGCTGGCAAGAATGTGTATAAAGAGAAACACTCTTCCTTTGCTGGTCTTATAGAAAGCTGATACAACACTCGGGGAAATCAGTTTAGTAGCTCCTCAGAATATTGGTCAGTGTACTACCTGAAAACCCAGCTATACCATTCCAGGGTATATACCCAGAAGATGCTTCAGCATGCAATACAGACACCTGCTCCACCATGTTAATATCAGCCTTTTTTATAATAGCCAGAAGCTGGAAATAACCCAGATGTTCTTCAAAATAGGAATGGATACAAAAATATTGTACATTTAAACAATGGATTACTACTCAGCTATTAAAAATTATTTGTGAGACAGCTATATCAGATCCCTTTCAGAATTATCTTGCTGGCATATGCTATAGTGTTTATTTTAGTGGCTGCTTATGGGAAGGATCCCTGGCAGCTGCCGTCACTGGTTGGTCCATCCTTTTGATTCGGCTTCACACATGATCTCTGTAACTCCTTCAATGTGTGCTTTGTTCTTAATTCTAGGAAGGGGCAAAGAGACCACATTTTGAAATTCATTCTTCTTGAGATTCATGGGTTTAGTAAATTGTATCTTGGGTAGCCTAGGCTTCTGGGCTAGTATCCACATATCAGTGAGTACATGTTATGTGAGCTCTTTTGTGATTGGGTTACCTCACTCAGGATGACACCCTCCAGATCCATCCATTTGCCTAGGAATTTCATATATTCATTGTTTCTAATAGCTGAGTAGTACTCCATTGTGTAAATGTACCAAATTTTTTGTATCCATTCCTCTGTTGANGCCAGCATCTGCTGTCACCTGATTTTTTGATCTTAGCCATTCTTACTGGTGTGAGGTGGAATCTCAGGGTTGTTTTGATTTGCATTTCCCTGATGATTAAGGATGTTGAACATTTTTTCAGGTGTTTCTCAGCCATTCAGTATTCCTCAGTTGAGAATTCTTTGTTTAACTCTGTGGCCCACTTTTTAATGGGGATATTTGATTTTCTGGTGTCCACCTTCTTGAGTTCTTTATATATATCGGATATCAGTCCCCTATCAGATTTAGGATTGGTAACGATCCTTTCCCAATCTGTTGGTGGCCCTTTTGTCTTGTTGACAGTATCTTTTGCCTTACAGAAGCTTTGCAACTTTATGAGGTCCCATTTGTCAATTCTCGATCTTACAGCACAAGCCATTGCTGTTCTATTCAGGAATTTTTCCCCAGTGCCCATATCTTCGAGGCTTTTCCCCACTTTCTCCTCTATAAAAATAATAATAAAATAAAAAAATAAAAATTATTTCTGAAATTCTTAGGCAAATGAACTATAAAATATCATCCCAAGTGAGGTAACCCAATCACAAAAGAACACACATGGTATGCACTCACTGTTAATTGGATATTAACCTAATAGCTCCAAACAGTCCAGATAAATTTCATGGACCACATGAAGCTCAAGAAGAAGGAAGACCAACATATGGGTTCTTTGGTCCTTCTTAGAAGGAAAACAAAATACTCACAGGAGCAAATACGGAAATAAAGTCTAGAGTAGAGACTGAAGAAAAGGCTATCCAGAGACTTTCCAGCCTGGGGATTCATCCCATATACTGTTACCAAACCCAGACACTATTGTGGGTGCCAAGAAGTTCATGCTGACAGGAGCCCAATATAGCTTTTTCCTGAGTGGCCCTGCCAAGTCCTTACAAACCGAGAGAAGGATGCTCACAGCCAACCATTAAACTGAGTGTGGGGTCTGCAATAGAAACTTAGAGAAAGGACCTCAGGAGCTGAAGGAGTTTGCAACCCCATAGGAAGAAAAACAATGTCAACCAAGCAATCCTCCTGAATTCCCAGGGACTAAGTCTTTAACCAAGGAGTACACCAGGCTCTAGCTACATATGTAGCAGCTGATGGCCTTATAAGGCATCAATGGGAGGAGAATCCTAAGAATGCTCAATAGATGTCCTAGTGTATGGGGAATTAAGGGTGGGGAGGTCAATGTGTGTAGGTGAGTAGAGGAATACACTCACAGAAGCAGAGGGAGGGAGGATGGACCATGGGCTTTACTGGAGGGGGGAATCAGGAAAGTAAATCAGGAAATGTAAATAAAGAAATATCCAATACAAATAAAAATAAATTGGTAATAATAGTTTAATAAAGGTATAAACTAATGAATACTCAAAAATAATCTCAAATGAATGGTTATTTATAAGATTAACATAATGATACTAACAGAACATGCAGAAAATCTGCAAAAGAGTTCAGAATTCTGCAAAATTTCTTGTATTATTTCTATGTGTTTATCACATCAGATAATTTACATTGAAAATTAGAGAATATTTCATGAATTGTTACTTATTCAATTAGAGTAGATAAAGTTAAAACATCAAACAGTTCAAAATTTTCTTAATCTGTTAACTTAAAAGAAAATTAACCTACAAAGTTTGAGATACATTTTACATCTATTTCTGTAATCTTTATTTATTTCTGCAAGTGATAGTTTGAGTTAAATGGTAGAAAATCTTCACAGTGTTGACAATGACAGCTATCAACACTCACCTAAGGAAACCATGATAAAATCTCTTAAAACAAAGAGTGGGGTACATGTTTAAGGGCAGTTTGTGTTTGTGTTGGTGTTTCCAGCTATGCTGGAAATTACCTTTGTATATTAAACCTTCTTTATTAATTATCCAGAGAACAAGGTAGCTAGAAAACACAACCCAAGTGCCAGTTAAAGACTAAAGTTTAGATGACAAAATATCAATGAATAAAATAAAGTTTACACCATAGTGGTGCTTCCAAAAAAATTGAACACAGCCCTAACACATGATAGACCTCCATGAAAAGATTTAGAGTATACTCAATGGCCAATATGACTGTGTATAATGGAAAGATCACAGGGCTGGAAATCATGGAAATAAAGGCCTCAATTATAAGACCACAGGCAAGAGTTGAGATATATGCACAGGATAAAGATATATTTAGTTGTAGAACTATTTTCACTGTTAAAACACAGAAGGATAAAACGAACAAAACAATCTTGGATCACTTTTAGACACCAGAGCAATGTCCTAGAAAGCCTTCAGCAGCTCCATTTTTCTATTCTTTTACTAGGAAAAATATAATACAAATATGTGTTTGCAGAAAAATATAACTGTATATTGTATGACAAATTTTTAAATATTTTATAGTGAAAATACATCTTTCCAGTAATGTGCTTCTTTGATTTTTCCTTTTCCCTATATAAATCTAGACTATAAAAATGACTGATTTTTCCTTCTGCACATATTTTTTTTGTCTATAAAGATTCATTTATTGTTTCAAGGTTTCTTGCTCGAAATTTCAGTTTTAATGACAAAAAATTCCCTAACTGGAGATTATAGTATTCAGATTTAAGGGACTAAAAAATGAAGACAATGGCCCTTGAGTGATTTAGTTTTATTGTTAAATGAAGTCTACAAAAAGTGAGCTTGTGCTAATCTATGACTCTGTAGTGAGAATGAGTATTCACTTAACAATATGAGTGTCTTTGATTCTTTTACTAAACATACCACCAAGGATTTAACAATTACACAGCAATGTGACACTGAGTATAATTGACATTCATAGGTATGTTTGCTTTCTTTCTTCTTATCAATTTCTTCCTACTGATTTTCTCATATGTTCACAGATATTTTCAAGGTCTATTTTCTACTTCATACTCTTTTACCATTGATCCATAGAGATCCATAGAGATTCTGGATATATATCTCAGATAAGCACAATATATCTCCTCTATACAGAGAAAGAACTTTATTCTTGTCATTATTTTACTAAGAAATCAAACTTCTCTGATGCTATTTCTTAATTGCAAATTTAAAAGTTTAAAAATGCCATTAAGTGGCCATCCTCCAAGATAGTGTATTTTGTCAAAGGTATACATAAAGGATGAAAAGCACTAGAAACATATGGGAATCAGATAAAATTTTACATCAGTTTGGGAATTAAAAACTTTAAGACAAAACAACAACAACAACAACAAAAGAAAACAAGTAAATAAAAAAGAAATAAAATAGAAAAATATTTAGATCTTTCTAGATCACAAAGTGCTCATGAAATTTATTGGTGACAGTCTTCTTCTGAAATCAGCTGTCTATAAAAAAGTCATTACTTTCACTCTAGCAACATTCTATGCATTCAGTTGTCTCCTTATTCAGTTACCTCATCTCTTCCCTCAAGAATATATTTGACTTCAATAAAACCCAGAAGGTCAAGGTAATATGTAGATTAACATATCCATACTCTGAAATCATAACACTGAAAATGTTCAAATTATCTGGTGATCCACGCATGACAAACAAATGATCATGGATATTGAATCACAACAGGGAAAGCAAAATGAATGAGATAAAATTATCACTTTTCCTTTTAAATAGGAAAAGAAGTACACAAGAAAATATATTGAAGCAATTTTTGAATGGAAAAGAAGGATTTTGAAAAACTAAAGCAAGTTTTATTCCCTATACCTAATAAGTCATAAGAATTCTGAATTCTTAAATTAAATAATTGTACTTACTGTACATGATAGTCTTGGAAACTGTGTGGCAAAGATTTATCAGGAACTTTGTTTCCTGTGTAAAAAATATGAAGAGGGAAAAATGCACCAATTGTCACATCTCGTTCATGGGAAAAAAATTCTTTGCTTGTTACATAGCAATCATNGATTGGGCTACTTTGGCCAAGTTTGAAACTTAAAGTAACGAATTTTGGCTGGGGAAATCATGCTATCTCAGATATTGCAATAGTAGATAAATTGGAAGAAGGCCTAAAAATGTCCATGCTTATCATTCACAGGATAAATCAATGGACCATGATATCACAAACAAAAGACGTCTTTTGGATTTTACTCTTCCTATTTACTCTGTGTGTGTGTGTGTGTGTGTGTGTGTGTGTGTGTGTGTGTGTGTGTGTGTGTGTGTTTTGTCTCAGAACTGTGATACATTTTTTTATTTGCAGAAAAATATGATGTCTGAACCCAACACAGCCAGTTTCTTTCTTACTTTGGAAAAGCCAATAGCCCTGCTCCATTTCTCACTTCCAAGTTATCTACATAATTTCAATGAAAATTAAAAATCAAGTCTTCTGTTTATTTTCTGATTGGAACTTCTCTACTCTTGCTCTTTTCTTTAATCCAAGATTAATCTTTGAGTAGACATGTCATTGTGATGAATCCCTTTATCTAGAGCAGTATGTTCACCTACTGATTACTATGCTTTGAAAACATTATGCAATTTCTCATTTATATAAAATGTAAATTTAAAATCACCACAGTGGGTCCTGTCACCTAAGATACTGAGGGAAATTATTTTGAGTGGGGCTTTATATTTAGCCACTAGAAATTGAGGACAGTGAATGTAATTTATATTTTGATATTGTAATGAAAGTATGCTCCCCCAGTAAGTCGACTTACCTACACAATAATGGGAGAGTAGAGTGAATAAAATCCCAAATGAAGCAAACATTAAAAGCACAACCATAGAAGTGTAAACTGGTCACACTGTGGATTGTTATGACTCTCTTTGCTTTAGATTAACAATATTCAATGAGTACATATTAGACTAACTTGTCTATTATAAGACTGATGGCAATGAACAGGCACAGGGAACCCTTCTTCTCAGTAAGTCACATTTCAGTGCAATCATGGGTAATAGAACAACTATTTGTGTCATTCAATTTAAATATGCTCCTCCTTTTGTAACTGAGTACTTAAATGGTAGAACAAGAAGCACATTGATGAATTCTTCAACAGGATACTTTGGTGGAGGATAACCATAATACTTAAACACATGGGATTGAGGAATTGTCCTGGTAACAGGACTGGGCATCTATAAAATCTTTTTTTTTTTTTTTAATTTTGGCATGTTCTGACAAAAATCATTGTTACAATGCCTGAAATAAGTGACTATTTAAATGCAATCTCATCATTACTGACATAGATATCATAATCCAAGAAGAATAAAACACTCGGTTGTCAAGTAGTTGAGGATAAACATTAAAGAGAAATGAGTTAAGGATAAACATTAAAGCAGATGAGGTTGTGAAGAATGTGTTCATGTGCAAACTTTTAAAGTGCAACTGTGTAGCCCTGATCCTCATATCCTCATCTCTAGCAAGAACATAGTATGTTGATGCTATGCTTACTCTCTTATGTATGAATTTCTGAGTTATGAAAGTAAATTTAAAGTTTTAAATTTATACTTCCTCTAAACCTGTACTCTTCTAGGTCCTATTTAAAAGCTCATAAAATGACAAGTCTTGTAGATATTCCATCTAGTACATGTAGAGAATCTGTAGGCAACATACATGACAGAGTCAGAGATAGATCAAAGATGCCTCACTAGCATTCTTTACCTTCTCTATCCATATTTGATAGTCAGAAATACTTCTACTAGGTAAACATTTTTAAAGATTTTTTTCTTTTTTCTTTTGTTTGTTTGTTTAGGATTTGCATCAACTGTGGTAAAGATTATTCCTTTATTAACTCTATAAGACAAAACAAAACAAAAAATGACATCATAACAAATAAAGCATCACTTTATAGCCTTGTGACTGAAAGTTCACTCTGTGGAACAGCAGCTGTGATCACCACCTGGAACTCACTAGAACTGCCCAATCTTAGGCTCCACACAAGATCAGCTGCACCTGCAGCTATCTGTTCATGTCTGTCTGTCTATCTATCTATCTATCTATCTATCTATCTATCTATCTATCTATCTATCTATCTATCTATCTATCTACCTATCTATCTATCTATCTATCTATCTATCTATCTATCTATCTATCTATCTATCTATCTAACTATCCATCCATCTACAGTCTACCTATTTTGTTCTAATTTTAATAATATTCTGATTTGAACAATAATGGCTCCCATATTTTTATATATTTGACTGTTTGCTCCCCAGTTGGTAGAACTATTTGAGAAGGATGACAAAGTTTGGCAATGATTGAGGAGATGTGTCACAGAGGCACACTTTGAGGTTTCAAATGCTTCCCAACATCCCTGAGTAGTCTCTATCTTCTGATTGATCTCAACTGTTCCTACCACCATGCCTTTTGCTCAACTATCATGATCTCTAACCCTTTAGAACTATAAGAGAAATTAAATTTCTTCTTTTATAAGTTGCCTAGACTGTAATGTTTTATCACAGAAATAGAAAAGTAACTTAAGGTACACATACACACCCACACTATGGATGAAATCCTTTGTTCCCCTTATACTTTCTTGTAGGTATAGGCAAAAGCTATTGCGTTCAAAAGTATTTTAAAGGATAAATTATTTTTCCCATGGAAAAGAATTTGTATAACATTTTACTTCTATGTAGTAACATAATTTGAGAAATGTAGGTATCAAGACCAAAAAACTAAAAAATAATATATGGGGACTTTAATTTAATTATCTTCTGGCACTATTAGTAATTATATATGTTAAAGCACACATAACAAATATAAATATACATTTATATTAATTGATTTCATGGATTACATATAGCAATTTTGTATTTCCATTTAATCTCATTTTTACATGTAACACTACATGTTGAAATTCAACTTTGGATTTCTGGAACCATAAACTCAAATCTCCCTTTTTGTAAAACTCTGTGTGTTCTTAAGGAATTTGCAACAGATAACAGATCAATGCACAGGATATTAGGTAATTCAGAAAACCTTCAATACCAAAGAAGATTTGGCTGCATGCCAGATGAAATATAAGGAGATTGGAGAGACTGGAATGACCAATCCAGCAGTGATCTTGCATATACCCAAGCCTGCTTATGATTTGTATAAAAGAAGGCTACTGATTTATTTGAGTTAATTTTATATTCAACCACTTTACAGAAGATGTTTATGAGTTGTAGACCTTCTCTGGTATAATTTTTGGAGTCCCTTATACATACTATCATATCATCTGCAAACTGTGAAACATTGACTTTTTCTTTGACAATTTGTATCCTCTTGATCGCTTTTTGTTCTCTTATTGTTCAAGCTAGCACTTTAAGTACTATTTAGAATATGTATGGGGAGAGTGGGCATGCTTGTCTTGTATCCAACTTCAGTGGAATTGCTTCAAGTATATCTCCATTTAATTTTATGTTGGCTATTTGTTTGCAATAATTTGTTTTTTACTATGTTTAGGTATAAGCCTTGAATTCCTGATCACTCCAAGTCTTTTAACGTGAAGGGGTGTTGTATTCTGTCAAATACTTTTTCTGCATCGAAGATGACCACGTGATTTTTCTTTGAGTTTGTTTATATAGTGGATTATGTTAATGTATTTTTATTTATCAAACCAACCTTGCATCCCTGTGATGAAACCTATTTGATCATGGTGAATGATGGTTTTGATGTGTTCTTGGATTCTGTTTGCAAGAATCTTATTGAGTATTTTTGAATCGATATTCATAAGCAAGATTGGTCTGAAGTTCTCTTTTTTGGTTGGGTTGTTATGTGGCTTAGGTATCAGAATAATTGTGGCTTGATAGGGAGTGTTCATTCTCACTCTAATTTATGGAATAGTTTGAGGAATATTGGTATTAGGCCTTCTTTGAAGGTCTGATAGAATTCTGCAATAAATCCACCTAGCCCTGGGCCTTTTTGTTTGGGGCCTTTTTAATGACTTGTTCTGTTTCCTTGGGAGATATGGGCTTCTTTAGATAGTTTACCTGCTCTTGATTTAACTTTCACATGTGTTTTAGGTCTAGGAAACCATTCATTTCACTTAGATTTTCCAGTTTTGTTGAAGATAGGTTTTGTAGTAGGATCTGATGATTTTTTGAATTTTCTCCATTTCTGTTGTTATTTCTCCCTCTTCATTTCTTATGCTGATAATTCATATACTGCATCTGGGACCTTTAGTTAGTTTGGCTAGAGGTTTTTCTTTCTTGTTGACCCTCTCAAAGAACCAGATTTTGATTTTGTTGATTCTTTGTATTGTTCTCTTTGTTTCTATTTGGTTATTTTCAGCCCTGAGTTTGACTGTTTCTTGCCATCTACTTCTCTTGGGTGAGTTTGCTTCTTTTTGTTCTAGAGATCCCATGTGTGTTGTTAAGTTCTTAGTGTAAAAATCTCTCCAGTTTCTTTACCAGGGCACTTACTGGTATGAATTTTCCTCTTAGCATTGATTTTATTGTGTCCCATATGTTTGGGTGTGATGTATGATCATTTTTGCTAAATTCCAGGAAGTCTGTAATTTCTTTCTACACTTCTTTCCTGATCAAATCAACATTGAGTAGATAGTTATTCAGTTTCCACCTGTATGTGGGTTTTCTGTTGTTTTTGCTGTTAATGAAGACAAGCCTTAGGCCATGATGATCTGATATAATGCATAGTATTAGTTCAACCTTCTTGCATTGGTTGAGGGTTTTTTTGTGACCAATTATATGGTCAATATTGGAGAATGTACCTTGTTGTGCTGAGAAAAAAGTGTATAATTTTGTTTTAGGGTGAAATATTCTTTAAATATTTGTTAAATCCATTTGGTTCATAACCTCTATTAGTTTCACTATGGTTTTGTTTAGTTTCTATTTCAATGACCTGTCCTTTACTGAGAGTGGGGTGTTCAAGTTTTCCACTATATTTTGTGGGGTTCAGTGTGTGTGTTTTGAGCTTTAGTAAGTTTCTTTTATGAATGTGGGTGCCTTTGTACTTGGGCTATAGATTTTAAGAATTGAGACTTCCTGGTGGATTTTCCCTTTGATAAATATGAAGTGTCCTTCCTTATCACACATCATAACTTTTAGTTGAAAGTCTATTTTATTGGATATTAGGATGGCAACACCTACTTATACTCTGGGTCCTTTGCTTGGAAAATATTTTCCATTCTTTTAGTCTGGAATAGTGTCTCTCTTGGTTATTCATATGTGTTCTTGTATGCAGCAAAATGCTGAATCTTGTTTGCATGTCCATTCTGTTAGCTTATGTCTGTATAGGTGGGGTGAGATCATTAATATTCAGAGATATTAAAAAACAGATGACTATTAGTTCCTATTATGTTTGTTGTTGTCGGTGGATTTATGTGTATGTGGTTCTTTCCTTTTAGCTTTGTTCTAAAATGCTTAATATCTTTTTTGTGCATGCGTGTGCGTGTGTGTGTGTGTGTGTGTGTGTGTGCGTGCGTGCATAGGTACCCTCCTTGTGTCAGTATTTTCCTTATAGGTTGTGGGAAACCAGGCTGATAGAAACCAGGCCTTTAACAGCTCCCACCTGAGAGCCAATTAATCATTTGTTGGGAGCTGAGTCACCTTCCTCTTGCACACAAGGCTGCTCCTCAGAACCGAATGGTCTTTGTTCCCTGAATTGGTACCTAGGACTCTTAAAAGAAAGAACCGGCATTCCGAGATATGCAGGTGCCACGACTCTGAAATAAATCACAGGATGTCTCAAGCCTGCCATTTACACCTTCCCATATGTCCTTCACTTTGAAGCCTTTGTTCCCCCTCCTCAGTTACCCTTTTCCGCTCCTTTTTGCTGTATGTATATAACTGGGTATTGTGCCTTAGTAAAATGAGACTGTGACTAAAACTTCACAACACATGGTCTCTGCTTCTTTCTCTCCCCGCCCGTCCTTTCTTACAGACAAACGGTCCTCCTTGCTCCCATGAAATAACTTAGTCCCGTGGGTTCGGGATAATAGGTCCTCTGTAGAACTGGATTGGTAGATAGATACTGTTTGAATTTTCTTTGTTTTGGAATATTTTGGTTTCTCCATCTGTGTTGATTGAGAGTTGTTTGTTGGGTATAGTACCATGGGCTGGAATTTGTGTCCTCTTAGAATCTGCATGACATCTCACACACTATTCTGGATTTTAGTGTCTCTGTTAAGAAGTCTTGTGAATATCTTTGTGTATTAGTTGGCCCTTTTGCCTTGCAGCTTTTAATATTCTTTCTTTGTTCTGGTCATTTAGTGTTTTGATTATTATGTGATGAGAGGATTTTCTTTTCTGCTCCCATTTATTTGGTGTTCTATAGTCTTCTTGTGCCTTTATGGCCATTTCTATTTTTAGGTTGGGGACATTTTCTTCTGTAATTTTGTTGAAGACATTTCAGATCGTCTAAGCTATTCTGACTGGTAAGAGGTGGAATCTCAGGGTCCTTTTGAGTTGCATTTTCCTAATGACTAAGAATATTGAACATTTCTTTAAGTCCTCTGCCACTGAAGATTCTTCTGTTGTGAGTTCTCTGTTTAATTCTATACCCCATAGTCATTGTGGAACACACAGTGATTTCTTGCTTCTTTTCATTGGTTGGGTGTAAGTGTCTACATCTGGACCATTTGCTTAGAAGACTTTTTTCTAGCCTCCTATTGAGAGGTAGTGACTGTCTTTGTGGATGAGGTGTGTTTCTTATATGCAGCAAAATGCTAGATCCTGTTTGTGTATCCAGTCTCTTAGCTTATGTCTTTTTATAGATGAATTAAACTGTATACAGTGATGTCATATTGAGGTTTGAGTAGATTGCGATTTTGACAGTGAATCCAAAGAGGCATTGTCATTGTTCAAAGCCAACTTGAGAGAGAATCTAATTAATCATGGGTTTCACCACAAAGCTTTAACATGATGAACTTTTAGAATAGGACACAGAAACCAAAGGACAGTGGAAACACAGATGAAGCATCACTTTCCTGCTGTGTCTTGGCCATGAAAAAAGAGAATACAAACCCAGTTTGATTAGTATGTTCAGCTGTGGCTGTCCCTTAGGTTCTGTCCATTATTTCAAATACATTTGTCAATTTTGTTTTAATTACCAATATCAGGGAAAAGTAATGTGAGGGAGTGGGTCACTCTGCATTCTTGCAGTTGTGCTCAGGCTCCATTTATAATAGAATACTACTCAGCTATTAAGAACAAGGACAACCTGAGTTTTGCAGGCAAATGGGGAACTAAAAAATATCATCATTTATAATGACTAGGTATAGTATATAGCAGTTCACTGCAACTGTATACACAGATCTGTAGAAATATCCATCATGGGATGGGATAACAAACCCTCCTACAGCAAGAAGGTAGAAACTTGGGTGTCCAAAAAAGACAGCAACACTAAACTATGTAACCCAGGTGCTAATATCATTTTTAGGTATTTGTCCATGGAGTCAAGTTTTTTTTTCTCCAACTTCACATAAAAATAGCATTTAAATATATTTTATACATGTACATATTTTAGCAAGTGTCTACTGAATTACAGCTCCATATGTTTCTTCAAAAGACTTATTTTGTCATCCAAAGAGATAATACAACATATGAGGAGGCTTTCTTTCAGATTATCAGAGTTTAATACCAGGGGCACAAGCAGTTGGAAGAAGACTCTAAAAACTATCCTCTGATCATACATCTCCTACACATACAGGCAATAAATATATTCATTTAATTTAAGATAATAAAAGAAATGGCCTGTAGTATTAGTTCTCCCCTTCCTATTTTTTGCTCTACTGTATCCTTCCTCACCTGACCAAATCCACTTCTAATTTTTCCTTCTTTTTAACAAAACTTTTAAAAATTATCACATATGTAGAAAAATGTAATATTCATACATGAGCTACCTAATCTGTAGATGTTCCCCAGTAAACATAGATATCTATATCTTAAATGATAGCATCCGCATGCATATAGGAAAAAATATGCAAACTTGTCTTTCTGGTTGACCTCACTCAGGATGATCACTTCTATTCCCAAATATTTACACCCAGTACCTAAAACCAAAGAAACTGATGTATCTCTTAATAAAGTGTATGTATGTATATGTATATAGATGCATATGTACACATATGCATATCCTAATAAGTAAATACCAATATGATATAAAAATTTAATGTATGATATGTTCTCAAGAGAATTAGTTGAACTAATAAAAATCTCTCAACTAAGGAATTGTTACAGTTTATTTAGTTATTGCTATTATTATTGTCATATTTTACTTATTTACTTTTCATCTGACTCACTGTCCTCTCCCCTTCTCCTCTAAGCAGGTAAGTTACCCTGGCAATATATATGGTGCAGCCTGTGTATGCTCTTTATTTGGTTCAGAACCTGATAGCCTAAAGGTTCCAGGTTAATTTACTCGGTTAAGACCACATGAAGCTCAAGAAGAAAGTCAAAACTGTGGATAGTTTTTTTTCCTTTTTAGAAGGGTGAAAAAAATGTCCATGCCCCCAAAGTATGGAGCAGAGACTGAAGGAAAGGCCATCCAGAGACTGCCCCACCTGGGGATCCATCCCATATACACATATGATACCAGATACTATTTAGGATGCCAAGAAGTTCTTGCTGTAAAGAGCCTGATATATCTGTCTCCTGGGAGGCTCTGCCAGAGCCTGACAAATACAAAGGCAGAGGCTCCCATCCAGCCATTGGACTGAGCACATCATTGCCAATGGAGTAGTTAGAGAAAGACTGAAAGAGCTTACGTAGTTTTCAACCCAGAGGAAGAACATCAATGTCAACCAACCCACTCCCAGACCTGCCAAGAACTAAACCACAAAGCAAATACTACACATGGAGGTACCCATGGCTCCAACCACTTATGTAGCAGAGGATGGCCTTGTGGGATATCAATGGGAGGAGAGGCCATAGGTCCTGTGAAGATTCAATGCCTCCATGTAGGAACATGACAGGACAGGGAATCAGGAGTGGGTAGATGGGTAGGAAAACACCCTCATAGACACAAAGGGGGGGGGGGGAGGAAGGGTTAGTTGGTTTTCAGAGGGTAATTCAGGAAAGGGAATTACATTTGATATGTAAATATAAAAAATATCTTACATAATATTAAAAAAAAATTACTGTTAGTCTTCCTTTGGACTTCCTATTCTCTTCAGGACCCACAATGTTTTCTCCTATTCTTCCATAAGAGTCCTCAAGCTCCATACACTGTTTGGGTATGGGTGTCCCTGTCTGGGTCAACACTAGGGTGGAGAATTTCAAAAGACAACTTGCTCCTGTCTCCATGTATAATACAGAGTATCATTAATAGCATTAGGGATTGGTGCTTTCAGATGGGATGGGTCTCCAATTGGACCATTTATTTGCTGGCCATTCCCTCAATCGTTGCTACATCCCCCATGCCTTTATTTCTTGTAGACAAGATAAGTTGGGTTGAAAGTTTTGTGTGTGGCTTGATGTTTCCATAACTCCACTGGTGTTTGTGCCTAGCTACAGGAGGTGGCCTCTTCAGCTTCCAAATCACCAAAGTAAGAAGACACAGCAAAGGTCATGCAAATTGATTCTTAAGTGCCTTCCTTATCCCAGGTCTCTTTCTTATCCTGGAAATGTGCCCACTTCCTCAGCCCTATAAATTGCAGATTTACATTCATTTTAATAGACATTTATTTATCTCTTCTGTGCCTCCTCATAATTGATCTTGAACCCTCATTCCCTCTCTATACCCCCCAACAGTTCCCTCTGTCCTCGGGCCTCTTATGATTATTTTATTCTCTCTCTTAAATGATTGTAAAGTTTCCTTTTGGGGGGCTTCTTTCTGCTTTAGCTTCTTTGGTTTTGTGGATTGTTATATGATGTCTGTATTTTATGGCTAATAACTGCTTATAAGTGAGTACATACCATGCATATCCTTTTGGGACTAGGTTAGTTAACTCAGGATGATAGTTTCAAGTTCCATCCATTTGCCTGCAAAATTCATGATATCTTAAATTTTAATAGCTGAGTTGTATTCTATTGTGAAGATGTACTACATTTTCTTTATCTATTCTTCAGCTAAGGGGCAACTAAGTTATTTCCAGCTTCTGGCTATTACAAATAAAGTTGCTGTGAACATAGTTGATCAAATTCATTTGTGGGGTGTGGGGAGCATCTTTTGGGCATACGCCCAGGAGTGGTATAGCTGGTTCTTGAGATAGGACTATTCCCAGTTTTCTGAGAAATGGCCAAATTGATTTCCAAAATGGTTGTATATGATTGTACTCCCACCACCAATTAAGGATTGTTCCCCTTGCTCCACATCCTCACCAGCATGTGCTATCTCTTGAGTTTTTGGTCTTAGTCATTCTAATGGGAGTAAGATGGAATCTGAGGAACATTGTGATGTGAATTTCCCTGATGACTAAGGACACTGAACATTTCTCTAAGTGCTTCTCGGCCTTTTAAAGTCTTTTTTTTTTTCCATATGAAGGTGAGTATTGTTCTTTCAAGGTCTATAAAAGAATGTGCTATAAACTTTATGGGAATTATATTGAATATGTAGATCACTTTTGTTAAATGGCCCTTTTCACTATGTCAATCCCAATGATCCATGACCATGGGAAAGCCTTCCATCTTCTGATACCTTTTCAGTTTCTTTCTTTAGGCTCTAGAAGTTCTTGTCCTACAGATCTTTCACTCCTTGATTATAGTTAAATGAAGATAATTTATACAGTTTCTGGCTATTGTGAAGGTTGTTCCTTCCTGAATTTCATTCTCTGCTCATTTATCATTTGATTAAAGAGGGCTATTGATTTTTTTTTAAGGTAATTTTGTATCCAGCCACTTTGCTAAAGTTGTTTATCAGGAATACAGATTCTACAGAATAATTTTGGGAATCACTTCTCTATGCTATCACATCATCCAAAAATAATAATTGAAGTCAAAATTTCTGGTTTCTTTGGAGACTTATGTGGTTCATAAAATGCTTTTCTGGAATCTTTCTTCTAAGAAAATTTTTATTTTATTTTATTTTATTTTATTGTGTTGTATTTATTGTTGAAGCAGACATATGCATGGTGATTTGCTGAGAACAAACATGTGATGTTTTTCTGTAATCAACCTGGATAAAGGGTACATGATGTTTTTACTAGAGTGGATGCTTGAGAGAACATGTGATTTTTAGAAAGTTTTAAATATAGTACTATAGACATTGGATGACACTCTGTGGTATTGGTATGCCTTACCAGTCTTTGCTTGTACCCCATAAGAAGAACATCAATATCAACCAACCACAACCCCTCTCCCCCAGAGCTCCCTTGGACTGAACCACAAACCAAGGTGTTCACATGGAGTGACCCATGGCTCCAGCCACAGATGTAGCAAAGAATGGTCATGTTGAGCATCAAAGGGAGGACAGGCCCTTAGTCCTGGGAAGGCTTGATGCCCCAGTGTATAGGAATACCAAAACAAGGAGTCAGGAGTGTTCTCCTTGCACTATGTCCTTGCCAGCATGAGCTACCAATTGTATTGTTGTTCTTACACATCCTGACAGGTGTAAGATAGAATGTAAAAATAATTTTGATTCATAGAATGTACTCTTGTGTGTTTTCATTCCTAAATTCCTTACAATTCCTCCTCACTTTCCCAAACACAAATCCATATTGTTTCTTTCTCTCTCTTATTAGAATACAAAAAGACACCTAATTTATAATGACCAAATAAAATACAATAAAATCTCAACAAACCAGAATAAAATGAAAAAACAAATTAAATAATAAATACCCAAGGTAAAATTGCAAGAATCATATGCAAACATACACACACACACATGCACTCACACACACACACACACACACACACACACACACATGCACACACATACACACACACAAACACACACACACACACACACACACACACATTTTCCCACTTAGACATTCCACAAAACAAAATCAGAAACTGAAGCGTATACTCAACACTTGTAAGGTTAAGAGAATTGCTGAGACAAAGCATTGTGAGGCAGAAAAGACCTTCCAATATCCCAGTGAATTAATTTTGTATAGGCCATCAGCTACTGGGGCTGACCCTTAAATTTTATTTGATTGCTCTCTTGAAATCTATTGAAACAATATAATTTTCACTGCCATCAGTTACTATTTTGGAATAGCTTTTATGGTAGTGATGGAGCTTGTGTATAGTTGCCATTGCTGCACCAAGACCTTGTCTGGTTTACACATATACCACACATTTGCATGAGAACAGGCTCTCTGTGATTTCATACCTTAGAAATCCTAGTGTATAGAGAAAGCTTTCTTTCATTGATGTCCCACCTCATCACTATTTCTTACAATCTTCTTGAATGCTTTCCTGCTGTTTTCCCTAAGCTTTGCAGGTAGGGATCTTTATAGAGATCCCCATTTTGGAGCAGAATGTTTCAGTCTGTCATTCTCTGATCATTGTTCAGTTGTGTGCCTCTATTATTGTTATGTAACACAGGAGGACACTTCTATAGTGAAAGCTGAGAAAAATACAGATTTATGTGTATAGAAGAATGCCATTATAAATAGATTACATTGATGTGTTTCTTTTGTAGAACAGTAGTATTTAGGTTTTTCTCCTAAGTCTATTGCCTATCTAATCTCAGGTGCTTGGCTAAAAAGGCATTGTCAGGCATGGTTTCCTATCATGAAGTGGGCCTCTATTTGAATCAGATAGTGGGCTATTATTTCCACCATTTTTTCTCCACTGCTGTACCAGTGTATTCTTCAGGCAGCTCACCATCATAGACTGCAGTGTTCAAAGCAGAGTGGTATTTTACTTTTTCCTCTAGTAGTATGCTGAGTATCTTGATTATTGTGAAAACTAGTCAATGGCAGTAAAGGCTTTAGGTTTGACTTCTCTATGCTCAGTTCTTTATAAAGTGCTCTCTTCAGCTATTGTGTAGAGTAACCAATAGCCTTGACATGGATTATTTGGTTTCTCTTCAGGCACCTTTGGCAAAAATTATATGGAACTCATTCAAAAATAAAGCTCTCATTTACTGGCAAGAGATGTCCATTTGGATTTTGGCTTTACCATTATTTGGTGATTCCAATTATATTCCCTTGCATATATATATATATATATATATATATATATATATATATATATATATATATATATATATATATATATATATATAAACTTCAGCTGTACTTGCTTTCAAATATAACACTTGACATGATCCCTGGATTTAGTTGATCATTCCCTTATTCCCTTCTGTATTCACCTTTTCTCTCCATTCCTCATTTGATCTTCCTATAACACTCGTGAATCCCATCTATCCATAACTATACATTTTATTTCTGCTATCTCGCATGATTATCCACTCCCCCAAGCCATCATTTTATACCTAATGTCAGTGAATATAGGGATTGTAACCTGCTGCATTAATAGGTAACAGATAAATACCTCATATAAATGATTAGACTCTATTTTTTTCTTTTTGTGTCTGGATATCCCACTCTGGATGTTTTTGTTTTGTTTTGTTTTGTTTTGTTTTGTTTGTTTTTTTGTAGCACCATTAATTTACCTTGAAAATTTCACAGCATGTTCATTATCCAAGAATCTCTTTCACTGTCCTGTTTCACTTGAATCACAACAGTAATAACAAGATCACTCTCCAATACAAAAATGTTCAGAAATCTGCCATGTCCTGAACATAATCCCATGGGTAACACATGAAAAACATATTCATGACATGAATAAAATAACTTTCTGTAAATATTTTTATATATTAAGTTAATTTGTCAGATAGGGTTCTTATGAAATTTCAATAATGAATGTCACCCATACAGATGAATATATTTATACCTTAAAAATGTGATAATAACCATTAAGTCATCAAAACCAATGTGTCTATGACATATAAACAATATCAACAGAATGTTTGACACTTATTACATAGCTTAATATTAAATCATGTCTTGTGACAACAAGGAAAAATTAAACAATGTTATTAAACTGCATTATTGGATTGTTGAATGATAAACTAGAGATATCTACATGTACTTGAAATACTGAAACTATACACATTTGAGTGAAAGAATTGCTAGTTCTTGGCTAGGATGTTCACAATGGAAAATTCTTGTATCAAAAATAATTAAGTGAAAATAATTCCTGTATAGTGTAAATTAATTCAGGAAACTAGATGATGAGAATTAAGCTAGGATATTGAATAGGAACAGAAAAAGGTAAATCAACCATATATAACATCTAAGTCATAAATCAGATTGTATATTTAGACACGGAAAATTTTTATAAAAAGTATTTCTTTGAAAACATTTTATTTCACTT
Source organism: Mus minutoides (assembly GCA_902729485.2). Classification (NCBI taxonomy): domain Eukaryota; kingdom Metazoa; phylum Chordata; class Mammalia; order Rodentia; family Muridae; genus Mus; species Mus minutoides. The sequence continues at coordinate 84,839 of LR753855.1, forward strand.
TTCTTCCAATAATTTATTATTTTATTTGAGATCCCTCTATTGAGAATTCCCTATTTAGCTTTGTATCCCATTTTTTAATTGGCTTATTTTGCTTGTTGATATCTAATTTCTTGAGTTCTTTGTGAATTTTGGATACTAGACCTCTGAGTTAGTGAAGACCTTTACCCATTCCCCAGGTGGCTGTTTTATCCTACTGATGAGGTTCTTAGCCTACCAAAAGGATTTATATTACATGAGGTCAAATTTAATTGTTGATTTAGTGCTTAGGCTATTGTTGTTCTGTTCAGAAAGTTGTCCCTTGTGCCAATAATTTCAAGGGAGTTATCCAATTTATCTTCTCTTATATTTAGTGTGTCAGGTATTATGTTGAATTCTTTGATCTATTTGGACTTGAGTTATGTGCAGGGTTATAAATATGGCTTCATTTACATTCTTCCACATCCAGACATCCAGTTAGACCAGTACCATTTGTTGAAGATGCTTCCTTTTTCCATTTATAGTTTTGGCTACTATGTCAAATATCAAGTGTCCATAGGTGGCAAGGTTTATTTTCCAGTGTTTGATTCTACTCCATTGATTGTGTATCTGCTTTTATGCCAACACCATGCAGCTTTTATTACTATTGCTCTGTAGTATAGTTTGACATCAGGAATGGGGATACTTCTAGAAGTTCTTTTCCCCTACAGGATTGCTTTACATACCCTGGATCTATTTTTTATTTTCATATGAAGCTACAAACCAATCTCTCAAAGTCTGTAAAAATTGTTGTGGTATTTTCATGAGAATTGCATTGAATCTACAGATTGATTTTAAAAATATGTCTGTATTTAGTATATTGAATATATATCCATGAGCAGGGGAAGTCTTTCCTTTTTCTTATATCTTTCTCAATGTCTTTTTTTTTAATTGGGTATTTTCTTTATTTACATTTCAAATGTTATCCCCTTCCCAGAAACCCTCTATCCCATTCTCCCATCTCCATACTTCTATGAGGGTGTTTTCTTTTCTAAGAATAACCAAAACACACACATGTTGATCTTCCTTCTTCTTAAGCTTCATGTGGTCTGTGCATCAGAGGTTTAAAGTTCTTGTGACACAGGCCTTTCACTTGCTTGCTATAGTTACAGCTAGATATATTTTATTATTTGTGGCTACTGTAGAAGGTGTTATTTCCCTAATATTTCCTTAGCCTAGGTACTGTTTAAAGAAGTGCTACTGATTTTATTTTTTAGTTTATTTTGTTTAACCACTTTTGTAAAGGTGTTTTTTCAGCTTCATAATTTATGTGGTAGAATTTTTGGTGTCACATATATATATATTATCATATCATATGTGAATAGTCATACTTTAATTTCTTCCATTCCAATTTGTATTCCCTTGATTTCTTTTAGTTGTCTTATTGCTCTAGCTAAAACTGCAAGTACTATATTGAATAGATAGGGAGAGTGTGTACAGCTCTGTCTTGTCTCTGATATCAATGTGATTTTACTAAGTTTCTCTGTTAACTTAATCTTGGCTCCTGCATTGCTGTATATTGTGTTTATTATGTTTGGGGGCTCATTTTGTATCCTTGATTTCTACAAGACTTGTAATATGAAAAGGTATTGGATTTTGCAAAAAGCATTTTCAGCATCTAGTGAGATGATCATGACATTTTATTCTTTCCGTTTGTTTATTTGGTAGAATATCTTGGTAGCTTTTTATATATTGAACCTTCCTTGCATCCCTATGATAAATCCTACTTGATGGCAATGGATGCTGTTTTTTATGCCATCTTGTATTCAGTTTGTGAATATTTTAATGAGTATTTTGGCATCAATGTAAGTTAGAGTCATTAGTCTGAAGTTTCCTTTCTTTGTTGAGTCTTTGTTTGATTTAGGTATTGGGGTGACTGGCCTCACAGAATGAGTGTGGCAATGGTCCTTCTGTTTCTATTTAATGGAATAATTTGAAGAGCATTGGTATTAGCTCTTCTTTGAAAGTCTAGTAGAATTCTGTGCTAAAACCATCTGGCCCTGTGCTTTTTTGGCTGGTGTACTTTTAATCATGTCTCCTATTTTCTTAAAAGTTTGAGGATATCTGAGTTATTTACTGGACCTTGATTTAACTTGTATAGGTGGTACTTATCTAGAAAATTGTCTATTTTGTGAAGATTTTCAGACTTTCTGGAGTGACAATTTTGGAGTAGGACTTAATGATTCTTTGAATTTCTTCAGAGTCTAACAAAGGCCAGCCTTGGCTTGGAGAGTGCTTCCTGAGAGAAGGGGTGTCTGAGAGTTGTAAAAATGATGACTTGAAATCAAATCGTGTGTTCCAAGCTGATAGCCTATCTTCTGCTTGAGATGGCTCCCTAGACAGTACTATGTAGATAGGTCTTGTGTCTGTAGTTTGCATATGAAAGCTCTCTCTCTCTCTCTCTCTCTCTCTCTCTCTCTCTCTCTCTCTGTTACTCTCTCTCTCCCTCTCTGTCTCCCTCTCTCTCCATTCTCTCTCTGGTTCTATCTCTGTGTTTCTCTCTGTGTGTTTCACTGTTTCTCTCTCTTCCTCTCTTCCCCCCCTCACTTTCTCCATATTTCATGTCAAGAAAGCTCTCTGTCTAAAATGCTGAATGTGTGAATGCTCTTTGGATAGCTTGTGGCCTTGCTGACAAAAATTAGAAAAGCTTCAATAAAAATGTCATGGATTTTCTGACCATGTTAGAAAACCTGATACAAAAAATCAATAAGTAATTCTTGGGCTTTCTGATTAAAATCAGAAAGCCAGAAAACATTCTAACAGAGCCATGTCCTCTCTTCAGGCAAAATTTTCTGAATAGGAGCTAGAAAACATTCTAAAAATTATGCTATTGCTCTAAGTCATTCTTAGGATTTCCAACCACTGTCAGAAATCTTGTTAGAAAAAAATTCTAAAAGAGCTATGAAAAATTATAAAAGAGCTGTGTTGAGTTAGGGTTTTTGGGAGGGTGGCAGGTTTTGTTTTTTTTTTTTTCCAAAATCACATTTGATCTTTCATTGGAGGTCTGTATATTGTTCAGAATGGGTCAATTCAAAACAGTCTTGAGAAGGTTTAAAAAGTTACTATTTCTATTTTGTGGCATTGGAATTATTGTCACATATTATGTTGTGGTATTTAGAGGCTATAAATAGGCTTTTGATTCCCCACAACTGGAGATACCAACAATTGTGAGCTACAATTTCAGTGCTAGAAATATATCCCAACTCTTCTGAAAGAGCAGCTAAGTAACTTTAAATGCTGAACCACATCATCATATTTAATGTTGGGGCCTGAATTTACTATGTTTGGTATTTGAGGATACAGCCTGAATTCAGATCTTCTTTTTCAGGGCTTAAGCCCCTTTCTTTCAATAATTAGAAAAAAGAATTTTTCAAAAACTTTCCTCTTGTAGGAGGAAGTGATTCAGGGTCTCAAACATGGATAGATCAGCTAAAGAATGCTAGTGAGGCATCTTCCATCTGTCATTGACTGGGTCATATATGGTGCTTACAGATTCTCTAAGGTGTGTCCTTGTATGGGGTTTTCAATGAGACCCAGAGGAATACAGGTTTAGAGGAAGTATAAAATTTAAACTTTAAATTTACTCTCATGAGTCAGATATCGATAGATATCAGAGTAAGCATAGTGTCAACATACTCTGTTCTTGCTAGAGATGAGGACATGAGGATCAGGGTTATACAGTTTCACCTTAATAGTTAGGACATGGCCACATCATTCACAGGCAATTTTATCTGCTTACTAATTCATTTTTCTTTAATGTTTATCCTTAAGTACTTGAGACAATTGAATTTTTTATTCTTCTTGGATTATGATATTTATGTCAGTAATGATGAGATTACATTTATATAGTCACTAATTTCAGAGAGTGTAACAATTGTTTTTGTCAGAACATGCCAAGATAAAAAAAAGATTTTATAGATGCCCAGTCCTATTACCAGGACAGTTCCTCAATCCCACATTTTTAAGTTTTATGAATATCCTCCATCAAAGAATCTTGTTGAAGAAGTCATCAATGTACTTCCTGTTCTACTGGTTTAGTACTCAGTTATAAAGGGAGGAGCATTTTTTTTCAACTTTTATTAGATATTTTCTTCATTTACATTTCAAGTGTTATCCAGAAAGTTCCCTATATCCTCCCCCCTCCCGGCCCTGCTCCCCTACCCACCCGCTCCCACCCCTTGGCCCCGGCGTTCCCCTGTATTGGGGCATATAAAGTCTGCATAACCAAGGGGCTTCTCTTCCCACTGATGGCCAACTAGGCCATCATCTTCTATATATGCAGCTAGAGACACGAGCCCAGGGGGTACTAGTTAGTTCATGGTTATTCTTCCACCTATAGGGTTGAAGACCCCTTCAGCTCCTTGGGTACTTTCTCTAGCTCCTTCTTCCTTGGGAACCCTGTGTTCCATCTAATAGCTGACAGTGAGCTTCCANAATGGATCAATTCCCAGTCTTCTACATGATTGCTGCCAGTTGTGCCAGCACCATTTGTTGAAAAGGCTGTCTTTTTTCCACTGGATAGTTTTAGCTCCCTTGTCAAAGATCAGGTGAGCATAGGTGTGTGGATTCATTTCTGGGTCTTCGATCCTATTCCATTGATCTACCTGTCTGTTGCTGTACCAGTACCATGCAGCTTTTGTTACGATTGGGGAGGAGCATTTTTGAACTGAGTGACACACAGGCTTCCTCTATTATGCATGATTGCACTGAAATATGACTTACTGAGCAGAAGGGTTACCTGTGCCTGTTCATTGCCATCAGTCTTATAATAGACAGGTTATGTCTACTATGTACTCATTGCATAATGTTAATCTAAAGCAAAAAGACAATCATAACAGCCCATAGTTTATATTTCTTGTGGTAGTGCTTTTTAATTTTGTTTCATTTGGGATTTTCTTCACTCTATTCTCCAATTCTTGTGTAGTCAAGTCAACTTATTGGGAGAGGAGCTTACTTTCATTACAATATAAAAATATATAGTACAGTCACTGTCCTAAACTCCTGGTGTCTAAATATAAAGCCTCATTCAAGATCATTGCCCTCAGTATCTTAGCTGTGGTGCCTTTAAGTTTACATTTTACATAAATGAGAAATGCACTAATCTTTTCAGAGCATAACAAGCAGTGGGTGAACATACTGCTATAGATGCAGGGAAGGATGATAATGACTCAAAGATTAATCTTTGATTAAAGAAAAGTGTAGGAATAAAGGAGTTTCAATTAGAAAATAAACAGGAGACTTTACTTTTTTCATTGAAATTACATAGATAATTTGGAAGTGAAAAATGCAGCAGGACTATTTGCTTTTCCAAATTGAGAAAGAAACTGGTTGTATTCGGTTCAGACAGCATTTTTTCCGCAAATAAAAGTGTATCATAGAAGAAAATTCTCAGACAAGAAACAGTAAATAGAAAGAGAAAAATCCAAAAGTTGTCTTTTGTTTGTGGCTCACTGATTTATCCTGTACATGACTAGCATGGATATTTTCAGGAAATCTTTCATTTCATCTATTATTGCAATTTCTGAGGTAGTATGATTTCCTTAGCTAAAATTGTTTATTAAAAGATTCAAACTTGGCCAAAACTCCCCAGTCTGCAATTTGATCATGTTGTCTTCTTGGTTGAAATCATGGTACTCCTGGCTAGAGTAGAAAATCCAAAACATATTTTCTCACTTGTTTTTAAGCAGAACACAGGGCCTCAGATGCAGAGCCTAAGGGAAGAAGGAGTTCTGCAACTCTCATTGACAGTGGAGGATGTATCCTGAAGAACTTGTGGGTGATTAATATGACATCTGTACTCATTAACAGTCAGAATCACATAATGTTCACAAACACATGAACTAAATATATACCCACTGGGCATCATTGGATATTTATCCATTAGTCTTATGACTGGGCAGGTATATACATTAATAGGATGTTCTGTACTTTTACCTTTGGGTTCCTGTATATTCCCATTTTTGTGTGTGCCTTTACTGACAACGAATGCTATGTAACAAGCAACGAATTTTTTTACCATGAAGGAGATGTGACAATTGGTGCATTTTTCCCTCTTCATACTTTTTACACAGTCAACAAAGTTCCTAATACATTTTTGCCTCACAGTTTCCAAGACTATCATATACAGTAAGTACAATTATTTATTCTAAGAATTCAGAATTCTTATGACGTATTAGGTATAGGGAATAAAACTTCCTTTAGTTTTTTAAAATCCTCCTTTTCCTTTCAAAAATCCCTTCAAGTATATCTTCTTGTTGACGTCTTTTCCTATTTAAAAGGAAAAGTGATAATTTTGATGTTCTTCATTTTGCTTTCCCAGTTACTATTCAATATCCAGGGTCTTTTCTTTGTCTTTCATGAAACACCAGATAATTTGAATATTTTCTGTGTTACAATTTCAGAGTATGGATAAATTAATCTAAGTATGACCATGAACTTCTGGGTTTTCTTGAAGTACAGATATACTCTTGAGGGAAGGGATGAAGCAACTGAGTGAAGAGACTCCTGAGTTCCTAGAATGTTGGTAGAGTGACAAAAATACTTACTAGGTTATACCCAGCTGCTTTCAGAAGAGGAATATCATCATTAAAATTGTGAGCAATTCTGCTGTAGACATGTCTTTGTCTATTTTTCTTTCTTTTTTCATTTCATTGTATCGGGGTTTTGTCCTAAACTTTTTTTTTATTTCAGCCACATGTTAAATGTTTATCTGCTTCACATACATGTTTCTAGTGATTTTTCCCCTTTTTGTGTATGTTTTCCCAAAGTACTCTAACTGGGAGGATGGCAACTTAAGGATATATTTAAGATTTTCTGAAATTTGCAAAATATTAAGAACTAGCATCAGAAAAGTCTGATTTCTTGTGGAAATAATAGCGAGAATTAAGTTCTTTCTTTTCTAGAGAACATAGAGTGTGCTTATCCAAGGTATATATCTGGAATCTCTATGGATCAATGGTAAAAGACCATGAAGTAGAAAAACAGAGATTGTAAATGTCTGTGAACCTATGAGGAAATCAGTAGGAAGGAAATGGATAAAAAGGAAGAAAGAAAGCATACTTACAATTGTAAATTGTGCTCAGTGTGACATCACTGTGTAATTGTTTACCCCTTGGTGGGGTTAAGTAAAAATAATCAAAGACATAAGAAGAAATAGGTTCAGAAGTAAAATCCTCATAAGACATTTGGCATCTTGACATATTACATTTGAGACTAATAGAGCAAATATGGCCACTGATGCAAAATTTAATGTCTATGTGCCATAATTCATATCTCAATGAGGTAATGCATGGAGAACACAATTGCTTAAGGATCACATCTTAAATAACAGCAGAAATATATGTTTTATGCCTAGCAGCCTGGGGATACAGGACGCTGCCTGGGTCTTCTTCTATTTTATTATACTTATGTCTTCTTTTACCTCTCAATTTCCTCTCTTCTCTACTTTCAGCAGCCCAGGTATCAATGTACATGTATATGTGGTATTTTGTACATCATGCAGGAGCAGGCCCATATGTTGAAATAGTATACTTTCAGGTACATGAGCTATAAGTAGCTCTCTTTTCCATGATAATTGAAAGTTTTGTCTCCTATAAAAAATATTCATTTTTATACTTAAACTTTATATTTTCAAAAGTAAAACCAAAGTAGTTCATTTCTGGAAAAGAGTATTTTCACTAAAAATATTAACAATCTTGCCCTATAAAATTACCAGACATATTTTTCTGCATACACTTATATTTGTATTATATTTTCCCAAGTAAAAGAATAGAAAACAGGAGCTGCTGCAAGTTTTCTAGGGTATTACTCTCATGTCTAAAAGTGATCCAAGATTGCTTTGTCCATTTTATCATTCTGTGTAATATCAGTGTAAATAGTTCTACCCCTAAATATATCTTTATCATGAACACATTTCTCTACTCTTGCCTGTTGCCTTTTAATTGAGGTCTCTATTTCCATGAATTGCAGCCCTGTAATCTTTCCTTCATACACAGTCAGAATGGTGATTGAATGTCCTTTAAATTCTCTCATAGCATTCTATCATGTATTAGGGTTGTATTCATTTATTCGAAAAATACAACTGTGGTATCCCCTTTATTTTATTCAAAGATATTTTGTCATCTACACTTTCTTCTTTAATTGGCACTTGGGGTGTGTTTGCTATCTCCTTTCTCTGGATAATTAATAAAGAAGCTTTGATATGCAAAGGTAATTTCCAGCATACCTGGAAACACAAACATAAGCAGCTCTTCAAGTGTCTACAACACTCTCTGATATAATAGATTTTGTCATGGTTTCCTTAGGTGAATGCTGATAGCAGTCATTGTTAACACTGGAGAGTTTTCTACCATTTGCCTCAAACTATCACTTCCAGAAATAAAGATTACAGAAATAGATGTATAAAAAATCTAGAACTTTGTGAGTGAAATTTCCTTTCAATTAACAGATTAAAAAATTAACAGATTAGTAAATTATTGAACTGTATGATGTTTCACCTTTACTCTAATTGAATAAGTGAATAATTCATGAAGTAATCTCTAATTTTCAATGTAAGTTATGTGATGTGGTAAACATGTAGAAATAATACAAGAAATTTCTCAGAATTCTGATCTTTTCTGCAGATTTTTCTGCATGTTCTCTTAGTATCATTATTCTAATAAGAATCTTGTAAATAGACACTTTTTAAGATCATTTTCGAGTATTTATTAGCTTATACTTTTATTAAACCATTATTACCAATTTCTTAATATTTTCATATTGTCTAAAACATTTGTGGAAATTTTTACCTCATATTTCTTTGTGTGCTGATTACTTTATGTCAACTTGATACAAACTACAGTCACTATAGACACGAAAGACTCTATTGAGTAATTGAATCAATAAGATCAGGCAATAGGCAGGGTTGTAGGGTGTTTTCTTAATCATCCTGTGATATGGAAGGATCCAGTCCACTATGTGTGTGTGGGGGGGTGACACTTTTGTAAATATGGTTCTGAGTTCCATATGAAAGCAGACTAAGCAAGCCACAGTGACCAAACCAATAAATAACATTGCTCCATGGCCTGTGGATAAGCTCCTGTGTGCAAGGTCCTGCCCTACTGGAGTACCTGTCATGATTTCCTCCAATGAAGGAAGCGTAAGAAGTGTAAGCTTAATATGCTGCAATGTTTTGTATCAACTTGAGACATAACAACGTCACCTGAAGGTGGGAACATCAGCTAAGAAAATGTCCCCATAAGAGTGGGTTGTAGGAAAACCTATAGTGGTACTGCTCAGCCCATTGTGGATGAAGCTATTCTGAGGCTGGTAGCCATGAATTCTGTGAGGAAGCAGGATGAGAAGTACATTATGAAGAAGCCAGTAAGTAGAACCCCTTTTTGGCCTCTGTACCATATTCTGCCTTCACATTTTGGCCCTGTTTTATATTCAGTCCAGAAATCTTTCAGTGATGCATTATGTTGTGGTGATTGTCTCCTAATAAAAAATTTTTCTCCTTAGTTTGTTTTGGTCAGGGTGTTTCATCACAACAATACAGTAATTATAATAAAGAGAGCAAATAATCCTTTCCTCCTTTGCTTTTTGATGGTAGTTTTTCATCCAATAAATAATAACTCAAACCAAAACACTTTGTTCAGCTTTAAAAAGAGTAGTGTATGGGGAATTAACTGGGATGGCAAGATTTTTCATGTTATTTCACTGTTTTGTTTGTTTGTTGTTTTAGTTTTGAAACAGAGTTTTTCTAACTCATATAGCCCTAGCAGTCCTAAAGCTTACTATGTAGACCAAGTTGGCAGATATTTGTGTGCCTCTACCTCCCATGTGCTGGGAATTAAGGCATGTACTACTATTCCCAGTGAAACATCTCTATCAATCACTTGCTTGCACACACACACACACACACACACACACACACATACACACACACACACACACACACACACACACACACACACACACTTTGCTTCTTTCTTTCACTCCTTGAGACATGTACTTCTTATGTAGTCCCGGCTATGCTGAAACTCTCTATGTACACCAACTGTCCTGCTTTATCTCTTGGGCAGTTGCATTAGTGGTGTGTACCATCAAACCCAGGTTCCCTGTGTTTTGAAACAAACTTTGCTTCCTTTATCAATTTTCCATTTTGGTTTCAAAACATACAAACACACACACACACAAGAAAAAGAAAGAGATAGAGACAAAGAGCATGAACCTTGACAGGTAGTAATATGGGGAGAAAAAGAGAAAACAGTGAGAAAAAAGAAAAATAAATCTGGTTATTAGAAGAAAATAAAAGATATTGCATATGTACATGAACACGTACAAACTTTCAATATATTGAAATGAATGTTTAACAATCTGTATAATGGAGATTTTAAACTCACTGAATGATAAAAAGGTAAAGTATCAAGTAAAATTGTGTTTCATTTAATCTTTTTTAATTATCATATATGAATTGTACATATTTATAACATACTGTGTTTTCTCACAATATGAATCTAAAATAAATTTTGGAAATAACAACCCTATCTCCTTATCATTTCTTTATGTTGGGAAATGTGGATCCCCTATGCTATTTCATCATGAAATATTTATTGGATAATGTGATTGTAAGCCTTTCCTTACATATATGAAATTGTCAAAATGATATATATTATATTTTATATGTATAGATTTAAATCTATACTGTCTACTGACAAAACCTATATCTTTTTCTTGTTTCTTACAATTCTGACAAAACTCTGCTCCATTAGACATACTTTTTAATTTTATTCTTGCCTCAAAAGCAGAGGGGAAACCAGGAAGGGCAATAACATTTGAAATGTAAGTAAATAAAATAACCAATAAAGAATAAAGGCTTAAAAAAAGCATTTAATTCCTTACAAGTTTCACATAAAATATTTTGAATTTTGATTATATTCTCCCATAATACTCCATCCTCTCATCTCCTGCTTTTTGACCTTTGTCCTCTTACCAAACTAACATGTTTCTTTTACTTTTTCCAGTCAAGTACAGTTTGTGTTCTGTAAGTACTATTGTCACTGGAATCTTCCTTTGAGTATGGTTAACTTCCCAAGGGTCACAACAGTGAAGATCACTGACTATCTCTCACCCAGTAACTATGAAATCTCAATAGTATCTTGGCTCAGGGTAACGTTTCATGCCTATATCCTCCATGTTGGTACTGTGTCTTGTTTGTTTACACATGGTTTTATACATGCTTTCATCATCATGCTGGGTTTAAATGTGCAACTCTTGCGAACTGAAAACATTGTTCCCTTGAGCTTATCCACAGCTTTTTGTCTTTAAAATCTTCCCACTTCTTTTCTGCCATGATTACTCAGCATTGTTTGGAGTTGTATGATATCTAACCTACATTTATGGATTAGCACTACATAGTCTATTTTTATCTGTACCATGATCTGTCAGTGTTTTATGTATTATTTGTCATTTAGTATAAAAAAGAATCTATGAAGAGGACTTATGTATGCACTAATCTGTGTGTATATCAATAAGTCATTACTGGTTGACTTTGTACTTTAGCACATTAAGAGTATCTAATCACCTGTGGACCTATCACTTACCTTATCATACAGTCTTGCCATTTTCATAGTGCAATGCATGTTTTCTATTTTATAGAGTGAATCTTATATTAAATCAGACAAAGATTGGATCCATATGTAACATGTGTGCCCACTTTAGAACGGGATGACATGTCAGACAAACCCAGTCATTACCATATCCCTCATGGTTTACAGATTGATGAGAATGATGATTATTTTATTTTACTTGGTAGCATGCATAGCGTCTTACAGCACTATGAAACCTAGCCAGGAGAAATATGGTAGATTAGTTACTGCGTGATTACTCCATGTTCTGTGAATCAAATATGTAGTGTCCTCAGCAATGGAGACTTTCCATCAAGTCCTACAGGATCCAATTGGTGTCTTCCTGATATATATTCTAGATAAAGAGTATGAAAGATGTATGATATTTAACTTTCTTAATGTGAGTCAGAATTGTTATTCTAATTGTATGGAATTTCACTGGGATGTACAGATTTATGGTGTGGTTAATTTCAAGTTTCTAGTGGTTTTGATTTAAGAATTTTTTAATATTATTTAATCCTTTTTTACAGTCCAGTCCTCATTCCCTCCTGGTATGTCCCCCTGACCACACCCTATCTAATAGCTCCTCCCCCTTGTCTTCAAGAGAATATCCCCATCCCACGCCCACCCCTACCCCACCAGACCTCCACACTCCTTAGGGCTGCATATCTCTCAAGGGTTAGGTGCACATTCTCTCACTGAAGCCAAACTGGACAGTCTACTGCTGTGTATGTGTTGAAGGTCTCATACCAGCAGGTTTATGCTGCCTGATTAGTGGATGAGTATTTGAGACATCTCTTGGGGGTGGGGGGTGTCCAGTTCTATTGATACTGTTGGTCTTCCTATGAGTTGCCATTCCTCTCAGACTCCTCTATAACACATTGTTACTTAAAATATTTTCATAGCTTCTCTTTGCACTCCTATTTAATCTTTGTAGTCTCTCCTGCTCTTTATGAGCTCTGTGATTGACATTTTATCCTAATACACATAGGTGTGTCCTTACATATTTGTTCTAAATTATGATATACACAAAGTCTCTTTTTTATTTTTTGTCATGTTACTAGAAAATCCACTTGGTTTAAAAGAAACACACATCAGCACATACAATTTGTAAATTTCAGCAGCTTCCGAGAAAAGGAGTCTATAGGAGGGAGAAACAAAGACAATATTCTTTGACCTGTCATACATGTCAAATACATGAATGGAAAAAAGTAATTTTAGAAAAGGAGTAGTGAAGTACAAAGTATCAGAGATGCATACATTCATTGAAGTAAGAAAAAAAGGACAGAAACAAAAATTTAAAAATGTGACCAAAATGACAGAATTCTGCAGAAAACTTCTACCTCTAAAGATGCCCTGTTTATTTTCTTTTCAAGTATGTTTAAGGGAAGAGTATTCTCCTTCCCTGTATACATATAAAACATAATGCTGCTTTTCTATAGAAACCGTGAAAATGTCACATGAAATATTTTATATCCAACTGAAGAACAATTTACTAAATATAATCTTAAGGAAGCTGCTTTGGGAAGAGCATAATTTGACACTAAAATGCAATGAATGCACTTTCTTTGTGTGTGTGTGTGTGTGTCTTTGGCATCATTAAAGATCTTATTTTTCTCTTATCAGATTATTATTATACAAATCAACAGTTGCCTAACAAGGTCAATTGCTCTAGGTTCAAGATGAGGACCTGAGTTCAGACCCCCCCAAAATCATGAGAATGCTCTTGCAATCTAACAATTATATATAGGGTAGAATAATCAGAAGTGACTCACTGCAAGTTTGCTGGCTAGAGCGCCAGGCTGATATTCTGAAAACAATAAAGGAACTGTGAAGTTAGTTGAGATGGTACACTCTCTTCTCATCGCCATTTACAATATAAAACCACTGCATTAAATAGAAAAGTTGTATGGTCTATGGCTTCCTCCTGTATGATTTTGTGAAATCTGTGCAGGTATAAGTTTAAGAACTACCAGTTTGTTCTGGCCCTGGTGTTTGCCATTGAAGAGATCAACAGGAACGCTGATCTTCTACCCAATACAACTATTGGATATGATATCTATAATATTCCATATACTGAAAAGGATATTCTTCAGAGTGCCTTTCTTTGGTGCACAGGGATAAGTCATCCCCTTCCTAATTTTGACTGTGGATACAAGAGAAAGTCTCCTGCTGTACTCACAGGACCATCATGGTCAGCATCTGCCCACATTGGAACACTGCTACAACTCTACAAAATACCTCAGGTGAGGAAAAAGATGTGGAACCTAGGAGACAAGTATCATTTGTTAACATCACAGGTGTCCATAAATTTAAAATATGGGCACTGCAATTAATCACCTATCAAGGAAAAGTATGAGTATACTTTATAATAGATCCATATTTATATTACTTAATATAGATTGAAAGGAGTGGTGGGTAAGACCAGCTAAATTATTGAAACTGGAGATATGTCAGCAATTTTGGTAAAAAAAAAAAAAGTAATTGTTTAACATGACAAGTCCATCTTCTTGACTGTTTCCATCTGTTGATTTCAGACTGGGAATTTGTCTAACGCCAATGTATTTTGTTTTCTCTTCAGCTCACTTTTGGACCTTTTGATTCTCTCCTGAATGAATGGGGTCAGTTTAATTCTATCTATCAGATGGCCCCCAAGGACACATCTCTATCACTTGCCATAGTACTTTTGATGTTTCACTTAAGATGGTACTGGGTTGGTCTGATCCTCCCAGATGATCACAGAGGGATTCAGATTCTATCAGACTTGAGAGGAACTATGGAGAGTTTTGGCATATGCATAGCCTTTTTGAAAATGATCTCTGGCACATGGAATGCATTTTCCAATGCACTATGGAAAAATGTGGAGAAGATTGAGGAATCATCAGCAAATGTCATAGTTATTTATGGAGACAATATTTCAGTACAAGGTTTAATGCGACATATTGCACAGCTGTTAGTGACATGGAAAGTCTGGGTCTTGACTTCTTCATGGGATGTTGATAACCATTCTGATTATTTTATGGTAAATTCATTTCATGGGAGTCTCATTTTTTCACACCACCATGAAGAGATGGTTGAGTTTATGAATTTTGTCCAAACAGTTAATCCCTACAAATACCCAGAAGACAATTATCTTCCTAAATTTTGGTTTTTGTTTTTCAAGTGCTCATTTTCTAAATTTGATTGTCAACTTTTGGAGAACTGCCAACCCAATGCTTCTTTAGATTTACTTCCAAGACACCTTTTTGACACAGCCATGAGTGAGGAAGGCTACAATATATACAATGCTGTGTATGCTGTGGCCAATAGTCTCCATAAGATGAATCTTCAACAAATACAGACCCAACCACATGCCAATGGGGAAGAAATGGTATTCTCCCCCTGGCAGGTAAATAGTAAAAGTTTATTTTTGTCAATCTATCATATTTACTGAGTACTATTCTTCCACTGGTGTACTGTGTATGATGCCCTATACTTAAACTACATTTTCAGAGAACTCTAATTGTATTTTAAAAAATGGTCTAGAGACATTTACAAGTTCTCATGACCAGATAGAGTTTGTCAAATATTTCTAAGTTTAACCTGATCTATCTCTAATGTTTGGGTGTGCTTAGGGGCAAGGTACGCAAGAAGAACCCTGGAGTCATGTCCTCATTTAGAAATTTCTAGGTTTGTGCTTATCTGTGCTACTCACGATCTCCAGAACATAAGGAAGAATTCCAAATAGGGCCAAATGAAATTATTTCCTTTAAAAAAAAAGGAGAAGGAAGTGTAAGTTTATGACTTTCCTAATGATTTAGACATAATTTTCTCTGGAAAAGACACACAATGAATCATAATGCAGAAAGTTCCCAAGAATGCAAGAGGCAAAGACCAAAACCAAAAGGGAAACTGAATGACAGTGATCTAAGGACTTGGCTTACCTTTGCTGTCCTGGCTTCATGACTTTCACCATTTCCATTGGACATGGCTGTTTCAAATGAGATTCTTTAGTACTTTAAAATATCTTTTCATATCCCATATGTTTTTCTTTTAATGTCATAAAGTATTTCTCCTTTAATTTTTATATTATATGAAACATGCAAGATGATATAAAAAGGCTTACTGTCTAAACATATTCTCCAAAGCATGAATCAAGGTGTCACCATCTGTGTTTTGCTTTTTCATCAGAAAAAAAAAGAGAGAGAAAACAAAACAAAACAAAGATGAGACACTAGTCAAAGACTATTACATTTTTATTCAACTGTAATTTATTGTAGTTCTTTAAAATCAAACAAGTCAGCTGCTTCTTAATGCCATGCTTGCTTTCTTGTGCAGTATGATTCATTGTCAAAAATCACTCACATCATCCAAATAAAGCAACTTTCTGCATTTTAATGTATCCTATAATTGCCCATTTCTTTATCACCTCTGAAATACCTCGGTGTATTATTTTGCTTTAGGATGAAATGTTCTATAAATATCTGTTAGATACATTTGGTTCATAACTTCTGTTAGTCTCACAGTGTCTCTGTTTAGTTTCTTTTTCCATGATGCTGAGTTTGAAGTTATGAAGCCTCCCACTATAATTGTGCAGGGTGTTTTATGTGCTTTGAGCTTTAGTAAAGCTTCTTTAATGAATTTGGGTGGCCTTACATTTGGAGCATAGATGTTCATAATTGAGAGTTTATCTTGGTATGATTTTTCCTTTGACCTGTATGAAGTACACTTCCTTACCTTTTTTGATAACTTCTGGTTGAAAGTTGATTTTATTCAGTATTATAATGGATACTCCAGCTTATTTCTTGGGGCCATTTGCTTGGAAATTTGTTTTTTTAACCCTTTACTCGCTGGTAATGTCTATCTTTGTAACTGAGGTGTATTTCCTGTAAGCAGCAGAATGCTGGGTCTTGTTTATGTATCCAGTCTGTTAGTGTATGTCTTTTGGGAGATATTGAATACATTAATGTTAAGTGATATTAAGAAAAAGTGGTTGTTATTTCTCATTATTTTTGTTGTCAGAGGTGGAATTATGTTTGTGTCGCTATCTTGTTTTGGGTTTGCTGAAAGATTACGTTCTTTTTCTAGTGTCTAGTTTCTCTCCTTGTGTGGGGTTTTCCATCTATTATCCTGTGCAGGGCTGGATTTATGGAAAAATATTTTTTAATTTTGTTTTGTAATAGACTATTTTGGTTTCTACATCTATGGTAATTGAGAGTTTTGCAGGGTATAGTAGCCTGGGATGCCATTTGTCTTTCTGACATCTGCCCGGGATCTTCTAGCTTTCATAGTCTCTGTTGAGAAGTCTGGTGTAATACTTTTTTTAATTTTTTTAATTTTATTTTATTTGTAATTCATTTTTTACACTCCATATTCCATTCTCTACCCCTCCTTATCCACCCTCTAACTGCTGCACTTTCCACACATCCTATCAACCCCACCTCTTTTCCATGTGGATGCTCCCATCTCCCACCCTACATGATCTCTAAAATTTAATTTTATTTGTAGTTCATTTTTACACTCTATATTCTGTTCCCTGCGCCTCCTCATCCACACTCTGACTGCTGCACATTCTACACCTCCTAACCACCCCACCTCTTCTCCATGTGGGTGCCCCCATCCCACCTGATCTCTAAACTCCCTGGGGCCTCCAGTTTCTTGAGGTTTAGGTGCATCATCTCTGAATGAACACAGACCTGGAAGTCCTCTACTGTATGTGTGTTGCGAGCCTCATACCAGCTGCTGTATGCTGTTTATCCAGATGGTGAAAGGCAACTGCAAGACATAAGAAACAGAAACCAAAACATGTGGGCATCACCAGAACTCTGTTCTCCTACCACAGCAAACCCTTAATACACCAAAACACCTGAAAATCAGAAATCTGTCCTAAATTCCTATCTCATGAAGGTAATAGAGTACTTTAAGAACAGAAATGAATCCACACACCTATGGCCACCTGATCTTTGACAAGGGAGCTAAAACTATCCAGTGGAGAAAGGACAGCATTTTCAACAAATGGTGCTGGCACAACTGGCGGTTATCATGTAGAAGACTGGGAATTGACCCATTCTTATCTCCTTGTACGAAGGTCAAGTCTAAGTGGTTGAAGGATCTCCACATAAAACCNAAGAGTTTCCATCTGGTTATAAGGACACATGTTCCACTATGTTCATAGCAGCCTTATTCATAATAGCCAGAAGCTGGAAAGAACCCAGATGTCCCTCAACAGAGGAATGGATACAAAAAATTTGGTACATTTATACAATGGAGTACTACTCAGCTATTAGAAACAATGAATATATGAAATTCCTAGGCAAATGGATGGACTGGAGGGTGTCATCCTGAGTGAGGTAACCCAATCACAAAAGAACTCACATAACATGTACTCACTGATATGTGGATACTAGCCCAGAAGCCTAGACTACCCAAGATACAACTTACTAAACACATGAATCTCAAGAAGAATAAAGTTCAAGATGTGGTCTCAGTGCCCTTTCCTAGAATCAAGAACAAAGCACACACTGAAGGAGTTACAGAGATCATGTGTGAAGCTGAATCAAAAGGATGGACCAACCAGTGACGGCGGCTACCAGGGATCCTTCCCATAATCAGCCACCAAAATAAACACTATAGCATATGCCAGCAAGATAATGCTGATAGGGACCTGATATAGCTGTCTTGTGGGAGGCTTTACCAGTGACTGGTAAACACAGAAGTGGATGCTCACAGTCAGCTGTTAGTTGGAACACAGTACTCCCAAGGTAGGAGCTAGAGAAAGTACCCAAGGAGTGGAAGGGGCCTTCAACCCTCTAGGTGGAAGAATAACATGAACTAACTAGTTCCCCCTACGCTCATGTCTCTAGCTGCATATATGGAAGAAGATGGCCTAGTTGGCCATCATTGGGAGGAGAGGCCCCTTGGTCATACAGACTCTATATCCCCCAGTACAGGGGAATGCCAGGGCCATTACGTGGGATGGGGTGGGTAGGGGAGCAGGGCGGGGACGTGGGAGGGTAAGGGAAAATTTCTGGATATTATGAGAAATGTAAATGAAGAAAATATCTAATAAAGAGAAAAAAAAGAAGGATAACAATAACTCACTGAAAGAAATACAGGTAAACACATGCAAACAGGTGAATGAATTGAATAAAGTGAACCAATTTATAAAACATAGAAGTAGAAACAATAAAGAAAGCACAAATGGAGGCAAAAAACCTAGGAAAGAAGTCTGGTATTACAGATGTTAAGTATTTCGAAAACAATACAAGAGATAGAAGAGAGAATCTCATGTGTAGAAGAGATTAACACAACTGTCAAAGAAAATTCAAATCATAAAAACACCCTAACCCAAATAATCCAGGAAATTCAGGACACAATGAAAAGACCAAACCTAAGAATGATTGGAGTAGAAGAAAGTAAATATTCCCAGCTCAAAGGAACTAAAATTATCTTCAACAAAATCATAGAAGAAAACTTCCCCAACCTAAAGAAATTGATGGACATAAACGTACAAGAAGCCTATAGAACACCAAATAAATTGGACCAGAAAAGAAAATCTTATCACATAATTATTAAAACAAAACATGCACAGAGTAATGAAAAAAATTTAAAAGCTGCAAGAGAAAAAGCCCAGGTAACATACAAAGGTAGACCTATCAGTCTTCTCAACAGAGACTATAAAAGCCTGAAAATCCTGTTCAAGGGTCATGCAGACTCTAAGAGAACAAAAATGCCAGCTCAGGCTACTATAACCTGCAAAATTCTCAATAAACATAAATGGAGAAAATAAAATATTCAAGGACAAAACCAAATTCAGACAGTATCTATCTACCAAGCCAGCCTTAACAGAGGATCCTGGAAAAAAAAATCCAACACAAAGAAGATACCTGCAACAAAAAGGACAAGATATTAAGCATATCACAACAAAGTCAAAATCAGAGCCACAAGCACATAAAGCCACCTACAAAATCAACCATGTTAGGTACCAAGGGCCATCTCTCTTTAATATCTCTCAATATTAATAAATTCAATTCACCTATAATAAGACATAAGCTAACAGGATGGATATGCAAACAAGATCCAGCATTTTTCTGCATACAAGAAACACACCTCAACAACAAAGACAGTCACTTTCTCAGAGTAAAAGAATGGAAAAAGGTCTTCCAAACAAATTGTCCAAGGAAACAATCAGGAGTTGCCATCCTAATATTCAATAAAATAGACTTACTTTTTTTTTCATTTTTTATTAGATATTTTCTTCATTTACATTTCAAATGCTATCCCAAAAGTCCCCTATACCCTCCCCCTGACCCGCTCCACTACCCACCCACTCCCACTTCTTGGCCCAGGGATAACTCTGTACTGGGGTATATAAAGTTTGCTAGACCAAGCGGTCTCTCTTCTCAATAATGGCCAACTAGGCAATCTTCTAATACATATCAAGCTAGAGACACAAGCTCTGGGGGTTCTGTTGAGTTCATATTGTTGCTCCAACTATAGGGTTGCAGACCCCTTTGGCTCTTAGGTATTCTCTCCAGCTACTAGATTAGGGACCCTGTGTTCCTTCCTAGAGATGACTGTGAGCAACCACTTCTGTATTTGACAGGCACTGACAAAGCCTAATGGAGACAGCTATATCAGTGCTCTTTCAGCAAAATCTTGCTGGTGTATGCAGTAGTGTTTGAATTTGTGGCTGATTATGGGATGGACCCCCGGGTGGGGCAGTCTCTGGATGGTCCATCCTTTCGACTTAGCTCCAAACTTTGTCTCTGCAACGCCTTCCATGGATATTTTATTCCCTATTCTAGGGAGGAATGAAGTATCCATGGATGAAGTATCTTTGTTCTTGATTTTCTTGTGTTTTGGAAGTTGTATCTTGGGTACTCTAGGATTCTGGGCTAATATCTGCTTATCAGTGTGTGCAAATCAAGTGACTTCCTTTGTGATTGGGTTACTTAACTGAGGATGATATCCTCCAGATACATCCATTTGCCCAAGAATTTCATAAATTCATTGTTTTTAATAGCTGAGTAGTACTCCATTGTGTAAATGTACCTCATTTTCTGTATCCATTCCTCTGTTGAGGGACATCTGGGTTCTTTTCAGCTTCTGGCTATTATAAATAAGGCTGCTATGAACATAGTGGAGCATGTGTTCTTATTACTAGTTGGAACATCTTCTGGGTATATGACCAGGAGAGGTATTGCTGGATCTTCTCGCAGTACTATGTCCAGTTTTCTGAGGAACTGCCAGACTGATTTCCAGAGTGGTTTTACCAGCTTGCTATCCCACCAGCAATGGAGGAGTGTTCTGCTATCTCCACATCCTCACCAGCATCTGCTGTCACTTGAATTTTTGATCCTAACCATTCTGACTGGTATGAGGTAGAATCTCAGGGTTGTTTTGATTTGCATTTCCCTGATGATTAAGGATGTTGAACGTTTTTTCAAGTTCTTCTCAGCTCTTTCATATTCCGCCATTGAGAATTCTATGTTTAGCTCTTTACCACATTTTTAATGGGGTTATTTGAATTTCTGGAGTTCAGTGTCTTGAACTCTTTGTATATATTGGATATTAGTCCCCTATCAGATTTAGGATTGGTAAAAATTCTTTCCCAATCTGTTGGTGGCCTTTTTGTCTTATTGACAATACCTTGTGCCTACAGAAGATTTGCAATTTTATAAGATCCCATTTGTCAATTTTTGATCTTACAGCAGAGGCTATTGCTGTTCTGTTTAGGAATTTTACTTCTGTGCCCCTATCGTCAAGGGTTTTCCGTACTTTCTCCTCTATAAATTTCAGTGTCTCTGGTTTTATGTGGAGTTCTTTGATCCACTTAGACTTGAGCTTTGTACAAGGA
Source organism: Mus minutoides (assembly GCA_902729485.2). Lineage (NCBI taxonomy): Eukaryota > Metazoa > Chordata > Mammalia > Rodentia > Muridae > Mus > Mus minutoides. The sequence continues at coordinate 106,298 of LR753855.1, forward strand.
GATAAGAATGGACCCATTCACATACTTCTACATGTTGACCGCCAGTTGTGCCAGCACCGTTTGTTGAAATTGCTGTCTTTTTTCCACTGGAGGATTTTAGTCCCCTTGTCGAAGGTAATGTGACCATAGGTGTGTGGGTTCGTTTCTGGGTGTTCAATTATATTCCATTGATCTACCTGTCTGTCTCTGTACCACTAACATGCGGTTTTTATCACAATTGCTCTGTAGTACAGCACAAGGTCAGGCATGATGATTTCACCAGAGGTTCTGTTATTGTTGAGAATAGTTTTTGCTATCCTAAGTTTTTTGTTATTCCAGATGAATTTGCTAATTGCCCTTTCTATCTCAGTGAAGAATTGAGTTGGGATTCTGATGGGGATTGCATTGAATCTGTAGATTGCTTTGGGCAGAATGGCCATTTTGACTATAATAATCTGGCCAATCCATGAGCATGAGAGATATTTCCATCTTCTGAGATCTTCAATTTCTTTCTTCAGATTTCTTGTCATAGAGATCTTTCACTTCCTTAGTAAAGTCACACCAAGGTATTTTATATTATTTGTAACTATTGAGAAGGGTGTTATTTCCTTAATTTCTTTCTCATCCTATTTATCTTTTGTGTAAAGAAAGACCAATGATTTGTTTGACTTAATTTTATATCTGGCTACTGTGCTGAAGCTGTTTATCAGGTTTAGGAGTGCTCTGGTGGAATTTTTAGGGTCACTTATATATACTATCCTATCATCTGCAAATAGTGATATTTTGACTTCTTCCTTTCCTATTAGTATCCCCTTGATCTCCTTTCATTGTTGAATTGCTCTGTCTAGGACTTCAAGTACTATATTGAATAGGTAAGGAGAAAATGGGCAGCCTTGTCTGGTCCCCTATTTTAGTGGGATTGCTTCCAGCTTCTCTCTATTTACTTTGATGTTGTCTACTGGTTTGCTGAATATTGCCTTTATTGTGTTTAGGTATGGGCCTTGAATTCCTGATCTTTCCATGACTTTTATTGTGAAGGGGTGTTGAATTTTGTCAAATTTTTTCTCAGTATCTAATGAGATGATCATGTGATTTTTGTCTTTGACTTTGTTTATATAGTGGATTGCATTGTCAGACTTCCATATATTAAACCATCCCTGCATCCCTGGGATGAAGCCTACTTGGTCGTGATGGATGATCATTTGGATATGTTCTTGGATTCGGTTTGCAAGGATTTTATTGAGTAGTTTTGAATTGATATTCATAAGGGAAATTGGCCTGAAGTTCTCTTTCTTTGTTGGATCTTACTGTGGTTTAGGAGTCAGAGTAATTGTGGCTTCATAGAATGAATTGGGTAGGGTACCTTCTGATTCTATTTTGTGGAATTGGGTCTTCTTTGAAGATCTGATAGAACTCTGAAGTAAACCCATCTGGTCCTGAGCTTTTCTTTGGGGGGAGGGTGGAGACTATTAATGACTGCTTCTATTTCTTTAGGGGAAATGGGACTGTTAAGATTGTTAATCTGATCCTGACTTAACTTTGGTACCTGGTACCTGTCTAGGAAGTTTTCCATTTCATCCAGGTTTTCCAGTTTTGTTGTGTATAGCCTTTTGTAGTAGGATCTGATGATGTTTTGGATTTCCTCATGATCTGTTTTTATGTCTCCTTTTTCATTTATGATTTTATTTATTAGGATACTGTCCCTCTGCCCTCTAGTTTGTCTAGCTAAGGGCATCATCAAAACCCAGTATGCCCACTGCAGCAAGTCTAGGATACCCCAACATGCCCAAAAAGCAAGTTGCGGTTCTAAATCATATCTCATGATGGTGGTAGAAGATTTTGAGAAGGACATTAATAACTCACTTAAATAGATATAGGAGAACACTACTAAACAGGTAAAAGCTCTTAAAGGAGAAATACAAAAATCCCTCAAGGAATTACAGGAGAATATGGCTAAACAAGAAGAAACCCTTAAAGAGGAAATACAAAAATGTTGGGTTCCAAATGCTCACGATTGAACCCTACATCACTAACCAGGTTCCCTGGAGGATGGACTGGGGCTGAAAAGACACACTAGGTGGGGGGGGGGAGAGAGAGACATGACAACATGGCTGTCCAACAGTGAATGGTTTATTTTTGGGGAAATCTCTTGGGGGGGGACAGAGGGAAGGCCCCTGCCCCCCAGTCGGTTCTGCACAGGCGCCTGGAGTTTGGCAGGAAGCCTGAAGTATCCTGAGATGTTCCAGGTGCACACTGGTAAGCTGGGTGGAGCTGAGCTGGGTGGAGCTGAGGTCCCGGGAGACACAGAGCAGACTGCAGGGGTGCTGGGCTTTTTCCAGCCTAAAGCACTCTGGAGGCAGAGGCAGGCAGATTTCTGAGTTCAAGGCCAGCCTGATCTACAGAGTGAGTTACAGGACAGCCAGGGCTATACAGATAAATCCTGTCTCAAAAAACCAAAATGAAAATAAAAACAAAAACAAAAAAACAAGACAACGGATGCCACACTGTGAGCAAGCAGCTTTCTGAGGCCAGTCCTTGCATCAGCCATGCTGATGGAAGAAGGGATGCCACACAAAAATCCCTCAAGGAATCATAGGAGAACACTGCTAAACAGGTAGAAGTCCTTAAAGAACTACAGGCAAACACTGCTAAACAGGTAGAAGAAACACAAAAATCCCTTAAAGAATTACAGGAAAACACAACCAAACAGGCAATGGAATTTAACAGAATCATCCAAGATCTAAAAATGGAAATAGAAACAATGAAGAAAACTCAAAGAGAGACCACTCTGGAGATAGAAACTCTAGGAAATAAATCAGTAATCAAATATGTGAGCATCAGCAACAAAATACAAGGGATGGAAGAGAGAATCTCAGGTGCAGAAGATTCCATAGGAAACATGGACACAACAATCAAAGAAAATGAAAAATGCAAAAAGATCCTGACTCAAAACATCAAAGAAATCCAGGACATAATGAGAAGACTAAACCTACATATAATAGGAGTAGATAAGAATGAAGATTTTCAACTTAAAGGGCCAGCAAATATCTTCAACAAAATTATAGAAGAAAACTTCCCATACCTACAGAAAGAGATGCCCATGAACATAAAAGAAGCCTACATAACTCCAAATAGACTGGACCAGAAAAGAAATTCTTCCTGACACATAATAATCAGAACAACAAATGCACTAAATAAAGATAGAATATTAAAAGCAGTAAGGAAAAAAGGTCAAGTAACATATAAGGCAGACCTATTAGAATTACTCCAGATTTCTCACCAGAGACTATGAAAGCCAGAAGATCCTTGACAGATATTATACAGACTCTAAAAGAATACTATACCCAGCAAAATTCTCAATTATCATAGATGGAGAAACCAAAGTATTCCTTGACAAAACCAAATTCACACAATATCTTTCCACAAATCCAGCCCTTAAAAAGATAATAATGGGAAAACACCAACACAAAGATAGAAACTACACCCTAGAAAAAAACAAGAAAGTAATCCTTTTACAAAACTAAAAGAAGACAGCCACAAGAAAAGATTCCCAACTTTAACAACAAAAATGACAGGAAGCAACACTTACCTTTCTTTGATTTTTCTTAACATCAATGGGCTTAATTCCCCAATAAAAAGACATAGACTAACAGACACAAACATGACCCAACATTTTGCTGCTTACAGGAAACCCACCTCAGGGACAAAGACAGATACTGCCTCAGAGTAAAAGGCTGGAAATCAATTTTTCAAGGAAATGGTCCAAAGAACCAAACTGGAGTAGCCATTCTAATATTGAAAAAAATTGACTTCCAACCCAAAGTTTTCAAAAAAGAGAAGGAGGGGCACTTTATACTCATCAAAGGTAAAGTCTACCAAGATGAACTCTCAATTCTAATTATCTATGCTCCAAATGCAAGGGCAGCCACATTCATTAAAGAAACTTTAGTAAAGCTCAAAGCACACATTGCACCTCAGACAATAATAGTGGGAGACTTCACCATACCTCTCAAACCAATGGACAGATCCTGGAAACAGAAACTAAACAGAGACACATGGACACTAACAGAAGTTATGAAACAAATGGATTTAACAGATATCTCAGAACATTTTATCCTTAAACTAAAGGATGTACCTTCTTCTCAGCACTTCATGGTACCTACTCCAAAACTGACCCTATATTTGGTCACAAATCAGGCCTCAACTGATACAAAAATATTGAAATTATCCCATGCATCCTGTCAGATCACCATGGACTAAGTCTGAACTTTAATAACAGCATAAATAATAGAAAGCCAACATTCACGTGGAAACTGAACAACACTCTACTTAATGATACCTTGGTCAAGGAAGAAATAAAGAAAGAAATGAAAGACTTTTTAGCGTTTATTGAAAATGAAGCCACAACCTACCCAAACTTATGGGACACAATGAAGGCAGTCCTAGGAGGTAAACTCATAGCCCTGTGTGCCTCCCAAAAGAAACTAGAAAGATGATACACTAGCAGTCTGACAGCACACATAGAAGCTCTAGAATGAAAGGAAGCAAATTCACCCAAGAGGAGCAGACAGCAGGAAATAATCAAACTCAGAGCTGAAATTAACCATGTGGAAACAAAGAGAACTATTCAAAGAATCAACCCAACCAGGAGCTGGTTCTTTGAGAAAATCAACAAGATAGATAAACCCTTAGTAAAATAGACATTCAACCAAAAGATATCAAGTGTGATGAGGACATACATTTCATATTTTTCAAGGGGAAAATACACCAAGAGAAAGTCTCAATTCTAACATCTATGTCCCAAATGCAAGAGCACCCTGGTTCTTAAAAGAAACTTTACTGAAATGCAAAACTCACATTGAATCCCACAGTAATAATGGGAAATTTTAACACCCATCTCTCATCATTGGACATACCATTGAAACAGAAACTAAACAGAGACACAGTGAAAGTAAGAGAGGTTATGAACCAAATGGATTTAACAGATATCTACAGAATATTTGACCCTGAAAAAAAAAAGAATACACCTTTTTCTCAGCACCTGATGGTGTAATTCTTATAGATCTGCCTTTATATGTTACTTGACCCTTTTCCCTTACTCCTTTTAATATTCTTTCTTTGTTTTGTACATTTGGTGTTTTTTACTAGTATGTGACAGGAAGAATTTTTTTCTGTTCCAGTCTATTTGGAGTTCTGTAGGCTTCTTGTATGTTCATGGCATTTCTTTCTTAAGGTTGGGCAGGTTTCCTTCTATAATTTTGTTGAAGATATTTATCGGCCCTTTTAGTTGGTAATCTTCATTCTCTATTACCTGTAGGTTTCATCTTTTCATTATGTCCTTGATTTCCTGGAAAATTTGGGTTAGGAGCCTTTTGCATTTTTTATTAGATATTTTCTTCATTTACATTTCAAGTGTTATCCTATAAGTCCCCTATACCCTCTCCCCGCCCTGCTCCCCTACCCACCCACTCCCACTACTTGGCCCTGGCATTCCCCTGTACTGGGGCATATAAACATTGCTAGACCAAGGGCCTTTCTTCCCAAATAATGGCCAACTAGGCCATCTTCTAATATATATGCAGCTAGAGACATGAGCTCTGGGGGTTCTGATTAGTTCATATTGTTGTTCCATCTATAGGGTTGCAGACCCCTACAGCTCTTGGGTACTCTCGCTAGCTCCTACATTGGGGACCCTGTGTTCTGCCCTATAGATGATTGTGAGCATCCACTTCTGTATTTGTCAGGGACTGTCAAAGCCTCAGAGGAGACAGCTATATCAGGGTCCTTTCAGCAATATCCTGCTGGTGTATGCAGTAGTGTCTGCATTTGGTGGCTGATTATGTGATGGACCATCTCTGGATGGTCCATCCTTTAATTTTAATTTAAATTTTAATTTAAAATTTAATTTTCTTTTACTTTTATGCCAATATATTCTATGGTATCTTCTGTACCAGAGATTTTCTCTTCTGCCTCTTGTATTCTGTTAGTAATGTTTGTTTCTGTGACTTCTAATCTCTTTCCTAGGTTTTCTAACTCGATGGATGTCTCCCATTGTAATTTTTTTCTATTGCCATTTTTAGATCTTAGATGGTTTTGTTCCTTTCCTTTATCTGTTTGATTGTGTTTTCCTATAACTCTTTAGGAGATGTTTGTATCTCCTCTTTAGGGATTCTAGCTGTTTACCTGTGTTCTCCTGTATATCTTTAAGGGAGTTATTTATATCCTTCTTAAAGTCCTCTATCATCATCATGAGAAAATATTTTAGATCTGAATCTTGCTTTTCTTATGTGATGGTGTAACAAAGACATACAATGGTGGGAGAATTGGGTTATGATGATGCCAAGTAACCTTTGTTTCTGTTGCTTATGTTGCTTGCCTCTGGCCATCTGATTATCTCTAGCACTACCTGCCTTACTATATCTAACCAAAGCCTGTTCTTCCTGTGATCCTGGTTGTCTCAGAACTCCTCAGAGGTCAGTTATCTCAGTGATACTGAAATTCTGGGATCCTGTGACCCTGAGACCATTGATTTGCCAGAGCTCCTGGGAGTCAAGCTATATCTGCGAACCTGAGATCCTGGTGTGACCAAGCTCCTGAGATCCCAGGATCCTCTGATCTTCTGGTCCTGGGAGAGTTAGAGCACCTGGGAGTGGATCTTCATTTCGGTGTTGTGGGACTGGTTGCAGTTTTAGCACCCAAGGTTTGCTCAGGGCACCTCTGATCCTTTGATTCTGGGCATGTTAGTGTGACTTGGAATGGAGCTTTCTTGGAACATTCTGGGACTGGCTGCAGAGTTTGTACCCAAGGTCTGCTCAGGGCTCCATCCCATACCAGATGGAACTTGTGCCACTGCTCTGGTGGAGTTACTAGGTGTCTGGGTCCTGCTGGTTCCAGTTACTTCTGGTGTTGTGGCAGATCTTGTGTACACCTCACCTCTGACCATGTGATACTGGGCATGTTAGAGTGCCTGAAAGTGGATATTTCTCTGGGTGTTGTGAGACTACTATTGGAGCTCTTGCCCAAGGTCTGCTCAGAGCACAGGCACAGACTGGAAAATCTCATACATTTTCAACATGTGTTTTTACATTTCTTTTAGCTTCACCGTTTCCTAAGGAACACTCTAATGAAAAGTCATGTGAGAGGACAAACATTAATTCATGGGGGAAGAAACTTAGATTTAAAGTATGACATTCTTAATTTTTGGAATTTTCCAAGTGGTTTTGGATTAAAGGTGAAAGTAGGAACCTATTCTCTAAGTGCTCAGCACGGTCTACAGTTGACTTTATGTGAACAGATGATACAGTGGCCTACAGGGTTTACAAAGGTGAGTTGTAAACTCACTGCTCTGACCTTTTATAAAAAGTATGGTAATTCTCAGGATGTCATGACCATAAAACTCTCACTCACTACCAATAAACATGGAACTACCAATAAGGATCTTAATTTAAAAACAGATAATGTAGATTAATACTCATTCCTTGACTCTGATCAATGGATATGTTTATTTTTCACTTTATTAGTGCCCAAACATTTCTTAAATATAGAGTATCTATTAGTTACTACCTGAAAACACTGATAGGATCATTTTGTCACCTAGATGAAAAAAATTACAGTAAGGTGAGGTGGCATTTTACTTTTTCAACATCTGTAAAGGAATAATGGTATGACAAATGTTTGTGTGTGTGTGTGTGTGTGTGTGTGTGTGTGTGTGTGTGTGTGTGTGTGTGTGTGTTTGTGTTTGTGTGTATAATGCTTGACTTGCTACTTTATGTAAATCGTCAACAAAATAAAAAAGGGAGACAGGTTGATTTTGCTGACTCTGTGAGCATTCATTATATTGTGGGAAAAGGATGTTTTAAAGGCCAGAGGAGGTGATAACAACATGTTCATAGTCCAGAAATACAGTGAAGTTAGAGATCATAAATGTGGTTGACCACTCCTATTACCTTTTCATTCTGTGATTGACAGTAGCCTGTAAAATTCTGACCCTCAACTTTTACTGGTTTCTCTTATCTCAGGTAGGTGTATGTAGAAAACTACTCATGGAGATGCAAAATATTTCCTCCCATGATGAATCCAAGACCTGTAAAGTTGCCGGTCAAAATTAACAATCTCTTTCAATATAAAAGTTTCCCCTAGTAGCCAGTATGCTTAGAGACAAGTTAAATCTGAATGCATATCATGACTTTCTTGAACAACACATTAAAAACCTATATGTATGAATAACATCTGGAATTGTTCCAAGACTTAAATATATGGGCCGTGTAGCCCAAAACCTGATAAAAATTAGTAATATCTTCGATTGTAAGTGTAAGCATTTGAAAATTAACTGCTTAATTATAGTCAGAAATTCTCTATGTATGCAAATTTTTCAAAGAGGTCCAGGTATATGCTAATAGCTTTCATTTCTCTTAGATTCCTCAGTCTGTGTGCAATGAGAGCTGTAGGCCTGGATTCAGGAAAGCTGCCCAGGAAGGCAAGGCCTTCTGCTGCTTTGATTGTATTCCCTGTGCAGACAATGAGATTTCCAACGATACAGGTAAATACAGGCTTACAGAGAAGTTTCCAGCTTATCCACAGGAGTGTGCTATTCCTAAGCAAATGGGAAAATACTGTAGACAAGTAAGAGGTTATCTCTTTTCCCATTATTAGAAATTTAAGCATTGATCACATACTCTAGATATTTAAATCATTCTTGACTTACATTGCTGACCATATTTTTCCCTGAATACTCACCTTCCCCACAAATTAATGGTCTGTTTCATTTTATCATGGACACAGTGTTTTTAGCACCAGTTTTTTTTCAAACAATACTCACTCACATGTAGTATTCTTTTAAAACTTGGGTTCCTCATATCCTCTATTTATCATTATTTTCAGTACAGGTATTTTGTTGTTGTTGTCATTTTGCACAGTAGGTGACTAAGCAATTAGATTTGATTTCTTCAGTACATATATTTAATCTTTGTCATTGCTAAGTTTCTTTTGTTTTACTTATTTCATATTATACATTCATTTAAAATGTTTGTCTTCTTTTTACTGAATATAGATTCTTTTCTCACACATATAATCTGAATATATTTCCTCTCTCTTCATTTCATCTAGATTCCTTTCTACCACCTCTCTTAGCCATATATTCTCCTTATCACTCTCTCATTAGAACTGAACATGTTTCTATGACATAACAACAAAATAGAATAAAATAAGGTATAATAATAATTTAAAACTTTGAAGCTATACAAGAAAAGACAGTAGAAAATTACAAGTTCCAAAATAAAATAAGAGTACTCAAAGTACTCAACAATCAGAGATTAACTTGCTTAGGAGTCCCATTAAATCACTAAACTGAAAGCTCTAGTATGTATGCAGAGGACCTAGTGCAGACCTGTGTAGGTCATGTGATTCTTGCTGCAGTCTCTGTGTATTCATGTAAGAATTGCATATTTGTTATAGAAAGCGTTGTCCTGGTGTCCTCTGTCCTATTGGGCTCTGCTACTCCTGTTTAATCTTTTATGAAGTGTTCTAAACTTTGAGAGAAAGAGATGGATGGAGAGACACCTCTCTCTCTCTCTCTCTCTCTCTCTCTCTCTCTCTCTGGATTGTGTCTTTGTATTTACTTCTTTATGATGAAGGAATAAAAAAATGATGCCTGTCTGGAGATGATGAATAATATATTGATCTATGTGCATGGCAGAATATATTTAAGAGTCATATTTTGATATAGGTAGTATTGGCTTTTACCTAAGGTTTTTGATCTATCTAGTCTCTGGCTCCTGGTTTTCTCAAATAGTGTCAGGAATGGTTCCCTCTCATGGAGTCATTTCAGACATTGGTTGATTACTCCCTCAAGGATTTTAAATTTTATTTACATTTTAATTGTTATCCCCTACCAGGTTTCCCATCTCCCTGAAACCCCCTATTCCATCCCCCTGCTTCTATGAGGGTATTCCTCCACCCCACCCACTCACCCACTCTCACTTCCCTGGTCTCAATTCTCCTACATTGGGGCATCAATGGAAAATTCATAGGACCAAGGACTTCACCCACTGATGCCTGAGAAGGATGTCCTCTCCTACATATGCAGCTGGACCCATTGGTTGCTTCATATGTATTCCTTGGTGGCTGAGTCCCTGAGAGCTCTGTGGGGGTCTGCTTCATTGATATTGTTGTTCTTCCTAAGGGTTGCAAACTCTTTCATGTCCTTCAAGTTTTTTCTCTAACTCCTCCATTACGTACCCACATTTAGTGTAATGATTGGCCAAAAGCATCCCCCTCTGTATTTATCAGGCTGTGGCACAAAAATTTTAATCTACATTTAATCCTGCCCACAAACTATGCTAGGCTATTGGCAGTATAAACCTTGAGGGAGGGACTGGAGCATCTCCTACCTCCTACATGTTCATTCTGTTTTCATCCCCTTTGGCTCAGTCCACTTGAAAATTCTATCCACACATGGAGATCTATGGGACTCTCTAGTCTATTTATCTATGACTAACCACTATAGCATATATCTTTACTATAATCTACTTAACAGCTAATATAAAGATATAAGCAAATATATGCAATATTTTTCTTTCGAGAATGTTGTATCTTACTCAGAATCTTTTCTATTTCCATAAATTTTTCTGCAAATTTGTGATATTATTTTTTGTTTTGTTTTGTTATTTTTTAATTAATCCCCATTGACCCTCCAACTCTTCCACATCCCATCCTTCCTTCTCACCACCTGCCTCCATGTGGATGACCACAGCTCCTACCCCACCTGACCTCTAAACTTCCTGAGGCCTCCAGTCTCTTGAGGGTTTGGTGCATCATTTCTGAATGATCACAGACCTGGCAATCCTTTACTGTATGTGTGTTGGGGACCTCATATCAGCTGGTGTATGCTGTACATTTGGTGGTGCAGTGTTTGGGAGATCTCAGGGGTCCAGATTAATTGAGACTGCTGATCCTCCTATAGGGTTGCCCTTCTCCTCAGCTTCTATCAGCCTTCCCTAATTCAACAACAGGGCTCACCTCATACAGGTTTTATTACTATTTCTCTGTAGTATAGCTTGAAATCAGAGATGGTTATACTTCTAGAAGCTCTTTTCTTGTACAGGGTTGATTTACATAACCTGGATCTATTTTTTTCACATGAAGTTGAGAACTGGTCTTTCAATGTCTGTAAAAATTGCTGAGGAATTTTTGTGGGAATTACATTGAATCTACAGATAACTTTTAGTAAGATGTCTGTATTTACTATGTTAATCCTCTTGATTCACAAGTAGGGGCGATCTTTCCATCTTCTGATATCTTATTTAATTATTTCTTCATCGGAGGCTTAAAATTCTTGTCATACTGGTCTTTCATTTTCTTCTCAATAGTTACAGCACAATATTTCATAATTTTTGTGGCTACTGTAAAGGGTCTTGTTTCCATAATATTTTCTTAGCCTAGATACTGTTGAAAGAAGTGCTACTGAATTTTTTTGAGTATATTTTGTTTAGCCACTTTTGTAAAAGTAGTCTTTCAACTGTAGAATTTCTCTGGTAGAATTTTGTGTCACATATGTCTTTTATCATATCATCCGTGAATAGTGATACTTCAACTTCTACCTTTCCAATTTGTATCTCCTTGATCTTTTTAGTTTTCTTATTGATCTAGCCAAAACTGTACACACTATATTGAATAGATATGTAGGAATTTTATTAGGTTTCTCTCTATTAACTTAATCTTGACTACTGACTTGCTGTATATTGTATTTATTATGTTTAGGGACCCACCTTGGATACTAGATTTCTACCATACTTGTAATGTGAAGGGGTGTTTGATTTTGCCTTAGATATATGTTCAGCATCTTCTGAGATAATCAAGTGGCTTTTTTCTTTCAGTTTACTTATGATCGAATACCTTGACAGATTTTTGTATATTAAATATTTTTTTGCATCTCTGCTATGATTCCTACTTGTTGATAATAGATGTTTTTGAAGCTATCTTGTACTCAGTTTGTCAATGTTTTAATGAGTATTGCGGTATCAATGTACATTAGGGTAATTAGTCTGAAGTTCCCTTTTTTGTTGAGTCTTTGCGTGTTTTAGATGTTGGGGTGACTGTGGCCTCATAGAATGAGTGTGACAATGGTCCTTCTGTTTTTATGGAGTATTGGTATTAGTTCTTTGAAATTCTGGTAGAATTCTGTGCTAAAATCATCTGCCCTGTGCTTTTTTGGTTGGTATACTTTTAATCATGGCTCCTGTTTTCTTAAAGATTATGGGAATATCTGCATGATTTACCTGACATTGATTTAAATTTGGTAAGTGGTATTTATCTAGAAAATTATCTATTTTAGATTTTCAGATTTTATGGAGTGACTGTTTTTGGAGTAGGACTTAATGAATCTTTGAATTTCTTCAGTCTAACAAAGGCCAGCCTTGAGTCAGAAAGGGCTTCCTGAAGGAAGGGGTGTCAGAGAGCAGCAAAAAGGATGACTTGAAGTCAAATCATGGATTCCAAGCTGATAGCCTATCTTCTGTTTGAGATATCTCCATAAACAACTCTCTGTTCATAGCTTGTGGGTCTTTAGTTTGCTCATGACAAACCCCCCAGCTTTCTGTACAAGACAGTTCTGTCTTGTTACAAAAACAAATTCTGAATGCTCTCTGGTTAGCTTGTGTACTTTCTAACCAAAGTCAGAAAAGCTTCTATAAAAAATTTATGGATTTTTCTAATGAAGTTAGAAATCCTGTTATAAAACTTCTAAAAGTAATTATTGTGTTTTCTGATTAAAATCAGAAAGTCAGAAAATATTCTAACAGAGCCATGTTCTCTCTTTAGACATTTTCTGAATAGCTGCTAGAAAACATTGTTTAAAAAAATATGTTATCATTCTAAGTAATTCTTGGAATTTCCAATCATGGTCAGAATTCATGTTGGAAAAAAAAAAAAACTTCTAAAAGAGCTAAAAAATTCTAAAAGAGCTGTCTATATTCTCTCTAGGTTGTTTTTCCAACCCAAATAAATCCTGATCCTGTGCCCTGTGTGCTCCTGGCAGTTCACTCTTTGGACTGTTATTGGAGCAAAAGTGGCGGTCTCACCTCTAGGCTTAGGATTGATAGCAGCCCTGGGGGATCAGCTCTCTCCTGGGAAGGATTTGGGTGTGGAGGTCTATGGGACAGCCTTTGCTCTGGGATGGAGATGGAGACCCGAAGATTCCTGTCCCCAGCTGCTCCACTGTTTCTGTGCCCTGTGCACGCCTAGCAGGTCCCTATTTTGACAGTTATTGGAGGAAAGGTGATGTTCTCATCTCTGGTCTTAGGACTGAGAGCACTCCTCATCCTGTGTCTTTTTATTGGGGAATTGAGTCCATTGTTCTTGAGAGATGTTAATGACCAATGATTGTTGACTTCTATTATTTTCATGTTGGTTATATTAGTGTGCATACCAGTGTGTGTGTGTGTGTGTGTGTGTGTGTGTTTGTGTGTGTGTGTGTGTGTGTGTGTTTTCATGTGTGCTTTCCTGTCTTGTGTATACTAGATGCTATCCAAATAGATATATGAGGCCTCTGGCCCAGCTAGAGTGATCAAGGAGTTATAATATTCCAAGGATAGAGGACAGTCTAACTGAACCAGCCTCTGCTCTCTTCTACAGATGTTGCTACTCTAGAGTTGAGGCACATTGCTATGATGTGGGGCATGCTCACATTAGCAGGGAAGGCAACTTCTGCTTGATCAGAGAGGGGAAGCTCGAACACCATGCCTACTTGCCAGGAACAAAGCAGAAAGAAGATGGGGGCTGGACCTGATAGGGGGAATGTAGATAGGGCCTGGGCTAATATCAAGGCCTGGATGATGCTTCAGAAGGGAACACTCTTCCCAAGAAAGTGTTGTTTGAGTCTGACAAAGAAAGAACAGGGAGAAAGTGGGTCTTTTAAACTTTAAGGGGGTGAGCCTATCTCAACTTGGGTTATAAAGAGGCACAACTGTTTATAATAGTTTGTTGTGTGTGTTGTTTGTTGTCTTTTAGTGGAAAAGACTTTTTGTCCAAAGAGGTAATCAAAATCATGAGGGGAATCACCTCAGTCTTGATTTTTTTTGACTAGTTGAAGACATTTATCTTGAAATATTGTCTCACATTGTAAAACTATTGAACTGCACAGGGAGGAGTGACAAATACTTTTGTTTAATTTGGGGTGTTTTACAGAACAGTATATCACTGTAGGAGAGATTTTTGTCTAAGGTGTGTGGATGTCATCTTTTTTAATGTCTGTCTGAGGGTTTTTAATTCTGAGGCTTGTACTAGGTTATATTTCAGTAGTTCAGTTTGATTGGAGTTAATACTAATGGGAAATGTTTGGGTGTTTTGCGATTTTACTTCTGTATCAGAGTCTTGAGTGGTATAAGAGACGGGTTGTTTTTTGTGAGGAAGTCATGAAAATTATAAAGTTGTATGGTAGATGGTTGGGGAATGGGGGACAATGGAGTTGGGAGGGTATCTTAGTCATAGTTTCAATTCCTGTACAAACATCATGACCAAGAAGCAAGTTGGGGAGGAAAGGATTTATTCAGCTTATACTTTCATGATGCTGTTCATCACCAACAGGAGTCAGGACTAGAACTCAAGCAGGTCAGGAAGCAGGAGCTGATGCAGAGGCCATGGAGGGATGTTACTTGCTGGCTTGCTTCCCCCGGATTGCTCAGCATTCTTTCTTATAGAACTGAAGACTACCAGCCCAAGGATGATCCCACCCACAAGAAGCCCTCCTGCCTAATCACTAATTAAGAAAATGCATTATATCTGGATCTCATGGAGGCACTTTGCCAACTGAAGTTCCTATCTCTGTTATTATTCCAGCCTATGTCAAGTTGACACACAAAACACAAAAGCTTTTTTTAAGCTTTGGTAGGACTTTGGCTTTTGTGGCTTGGGAAGTTGGGAGGAGAGATACCTCTCTCCCAATGGGTGGGGGAAGGTAGAGTATGGGGAGAAACAGTGGACATTTTGTTGTTGATGTTTTTGGTTTTTTTTTTCTCTCTTTATTAGATATTTTCTTCATTTACATTTCACATGTTATCCAGAAATTTTCCCTTACCCTCCCGCGTCCCCGCCCTGCTCCCCTACCCACCCCCTCCCACATAATGGCCCTGGCATTCCCCTATTCTGGGGCATATAGAGTCTGTATGACCAAGGGGCCTCTCCTCCCAATGATGGCCAACTAGGCCATCTTCTTCCATATATGCAGCTAGAGACATGAGCGCAGGGGGAACTAGTTAGTTCATGTTATTCTTCCA
>LR754509.1:3391-30042 GCA_902729485.2 Mus minutoides
TCTTGCTCCAGCACCCAGCCTGCCTGTGGCCATGATCCACAATTTTATTTCTGTAAGCTTAGTGTTTTACTTATAAGATGCATGGAGATTTTTTATTCTGTTTTCATTTTTGTTATGTTTTATATATTCTTCTTGTGGAATATGGTTGTGTCATTGAGCTGGTTTCTTTCATGATTTTATTCAAGCTTACTTGTTTGCCAATGAATTAGGATTATTTTCTCTCACTTCTGCATGTAACATGAAGGTTGACTTATGTCATGGTGACCCACATACACAATAGTTTCTAGGCATGTACTCTGTCACACACCACAGTTTTCCCTGATTACTTCACTTCTATATGTTGGGTAACAAAGACTACTTTTCCTAACTATGTTTGGAGGAGGGAACATTTTTATAATTTTATAATAATATCTGCTAATTTTTAGATGACACATTGAAGACACTGTCAAGCAAGTATGGACTGGATCATTAATGTTTTCAAAGCAAGAAGGATACCTTTGGGAATCTAAAATATTTTCTATTACTTTTAAGTGCAATATTATTATTATTACTTTTGTTTTGTTCATAAGGGCAGTTAATTGGCATCAGTTAATTCACACAGACAGATATTGCCTGGAGAGGATAGCTCACACATGGGAAACCTAGAGCTTTGCTGTTTCTACTCTACTTATCTCCTGGAATTAGGGAAGTTTACTTTTCCATTCGATGACACCAGTTTGTAATAACCACAAGGTCAGCACTACCTTTTCCAGATGACATGATAATTATGGGACTAGAGGGAGATGAGCTGATGACATTTCTTCCTTATAACTACTTCTTAGGACCCCATTCTCCAAGGATATTTGTTGAAGGCCAAGCCCGGTGAGTGTTTCCTTTTCTCTTCATTTTAGTGAGAGCTGTAAGCAAGTAGTAGAAGGGTTGAGGAGATTCTGTAATAAATGAAAAGAGAATTCTTTCCTCAGAATATTACTTTTGAGCCATACTGTATAATGAACATTTGAAAGATGTTTGTAGACACGTAGGTATCAGTTGTAACCATTTATACTAGAACATAGATTTCATTTAAAGTGACCTCTGATCATATATGTGACACTTGAAAGGGGCTATTGAAAAGAGGACAGTGGCCTAGTAGAATGAAGGAGTGAGAGAAAGAGAGGGGGGAGGGGAGGAAAGGCTAAAGCTAACCAATGGGTATTGTATATTGAATGAGCCTGTCATGAAAGCCATCATTTTTACAATGAATATGCATGTAAAAATTCACTCCAGATGCAATATTTTAGAGAGCACATCTGACAGAAGTTTCTCCTGAGTGTGTACTCTACAAATTCGAAGATCATGGTTTCATCTAGGTATTACAAACTGTGTTAGTTTTTAATTCCTATAACAAAACACTGAAATACTTTAGAGGGTGAAAACGAAGAGCACATATTTCTTGGTGTTTAGGAATACATTTATAGCATTAAGTTACATTTACATTGTACTTTTTATTTTCTCATTTTACTTCTTTTCTCAAGTTAACTGAATTATGTTTTTCATACAATCAAATTTAGGCTAGTAATATATAAGAAGCTGTTACTTAATAATTTTCTAATTTGTTAAGTTTGCATATATTTTGGATTTTTAGGAAAGTTTCAATTCATGGCCTAGGAAATTATCAGATTTTTTTAAAACATTATATAATAAGTTTTTAAAATTTGGGGAGTTTTTTATTGTATTGCAAAAATTTCTAAAAAGGAAATCTTTTCTGTGTGTTGCAAAAGTATCAGGAAATCTCTCCTTATTTATTTATTAAATTGATATAAATTTACTTTTATTAACCGGTGAACTGAATAAGTTTCGGGAGATATTTGAGTGTTTCAAGTAAAATAAATTCAGTTTAAATATTTTAAGTTTTCTAAATTGAACCTTTAACATTGTTACTGATACAGTATTGAGGAAACTGTTCATTAGCACTGACAAAAATATTTGGAATTCTCAAACAGTATAAAATTATTTAAAGTCAAATACCCTATTGTTTCCTCCAATAATACAATTTCTCATTGAAATAAGCATCACCAAAGAAATGCAAAGTAAATGTAAAGTTAGGTGATGAATATCCCAAGCCCATTTTATTTTCATTGAATATCATTTACTAATGTATATAAGTTTAAAATAGAAAATTTAGGCAAGTGTGTGACCTCAACTCTTTCAGGGATAAGGGTTTGATTGAAGTCAGTCTGAACTACAGATGGCTATCTCCCTCCCTCTTGTTCTTCAACACACATGCACATACACACGCACACACACACAAACACACACACACACACACACACACACACACACACACACACACACCAATATTGATCTGTAAAACAGATAATGTAGAATTATAAAATTGATGATTTTAAAAGATGAAGCAAAATGCTGCCAGTTAATGACATCATATCACTGGCCATAGAATATCAATGCTAACAAAACCAAATAATAAGTATTGAATTTATATTTGTAATCATTATGGAATTTTTAGTTTCTTTTCAGTAATTCACATTAAATGTGTAACCTGGTGCAGCAGGCAGAGCCCATGGATTTTTAAAATTCAACCTGAAGCAGAGGACATATTCTCTATTTTCCCTAAAGTTCATTTTATTTCCCAAATATATATATATATATATATATATATATATATATATATATATATATATATATATGTTTCTTTTTAAATTTTCTTATTCAATGTTTTCTTCATTTACATTTCATATGTTATCCCCATTCCTAGTTTCCTCTCTGAAAATCCCCTACACCCTCCCCACTACCCCTGCTCCTCAACCCACCCACTTCCAATTCCTGGCCCTGGCATTCCTCTATACTGGGGCCTAGATCTTCACAAGACCAAGGACCACTCCTTCTACTGATGGCTTACTGGACCATCCTCTGCTACATAAGAAGATAGAGACATGAGCTCTGGGGGTAGTGGTTAGTTCATATTGTTGTTGTTTCTTTTATAGGGCTACAGACCCCTTCATCTCCTTGCGCACTTTCTCTAGCTCCTTCATGGGGACCCTGTGCTCCATCCAATAGATGACTGTGAGCATCTACTTATGTACTTGCCAGACACTTGCATAGCCTCACAGAGACATCTATATCAGGGTCCTGTCAGCAAAATCTTGCTGGAATATGCAATAATGTCTGAGTTTGGTGGTTGTTTATGGGATGGACCCCAAGGAGGGGCAGTCTCTTAATGGACCTTACTTCAGTTTCAGCTCCTAACTTTGTCTCTGTAACTCCTTCCATGGGCATTTTGTTCCCCCTTCTAAGAAAGAACTAAGATCCACACTTTGTTCTTCCTTCTTCTTGAGTTTCATGAGTTTTGCAAATTGTTTCTTGAATATTCTAACTTTCTGGGCTACTATCCACTAAGTGATTATCATGTGTGTTCTTTTGCGATTGGGTTACCTCACTCAGGATGATATCCTCCAGATCCATCCATTTGCCTAAGAATTTCATAATTCATTGTTTTTAATAGTGGAGTAGTACTCCATTGTGTAAATGTACAACATTTTCTGTATCCATTCTTCTGTTGAGGGACAACTGGGTTCTTTCCAGCTTCTGCCTATTATAAATAAGGCTGCTATGAACATAGTGGAGCATGTGTCCTTCTTACAAGTTTTCTAATAGGGTTATTTGGTTTTCTGGAATCCAATTTCTTGAGTTCTTTATAAATATTGGATATTAGTCCCTAACAGATTTAGGATGGGTAAAGATCTTTTCCTAATCTGTTGGTGTCCTTTTTGTCTTATTTACAGTGTCCTTTGCCTTACAGAAGCTTTGTAATTTTATGAGGGTCCATTTGTCAATTCTTGATCTTACAGCACAAGCCATTGCTCTTCTGTTCAGGAATTTTTCCCCAGTGCCCATATCTTCAAGGCTTTCCCCCACTTTCTCCTCTATAAGTTTCAGTGTCTCTGGTTTTATCTGGAGGTCATTGATTCACTTATACTTGAGCTTTGTACAAGGAGATAAGAATGGATCAATTCCCCTTCTTCTACATGATAACTGCCAGTTGAGCCAGCACTATTTGTTGAAAATGCTGTCTTTTTTCCACTAGATGGTTTTAGCTCTCTTGCCAAAGATTAAGTGACCATAGGTGTGTTGGTTCATTTCTGGGTTTTCAGTTCTATTCTATTGATCTACCTGTCTGTTGCTGTATCAGTCTGATGCAGTTTTTATCACAATTGCTCTGTAGTACTGCTTGAGGTCATGGATGGAGATTACACCCGAGGTACTTTTACTATTGAGAAGAGTTTTTGCTATCTTAGGTCTTTTGTTATTCCAGATGAATTTGCAAATTGCCCTTTATAACTTGGTGAAAAATTCAGTTGGAATTTTAATGGGGATTGCAGTGAATTTGTAGATTGCTTTTGGCAAGATAGCCATTTTTACTATATTAATCCTGGCCATCCATGAGAATTGGGGTTCTTTCAGTCCTCTGAGATCTTCTTTGATTTCTTTCTTCAGATACTTGAAGTTCTTATCATACAGATATTTCACTTCCTTAGAGTCACACCAAGGTATTTTATATTATTTGTGACTATTTTGAAGGGTGTTGTTTCCCTAATTTCTTTCTTAGCCAGTTTATTCTTTGTGTAGAGAAAGGCCACTGATTCATTTGAGTTAATTTTTTTTATCCAGCTACTTCACTGAAGTTGTTTATCAGGTTTAGGAGCTCTCTGGTGAAATTTTTATGGTCACTTCATATATTACCATATCATCTGCAAATATTGACTTTGGTACCTGGTATATCTCTCAAAAATTGTCCATTACATCCAGGTTTTCTAGTTTTGTTGAGTATAGCCTTTTGTAATAGGATCTTATGACATTTCAGATTTCCTCAGATTCTGTTGTCACGTCTCCCTTTTCAATTATGATTTTGTTATTTATGATACTGTCCCTGAGCCCTCTGTTTAGTCTGGCTAAAGGTATATCTCTCTTGTTGATTTTCTCCAAAACCACTTGCAATTTGACATCTTCCTTTCCATTTTGTATTCCCTTGATCTCATTTTGTTTTCTAATTGCTCTGGCTAGGACTTCAAGTACTATATTAAATAGGTAGGCAGAAAGTGGGCAGCATTGTATAGTCCTGATTTTAGTGGGACTGCTTCAAGTTTCTCTCCATTTAGTTTGATGTTGACTACTGGTTTTCTGTATATTGCTTTCATCATGTTTAGATATGGGCCTTTAAATACTGATCTTTCCAAGACTTTTTACAATGAATGGATGTTAGATTTTGTTAAATGCTTTCTCAGCATCTAATGAGATGATCATGTGGATTTTGTCTTTGAGTTTGTTTATATAGTGGATTTCATTGATGGATTTCCATATACTAAACCATCCCTGCATCTCTGGGATGAAGCCTACTTGATCATGATGGATAATCATTTTGATGTGTTCTTGGATTTGGTTTGCAAAGATTTTATTGAATAAATTTGTATTGATATTCATAAGGGAAATTGGTCTGAAGTTCTCTGTTTTTTGTTGGGTCTTTGTGATTTAGATATTAGAGTAATTTTTGCTTCATAGAATGAATTGGGTAGAGTACCTTCTGTTTCTATTTTGTGGAATAGTTTGAGAGATTTGGAATTATGTATTCTCTGAAGGGCTGATATAACTCTGCACTAAACCCATCTGGTTCTGGGCTTTTCTTGGGAGACGGTTAATGACTACTTTTATTTCTTTAGGGGAAATGGGACTGTTTAGATTGTTAATGTGATCCTGATTTAACTTTGGTACCTGGTATCTATCTAGAAAATTGTCCATTACATACAGGTTTTCTAGTTTTGTTGAGTATAGCCTTTTATAGTAGGATCTGATGACATTTTGGATTTCCTCAGATTCAGTTGTTATGTCTCCCTTTCCATTTCTGATTTTGTTATTTATGTCCCTGAGTCCTCTGTTTAGTCTGGATAAGGGTATATCGATCTTGTTGATTTTCTCAAAGAACCAGCTCCTGGTTTGGTTGATTTTTTTGTATAGTTGTTTTTGTTTCCTCTTGGTTGATTTCAGCCCTGAGTTTGATTATTTCCTACCATCTACTCCTCTTGGGTGAATTTGCTTCCTTTTGTTCTAGAGTTTTCAGGTGTGCTGTCAAACTGCTTGTGTGTGGTTTCTCCAGTTTCTTTTTGGAGGCACTCAGAGATATGAGTTTTCCTCTCAGGACTGCTTTCATTGTGTCACATAAGTTTGGGTATGTTGTGGCTTCATTTTCAGTAAACTCTAAAGAGTCTTTAATTGCCTTCTTTATTTCTTCTTTGACCAAGTTATCATTGAGTAGACTGTTGTTCAGCTTCCATATTTATGTGGACTTTCTCTTATTTGTGTTGTTATTGAAGATCACCCTTAGTCTGTGGTGTTCTGATAGGATTCATGGGACAATTTCAATATTTTTGTATCTGTTGAGGCCTGTTTTGTGACCAATTATATGGTCAATTTTGGGAAAGGTACCATGAGGTGCTAAGAAGAAGATAGATCCCTTTGTTTTAGGATAAAATGTTCTATAGCTATCTTTTAAATCCATTTGGTTCATAACTTCTGTTAATTTCACTATGTTCCTGTTGTGTTTCTGTTTCCAGGATCTGTCCATTGATGAGAGCGGGGCATTTAAGTCTCCCACTATTATTGTTTTTTGGTGGAATGGATGCTTTGAGCTTTACTATAGGTTCTTTAATGAATGTGGATGCCCTTGCATTTGCAGCATAGATGTTTAGAATTGAGAGTTCATCTTGGTAGATTTTACCTTTGATGAGTATGAAGTGCCCCTTCTTGTCTTTCTTGATAACTTTGGGTTGAAAGTTGATTTTATTATATATTAGAATGGCTCCTGCAGCTTGTTTCTTGGGAGCATTTGTTTGGAAGATTGTTTTCCAGTCTTTTACTCTGAGATAGTATCTGTCTTTGTCCCTGACGTGGGTTTCCTGTAAGCAGCAAAATGTTGGGTTCTGTTTATGTAGGCAGCCTGTTAGTCTATGCCTTTTTATTGGGATATTGAGTCCTTTTATATTAAGAGTTATTAAGGAAAAGTAATTGTCACTTCTTGTTAATTTTTGTTGTTAATGTTCAGATTCTGTTCTTGTGGCTATCTTCTTTAGGTTTTTTGAAGGATTACTTTCTTGCTTTTTCTTGGATGTCATTTCCCTCCTTGTGTTTCAGTTTTTCCTTTATTATCCTTTGAGGGGCTGGATTTGTGGAAAGATATTGTGTGAATTTGGTTTTGTCATGCAATACTTTGGATTCTCAAAAAAAAAAAAAATCCTCTACCAGCATCATTAGATATTATCTTTAAACCGGAATCTTACTTTTCTGGTGTGTTGGTGATATCTAGGACTTGGTGTGGTGGGCGTTCTGGGTTCTGATTTTGCTGAGTGGTCTTGGTTTCTGTTAGTAAGACTTTTACATTTGCCTTTTGCCAACTGGTAATCTCTGGTGTTAGATGTTCCAGGTGTCTCTGACTGGAGCTTTTTCTTCCTGTGAATCTGTTAGTCTCTGTCAGGACTTCTGGGAGACTAGCCTCTCCTGTGTGGACCAGCCTCAGAGAGACCCTGGATAGAAAATGGTGATCACACCTGAGTCCTGTGGTCAGAATACTCCCTGAACGCCAACTCTCCTCTGGCAAGGAAGGTGCACAGAGGTCTGAAGATCAACTCTGCCTCCTAGCTGAGGATGAAGGCCCAAAGGGACCTTGTCCAAGCTCTGTTGCTTCTGTGGCCCGTACCTCTCCTGGGCGGTCCAGCCTTAGAGAGACCCCCCAATAGAAAAGTGTTTTGGCAGAGGTCCCTTCTGGTCAGCACCAGCGCAAGGTTACAGTTTGTGCACACCCCCACGGTCCCTAGAGGACTCTACACTCAATCTTGGGGCCACCAGTGAATGGAGCACAACATCTGTTCCAATCTAATCGCATGGGACCTGTGACAGTATTGGGAAAACAGGATCAGCTAGACCAAGGGCACAAGTCCCTTCCAGTCGGTGCCAGTGCCTGGTTACCTTGGGTGCACAGTATGCGCACCACCCCCCACGGTCCCTAGAGGACTCTATGCAATCTTGGGACCACTGACCAGACAACTCCAAGCTCCTTAAAGGAGACACCACTCCCAGGCCCTGTAACACACCCAGGATATTAGGACAACAGTATTCCATGATAACAGGAGGTTGGAGGTGGGTCATTCCAGTATTCCAGGGCCTCCGGAACTTGACTGCCAAGAACTCAGACACACCCAGAATATCAAGTTCACCGGAGCCCACAATCAAAGGATCACAGCGAAAGCTGGATTTGGAGGAGTCCAGAATCAACTGGAATTATAAGAAGGACAGGTTCCAATCAGTTATATTGAGGAAAGCAAGCACCTGAGATAATCAGATGGCAGGAGGCAAGCATAAGAACAGAAGCAACAGAAACCAGTGTTACTTGGCATCATCAGAAACAAATTCTCCCACCATGGCAAGTCCTGGATACACCATCACACCAGAAAAGCAAGACATGGATCTAAAGTCACTTGGTATGATGATGATGGAGTACTTTAAGAAGGAATTACAGAACAAAACAGGTAAACAACTAGAAGCATATAAAGAGGAAACACAAAAATCCCTCAGAGAGTTACAGGAAAACAATACCAAACAGGAGATGGAATTGGAAAAAACCATCCAGGAAGTAAAAATGGAACTAGAAACAATTTTTAAAAACCCAAAAGGAGATAAGCCTAGAGATAGAAACTGTAGGAAAGAAATCAGGAACCATAGATGTGAGCATCAGCAACAGAATACAAGAGATGAAAGAGAGAATCTCAGGTGCAGAAGATTCCATAGGTGTCATGGACACAACAATCAAAGAAAACACAAAATGCAAAAAGATACTAACTCAAAATATCCAGGAAATCCAGGACACAATGAGAAGACCAAACCTACGGATAATAGGAGTAGATGAGAATGAAGATTCTCAACTTAAAGGGCCAGCAAATATCTTCAACAAAATTATAGAAGAAAACTTTCCATACCTAAAGAAAGAGATGCCCATAAATATATATAAAGCCTACAGAACTCCAAATAGGCTGGACCAGAAAAGAAATTTCTCCCAACACATAATAATCAGAAGAACAAATGCACTAAATAAAGACAGAATATTAAAATCAGTAAGGGAAAAAGGTCAAATAACATATAAAGGCAGGCCTATTAGAATTGCTCCACACTTCTCACCAGAGACTATGAAAGCCAGAAGATCCTGGAAAGAGGTTAAACAGACACTAAGAGAACACAAATGCCAGCTCAGGCTACTATACCCAGCAAAATTCTCAATTACCATAGATGAAGAAACCAGAGTATTCCATGACAAAATCAAATTCACACAATATCTTTCCATGAATCCAGCCCTTCAAAGGATAATAACGTGAAAGCACAAATACAGGACCAAAGCTACGCCCTAGAAAAAGCAAGAAAGTAATCCTTCAACAAACCTAAAAGAAGACAGCCACAAGAACAGAATCCCAACTCTAACAACTAAAATGACAGGAAGCAACAATTACATTTCTTTAATATGTCTTAATATCAATGGACTCAATTCCTCAATAAAAAGACATAGACTAACAGACTGACTACACAAACAGGACCCAACATTTTGCTGCTTACAGGAAACACACCTCAGGAAAAAACTGTCTGTGATGGAGTCTCACTTTCCGATCTTTTGTTCGTCTGTCAGACTTCTTTGTTCGACCTCATCGGTAAGATTATAGCCTATTTTAACTGAAAGTTGGGTTTGAATAGTTTTTTCTGTTCCTCCCCGTGAAATATAAGTAGTTTCCATTGTAGAAGGTTCTCCTTGTGAGTTAAGACTTATGGATGCGAGGTTTAACAAGGGCATCGAAATTCATTAAAGAAACTTTAATAAAGCTCAAAGCACATATTGCATCTCACACAATAATAGTGGGAGACTTCAACACCCCACTCTCAGTAATGGATAGATCCTGGAAACAGAAACTAAACAGAGACAAAGTGAAACTAACAGAAGCTATGAAACAAATGGATTTAACAGATATCTACAGAACATTTTATCTTAATACAAAAGGATATACCTTCTTCTCAGCACCTCATGGCACCTTCTACAAAATTGACCATATAATTGGCCACAAAACAGTCCTCAACAGATACAAAAATATTGAAATTACCCCATGCATCCTATCAGATCACCAAGGACTAAGGCTGATCTTCAATAACAACATAAATAACAGAACGCCAACATTCACATGGAAACTGAACAACATTCTACTCAATGATACCTTGGTCAAGGAAGAAATAAAGAAAGAAATTAAAGACTTTCTAGAGTTTAATGAGCCAAAATATACCCAAACATATGGGACACAATGAAAGCATTCCTAAGAGATAAACTCATAGCTCTGAGTTCCTCCAAAAAGAAACTGGAGAGAGCATACACTAGCAGCTTGACCTCACACATAAAAGCTCTAGAACAAATGGAAGCAAATTCACCCAAGAGGAGTAGACAACAGGAAATAATCAAACTTAGGTGTGAAATCAACCATGTGGAAACAAAAATAACTATTCAAAGAATCAATTAAACCAGGAGCTGGTTCTTTAGAAAAGTCAACAAGATAGATAAACCCTTAGCCAGGCTCACTAGAGGACACAGGGATAGCATCCTAATTAACAAAATCATAAATGAAAAGGGAGACATAAAAACAGATCCTGGGGAAACCCGAAACACCAGCATATCCTTCTACAAAAGCTATATTCAATAAAATAGGAAAATCTGGATGAAATGGACAAATTTCTAGAGAGATACCAAGTACCAAAGTTAAATCAGGATCAGATAAATGCCCTAAACAGTCCTAAATATCCTAATGCAATAGAAGCAGTCATTAATAGTCTCCCAACCAAAAATCGCCCAGGACTAGATGGGTTTAGAGCAGAGTTCTATCAGACCTTCAAAGAAGAACTAATTCCAATTCTTCTCAAACTACTCAACAAAATAGAAAGTAAAGATGCGCTACCCCATTATCTATGAAGCCACAATTACTCTGATACCTAAACCATATAAAGACCCAGCAAAGATAGAGAACTTCAGAACAATTTTACTTGTGAATATTGATGGAAAAATACTCAATAAAATTCTCACTAACCGAATCCAAGAACACATCAAAGTGATCATCCATCATGACCAAGTAGGCTTCATTCCAGGAATGCAGGGAGGGTTTAATATACAGAAATCCATCAACATAATCCACTATATAAACAAACTCAAAGATAAAAAACACATGATCATCTCCTTAGATGCTGAGAAAGCATCTGACAAAATCCAACACCCATTCATGATAAAGGTCTTGGAAAGATCAGGAATTCAAGGCCCTTACCTAAACATGATAAAAGCAATCTACAGCAAACCAGTGGCCAACATCAAACTAAATGGAGAGAAGCTGGAAGCAATCCCACTAAAATCAGGGACCAGACAAGNACAAGGGAGCTAAAACCATCCAGTGGAAAAAGGACAGCATTTTCAACAAATGGTGCTGGCACAACTGGCAGTTATCATGTAGAAGAATGCGAATTGACCCATTCTTATCCCCTTGTACAAAGCTTAAGTCTAAGTGGATCAAAGACCTCCACATAAAACCAGAGACACTGAAATTTATAGAGGAGAAAGTGGGGAAAACCCTCGAAGGTGTGGGCACAGGGGAAAGATTCCTAAACAGAACAACAATGGCTGTGCAGTCAGATCAAGAATTGACAAATGGGACCTTATGAAATTGCAAAGTTTCTGTAAGGCAAAAGACACAATCACCAAGACAAAAAGGCCACCAACAGATTGGGAAAGTATTTTTACCAATCCTAAATCTGATAGGGGACTAATATCCAACATCTACAAAGAGCTAAAGAAGCTGGACTCCAGAAAAACAAATATCCCCATTAAAAATGGGGTACAGAGCTAAACAAAGAATTCTCAACTGAGGAATTCCGAATGGCTGAGAAACATCTGAAAAAAAAGTTCAACATCCTTAATCATCAGGGAAATGCAAATCAAAACAACACTGAGATTCTACCTCACACCAGTCAGAAAGGCTAAGATCAAAAATTCAGGTGACAGCAGATGCTGACAAGGAACACTCCTCCATTGCTGGTGGGATTGCAAGCTTGTACAACCACTCTGGAAGTCAGTCTGGCGTTTTCTCAGAAAATTGGACATAGTACTAAGGAAAGATCCTGCAATACCTCTCCTGGGCATCTACCCAGAAGATGTTCCAACTGGTAAAAAGGACACATGTTCCAATATGTTCATAGCAGCCTTATTTATAATAGCCAGAAGTTGGAAAGAACCCAGATGTCCCTCAACAGAGGAATGGATACAGAAAATGTGGTACATTTACACAATGGAGTACTATTCTGCTATTTAAAAAATGAATTTATGAAATTCTTGGGCAAATGGATGAATCTGGAGGACATAATCCTTAGTGAGGTAACCCAATCACAAAAGAAGTCATTGGACATGCGCTCACTGATAAATGGATATTAGCCCAGAAACTTAGAATACCCAAGATAGGATCTGCAAAACACAAGAAAATCAAGAAGGAAGACCAGTGTGTGGATACTTCATTCCTCCTTTGAACAGGAAACAAAATACCCATGAAAGGAGTTACAGAGACAAAGTTTAGACCTAAGATGAAAGGATGGACGATACAGAGACTAACCCACTGGGGATCCATCCCATAATCAGTCACTAAACCCAGACACATTGCATAGGACAGCAAGTGTTTAGTGAAGGGACCTGATATAGCTGACTCCCACAGAAGTGGATGTTCACAGTCATCCATAAGAGGGAGCACGGGGCCCACATTGGAGAAGCTAGAGATAGAACCCCAGGAGCTGAAGGGGTCTGCAACTCTAGAAGAGGAACATCAATATGAACTAATCGGAACCCCCAGAACTCGTGTCTCTAGCTCCATATGTAGCTAGAAGATGGCCTAGTTGGCCATCATTGGGAGGAGAGGCCCCTTGGTACTGCAAACTTTATATGACCCAATATAGGGGAACACCAGGGCCAAGAAGCTGGAGTGGGTGGGCAGGGGAGCAAGGAGGGGGGAGGAGGGTGGGGGAGGGGATTTTCAGGTTAGCAGTTGAAATGTATATTAAGAAAATATCTAATAAAAAAAAGAAAATCAATTCACCCCATTAAAAAATGAGGCACAGAGCTAAACAAAGAATTCTCAATTGAGGAATTCCGAATGGCTGAGAAGCACCTAAAAAATGTTCAACATCCTTAATCATCAGGGAAATGCAAATCAAAACAACCCTGAGTTTCCACCTCACACCAGTCAGAATGGCTAAGATCAAAATTCAGGTGACAGCAGATGCTGGTGTGGACGTGGAGAAAGAGGAACATTCCTCCATTTTTGTTGGGTTTGCAAGCTTGTAGAACCACTCTGGAAATCAGTCTCATGGTTCCTCAGAATATTGGACCTAGTACTACCGGAAGATCCAGCAATACTTCTCCTGGGCATATATCCAGAAAATGTTCCAACTGTTAATAAGGACACATGCTCCACTATGTTCATAGCAACCTTATTTATAATAGCTAGAAGCTGGAAAGAACCCAGGTGTCCATGAAGAGAAGAATGGATACAGAAAATACGGTACATTTAAACAGTGGAGTACTACACAGCTATTAAAATTAATGTATTTATGAAATTCCTAGGCAAATGGATGGATCTGGAGGGTATCATCCTGAGTGAGGTAACCCAATCACAAAAGAACTCACATAACATTTACTCACTGATAAGTGGATATTAGCCCAGAAACCTATAGTACCCAAGATACAATTGGCTAAACACATGAAACTCAAGAAGAATGAAGATCAAAGTGTGGACACTTCATCCCTTCTTATAATTAGGAACAAAACACACATTGAAGGAGTTACATAGATCAAGTGTGGAGCTGAAACAAAAGGATGGACCATCTAGTGACTTCTGCAGCCAAGGATCCATCCAATAATCAGCCACTAAAAGCAGACACTATTACATATGACACCAAGATATTGCTGAAATGGCCCTGATATAGCTGTCTTGTGTGAGGCTATGCCAGTGCCTGGCAAACACAGAAGCTGGATGCTCTCAGTCAGCTATTAGATGGAACACAGGGTTCCCAATGGAGGAGCTGGAAAAAATACCCAAGGAACTGAAGGGGTCACCAACCCTACAGGTAGAAGGACAATATGAACTAACTAGTACCCCCAGAGCTCATGTCTCTAGCTCCATATGTAGCAGAAGATGGCCTAGTTGGCCATCATTGGGAAGAGAGGCCTCTTGGTCATGCAAACTTTATATGCCCCAGTACAGGGTAATGCCAGGGCCAAGATGTGGGAGTGGGTGGGTAGGGGAACAGGGTGGGGGATGGGCGAGGGTATAGGAGACTTTCAGGATAACATTTGAAATGTAAATGAAGAAAATATCTAATAAAATTTGAAAAAAAAAAAAGAAAAGCAATTTTAGTTGTTCTCAAGGTACATATGTTAGCAGATCTGGCCAACATTGTCTTTGCTCTATTCTCAGTGGTCCCATAATTTTGCACGCACACACACACACACACACACACACACACACACACACACACACACATTTCCAGTAAAATTTTTCATATTTTCCCAAAATTATACCATGCAAGTTGTAATGAAGATCTGGGTATGATTGCTCCCATAAATTCTCTGCAGTGACACCTCTGCTGCTGCTGCTGCTTCATCTCAGGAGACCTGGCTCATAGTATGAAGTTGTAATGGTCTAGTAACCATCTGTGTGCTTACTGTTACACCTGTGCTAAACTCAATTTCCAAAGAACAATTGACCCATTTAAGTTATTTAAGAGTATCAGGTCATAGCTTTAAGTTAATACCTTAGTAAGTAGTGATCAGTGTTTATTTCTGTTGTCATTATGTATTTCATAAAGTATCCATGGCACTAATGTCTTCAACTCCTGAGATTCTGGAAGACATATTCTTATTGCTAACAGTGGACAATACATCAGACAACACCATGTATCTTGTCACCTGAAAGTCACAAACTCACTTTAAGTTCTTTGTGCACAGGCATACAGCTTTTAGGTCATTACTCATTAAATGTGGTGAAGCTTAAGATGAAAATGATAATTGTCATTTATTGTGATTATCTGTCACTTAGATCACCAAATCTTCACAAAGCAGAATACAAAGATCATAAAAAAGTCATCAACCAAGACTGTTCCAAAATCAAATACTGTGAGAATGAAGAGTTAAAGTGATCTTTCTTTTAATTTTGAGCTAAGTCGAAAGTAGCTCTCAGTCTGATTGCAAATCTCTTGTGCTAGCTGTCTGTACACTTTTTTGTTTTTTGTCTGGTCAACTTAATAATTATGACTTATCTACTTTTATGAATGTTTATGGACACACTTTGGGTTTTAGCACTTACAACTAAATAATACAGTTTAAATTACTGTGAGAGCACCCAGCAGTGCAATTGTTTTTCAAATAAAATAAATGACTTTTCTTTTTTTTTCTCTTTATTAGATATTTTCTTCATTTACATTTCACATGTTATCCAGAAATTTTCCCTTACCCTCCCGCGTCCCCGCCCTGCTCCCCTACCCACCCCCTCCCACGTAATGGCCCTGGCATTCCCCTGTTCTGGGGCATATAGAGTCTGTATGACCAAGGGGCCTCTCCTCCCAATGATGGCCAACTNCTTACTGGTGTGAGGTGGAATCTCAGGGTTGTTTTGATTTGCATTTCCCTGATGATTAAGGATGTTGAACATTTTTTCAGGTGCTTCTCAGCCATTCGGTATTCCTCAGTTGAGAATTCTTTGTTTAACTCTATGCCCCACTTTTTAATGGGGATATTTGATTTTCTGGTGTCCACCTTCTTGAGTTCTTTATATATATATTGGATATCAGTCCCCTATCTGATTTAGGATTGGTAAAGATCTTTTCCCAATCTGTTGGTGGCCCTTTTGTCTTGTTGACAGTATCTTTTGCCTTACAGAAGCTTTGCAACTTTATTGGATGCATATGTTAACCGCTCTGTAGTCATAGTAGCTATGGTCTTTACTGGCCCAGTCTCAGTTTCCGTGAATGCTAGAGAAAGATGCCACTTGATTAATGAGAAGATGTATGTCATTTTCTGTTTGTGACAAAAATTTACATTGCAAATGATGTATAGAGAAACTTTGAAGAACATATCTTTGGGAACAGCAAAAAAAAAAAAAACCCTCAGGTTACTGTTTTAGCTTATATGATCATCTTTTCATATTACTTTATTACATGTGCTATATTAATACATTGTAGGTATTAAAGTAAAATAATGTTTGTCTTGATAGATGTGAGTAGTTCTTTTATTTTTAATTGGAGTTCACAGAGGGTTTTGTTGTGATGGGAACTGAAGTGGAATCCATCTAGGACCATTCATAACTGAAATAGTTACATAATTAACAGGATGTGGAAAGCATGGTAATGGTCTCCCAATGTATCTGTATTTTTGATTATAAATTCTGAGGATAGAAAACTTCTTGGAGAAAAAAAACAGGAAAAAAATTGGTTGAGACAGACCTTTTGTTGATGTGTACACTTAAAGGTTCTTTGGAAAGTTGGTTGGATGTTGTTTTGCTGGAGTCGACACTGGAAGGAACATTTAGCTGAAGTGGGCACTGGTGATAGACTATGTAAAACTCCTGAAGGCACCTTTACCTAAAGCAGATGGAGATGAAAGAATGTTCTGCTAAAGCATGTGAAAGAATACATGAGGAAAGATTCTTTGCTAACAACACAAATGTATTGATCTGTCTTACACTGTGTAGTTGAGCTGTACTTGTTGGTTTTCCATGGAAAGAATTACACTAAAACACTTCTGGCAGTGTGTTGCAGTTTCTTGCCACTACTGTCAACTCAGTCTGATTTGCAAAATGATGTTAGCCGAGATAGATACAACACACATGCTGAGGCACGATATATGCTGAGACAAGACATGTGGAAGACACATGATGTTTGGAGGATATAAATAGGACTTTAGTGTTTGTGATGGAAGGCTGAGCCAGTCTTGCTTATAGAGCTAGCAGTGCAATGCTTGTGGGTCTCTTGTCTTCTCTGATCTTCACTTCTCTGAGAGAGGCACAGCTGAGAACTTATCCTGCCATTCCTCCTGGTCCCTCCTGCTGACTTGTGCTGAGTCTGAGGCTCGACTATCTCTGTTAGGTTGTGTCACCACTGTTGCTACCATGACTCTACTGAACTGTACTGTACTGGTGTTGTATCTGTTCTTGAAGTGTTCACAGTTGAATCAAGCTGTCACTGTTAACCTGTGAATTGAACTGCAGGTTTCAAGACAACAAAGATAGGAGTTGATCCAAAGGATCTTTCTAAACACGTATATTTCCACCTGCCCCCATCCCCACCACTTGAACCCTATCTTTCCTACTACCTCTGGTGGCTGGCAGGCTCAAAGGGAGGTTAAAGCATGTAAGAATTATCATTAAAAAATAAGGATTGAAAAAAATTAAAGTCACATTTTGGTGATTAAAACACTGAGATAATCATGAATTATCACTGTGTTTTCATTAGAATTATGAGTCAAAACATAGATAGTTGCAAAAGAGATCATAGTAAAATTATGGAATATGAGGCAGAATCTCTCCTGATAATTTGGATTACTTTTATGAAATTTTTCCAGGACCAACAAGGGTTTTGTTTAGTTATAAGGATGTGTTTATTACTCTGCACTTATCACTATTATTTTAGGTGTTTACACTAAAATGAGACAATTTAAAGCAATCAAAGGACTGAATTTCTAAGGCATTAGACTAGGGTGCTTGAGACAAAGTGTTTATTCTGTATAGATAGGACTATAAAGGCATTTATTATCTATAGTATATTATATAGAGGAGATACATGGATAGTATATATACATGTATGATATGATGTGCCATCTGGAACATCAGAAGTTGAAGAGACAGACTAGTGAAGAATTAGTAGAGAAAATAGAATGGTGATATAGACATACCATACAATGAATCACAATTTTCATGTATACACTTTTTTTTTCAGATATATGAAATACACTTGTACTATGCTCTTTAGGTGAATATACTCTTATCTTATGTCCTCATTAGAGAATATCCTTTATTTCCAAGCTGGACTTGGAGTTCTAGCCAATATGTTTCTTCTTCATTTGTATATTTTCATAATCCTAGGTCACAGACCTAAACCCATGGACCTGATCTCCTGTCAACTGACCTTCATTCACATTATGATGATCCTCACTGGAGGAAATATTTGGCTTGCAGACATATTTGAGTCACTAAACATTGAGAATGACATCAAATGTAAGGCAATATTTTATACAAGCAGGGTGATGAGAGGCCTTTCTATCTGCACCACCTGCCTCCTGAGTGTGTTCCAGACTGTCACCATCAGTCCTAGTACCTCTATGCTGGCAAAATTTAAACATAAAGTTAAAAAGTATATGATCAATGCTTTATTTTATATTTGGTTTTTTAATTTGTCTTCCAGTATTGATGTAATATTGTCTGTTGGTGGTTTTACCAATGTGAGTGATACCAAGCAGATGAAGGTCACTAAAACCTGCTCACTCTTCCCCACAAACTACATCATCAGGGGATTAAGTTTTGCACTCTCATCATCCAGAGATGTGTTTCTTGTAGGAGTCATGCTGAACACAAGTGCATACATGGTGATTATCCTGCACAGACATAAGAGGCAATACAGGCATCTTCATAGCATCAGCAACCTGAGAGCATCCCCTGAGAAAAAGGCCACCCAGACCATCCTACTGCTGGTAGTTTTCTTTGTTGTCATGTACTGGATGGATTTCATCATCTCATCCACTTCAGTCCTGTTATGGGTGTATGAACCAGTCGTTCTGAATGTTCAGAAGTTTGTGAGTAATGCATATCCCACAATTACCCCTTTAATACAAATCGGTTCTGATAAGAGAATAATCAATGTATTGAAAAATTTGCAGTTCAAGTGCAACAGGATTTTCTAAAAATGATTATTTCTCTTCTTTCGAATATGATTCATATATTTTTATTTATATGTACAAGTGTTGTACCATCATGTATACACGTTTGCATTCCTGACACTCACAGAAGTCAGAAGAGTTCATGGGTTTCCTGGAAATGCAGTTTTAGATGACTGTATGTGCCATGCTATTGTAGCCCCAGTAATTGTATTTTTTCTAAATTACAGAATCTTCTTAAACTTCAATTATTCAAGTAGCTAAGTGACAATCTTCATATGATTCAAATAAAATTTATGTCATTACATATATAGATACATTTTTTATTACTTTTTTTTTTTCTTTTTACAGTCCAGTCATTGCTGTTCTCTTATCCTTGTACTGTCAACTTTACAGATGCTAGAGTCATTAAACCTCAGTTGAAAAATTTCCTCTATGAGATACATATTAGTGAGTTAGGCATTTTCTCAATTAGTGATCAATTGGGGAAGGACTAGCCCAAGGTGTGTGGTGCCATCCCTTGGCTGGTTGTCAAGGTTTATGTTAGATAAAGACTGAGAAACCCACTGGAAACAAGGCAGTGAACAGCAAGACTCCCATCCCTCTGTGTCATACTCTGCCTCCAGGATCCTGCCTATTTGAGTTTCTGTCCTGATTCCATTGGTGATAAACAACAATGTTAAGTGTGAGTTAAATAAATCCTTTCCTTGCCAATATGTATTTGTTCATGGTATTTTGTCACTCCTACAGAATCACTAATATAAATCCTCTACCAGATATGTAGATGGTAACAAAATCTTTTCCCATTCTAAAGCTGTCTACTAAGTCTGTATGATTGTCTCTTTCTCCATGCCAAAGATTTTCAGTTGCTGATGTTCCATTTTCTAATTGTTGTTCTTAGTGTATAAATACTATTCTGCCCTGAATATATTTTTTCTCTAACAATGACTTCAAGACTATTTCCAACTTTTTCATCTATCAGGTTCAGTCTTCCCAGCCTCTTGCTGAGGGCTTTGATCCATTTGGACTTGAGTTTTGTGTATTGTGACTAGTATGGATATATTCTCATTCTTTCATACGTAGGCATTAAGTTTGATCATTATGATTTTTGAAGATAAGTCTTTTATCTATTATGCATTTCTGACTTCATCAAAACTCAGGTGTCAATTGCCATATGGACTGATGTCTGAGTCTTGAATTCTATTCCCCTAATCATTGTATCTGTTTTTGTATCAATTCTATGCTGGTTTTATTAGTACAGCTCTAGAGTACAATTTAAGAACAGGAATCATGATACTGAAAAACCAGTCCCCCTCCATCTTAGGATGAAAAGTAAAGATCAACTAGATGCATTACTGTTTATGGTTAAAAACCTGTTTCTCAGCATTGGGCTATGCTCCACCCGCAAATTGTAACTTTGATTTTTTTTTCAATACTTGCTTTTGAATGGTCCTAAAATGCTTTAACCTCCCTTTTAGACCACCACCCACTAGAGGCAGTGGAAAAGAAAAGATCAGGGGAATTGGATCAATTTAGAAATGGTTCTTTGGAGCAACTCTCATCTCTGTTGTTTGGAAATTGGCAGTTCAGTTTACAGACCAGCAACAGCAGCCCAATCCACTAGGAAACACTTCGTGGATACACCAGTAGTCCAGTTGAGTAGAGTCAGGATAGCAAACACAAATCATTAGCATGGCACTACCTAGCAAGGATAGCCTGGCTTCAGCCTTGGCACAGGCTAGCATGAGGGGAGCAGAGAGGAATGCCAGGAAATGTTCTAGGCTGTGTCTCTCTCAGAGAAGAAAATATCAGTGAAGATTCAACACCAACAACTAGCTCAGACTGCCTCTACCACTGTCCATCAAGGTCTTTTTATACTCCTTCCACACATCACAAGTCTGCCATGAGTCCTGCCTCAGAATGTGTTTTGCCTCAACATGTGTGTTTGTCTCAGCTGACATCACTCTGCCAATCAACCTGAGTCTGCAGAAGCGGCAGGAATCATCAGCACAGCACCAGAAGTTTCTTGGTGCATTTCTCTTTATGGAGTTCTGACAAATTGAGCTCAACTATGCAATGTGTGGCAGAACAATACATGCAAGGCTTTAGCAAAAAATCCTTCATCATGTGTTCTTTTACAAGCTTGCTTTAGCAGAACATCCTTTCTCCAGTGTTTGCCTCAGTGAAATGTTCCTTCATGAGTTTGCCTCAGTTTTGCACTTGTGTCTGCTTCAATGAAACATTCCTTCATATGTTTGCCTTAGCAAAACACCATCCAACACAACTGACTTTCCGAAGAACACTTGAATTTTCACTTCGTATCCCACTTTCTCTTTAAGAATTGTCCTATTCTCTAAAATTAACAATCCATACAAAATAGAAATTATTTTAAGAATCATCACATATCCAATAAATGTCTTATATATAATATAGTCAAACAATAGTCCAACAAAACAACTTTAAATTTCTAATAATTTACAACAATTAAACAAAAATTTAAGTTCTTTTAATTTACAATAATAAAACAAAGCACCTTAAATATTTATAAGGTGACTTATATATTTAAATATATGCAATAATTAAATAAAAAACCTCAAATATCTATTAATATAGAATAAACATTTCTATCAATATAGAATACAATAATTAAAGAAACACCTTAAATTTCTATTAACAGATAATAATTAAACAAAAATAACCCTTAAATTTCTATTAATATAAAATAATTAAGCAACAAACAGGATTATAAAACACATAACACATCCATTGAGCAACCCCTCCCCCCCCATCTTAATGGATTGGGACAATGTTCTTACATATATTTGTTTCCTGATGAACTGGGGCAAAGAATTCCTGTTTTGGAGCCCCAAGGAACAAAATAATTAGTTTGAAAATCTTAGCAGTAAATTTATTGCCCAACCTCTGTATTTATCCAACATTTGTATCGTCTACATATTGTCTATGTCTTGTGATTATTCACTTATACTAGCACTTTGGAAGTTGATTTGCATGCATTTTTTATAGAAATCAGTAAAAAAAGACAATCTGAATCATTTGGGCTATTTACTTTGTGAAGACATGCATGTCTCAGGTGATAAGAGGTTTTCCCTGGTCAGATCTGATTTTTATAAGTTTTGTTGGTAACTGTATGTTTTCATTCCTTGTAGATACATAAGAATAACATGTCCCATCTTAAAACTATTGCAAGTTTCCATTCTAATGTATAATTTCTAGATCTGATGACCTGTAGTAATTGTATAGATGACAAAGCAGCTTCGACCATACCAGCATATCATTTAAAGTTATCACAAATGCAACTGTTGGCATACACTGGTTCTCAATAATGTTGCTCAGTACATGCATAAACCTTATTTTCTTGGCTCCCACTGCCAGATGCTAGGAACTTTCATGCTGATAAAAGCAAAAAGATTTTTGCCAATAGTTATTAAGCTTATTGATACTAGTTTGAAGGCTGGCAGGAAAGATGCTATGTACCTATAAACTGGTTGAGTGAGGTAATTCTCTTATTCCATACAGATGGCTAGATACAATTGGCCAATAATCTGTATGTATTTCTCAAACACCTACATGTACCCTCAGCATATACAAATCTGGAACTTGAGCAGTGTCCCCATGCCATGCTGCATTTTAAATCTGTTGCTGGGCATACTGCTTAGGTTGGCAGAGGCATCACTGTTAACTACCACAGATACTGCCATCAGCAGAAGCAGCAGGAGCACCATCATTATTATGGCAGCCACTCTGGCTTCCCTCAGACTGAGATTGTGGAAGTGGCAAGAACCATCACCACACTCTGAGAAAATATTTGGTGCATTTCTCTCTATGGAGCCCTGAAAAATGGAGTTCAACTACATAATGTAAAGTGGACCAATACATGCATGTCATTAGTGAAGAATTCTTTATCACATGACCTTGAAACATACTTGCTTTAGCTGATTATCTTTTATCCTGTGTCTGCTGTAGTGAAACATTCCTTCATGAGCCTTAGTTTTTTACTTGTGTCCACTTCAATGAAACATTCCTTCATATGTTTGCCTTAGCAAAACACCATCCAACACAACTGTATTTCCAACAAACCATTAAGTTTCCACTTCACCAAATGACTCTGTACTACCTGATCCGGGAATGACAGTAATGTCTTTGATTCAAAAAGTTGTTTATAACCACCTTGGAAGACTACCTTTGCTTCAGATGGTTATATGACCACTTATGACTACCTTGTAATGCCCATCTTGCAAGCATTTCTTTGATTCAGGTGCACATAACCTGTCAAATTTAAGTTCTAGTCTTATAAGCCTCTATATTTAGGTCACCAAATCTTCACTTGGAAACCTCCACCTCTGAGCTATCAAAGCCTTATCTTTCTCACATCTATGCTGACTTCTTAAACCCCAGTTTTCAGCGAGGTGGCCCATGTACATACATAAAAATGCTTGTTTTAACTAATTGTTTGCTTTAGTTAAATTGAATATGATGATTTGTGACAGTGGTCTTTCTCTTCTTAACTTTGTGATTAACAATACCTTCTGCCAGCCTCAGGAGTGTTTTCACTATCCTCACTTTTGTGTTTTTGTTTGTTTTTGGTATTTCCATATGAAGTTAAGAATTATGCCTTCAAGTCCCATGAAGACTGTGTTGAAGTTTTGATGGGAATTGCATTGAGTCTGTAGATTGCTTTGAGAAACTGCTTCTTTTTGCTATATTAATCCTTCTGATCCATGAGCAGCAGAGGTCTTCCATCCTCTGATATCTTCTTCAATTTCTTTCTTCAGTATCTTAAAGGTTTTCATTGCATTTTAACACACTTTCTCTTGTGTTAGAGTTTTCCCAAGATATTTTATATATTTGGAGGCTATTGTTAAAGGTGCTGTTTCCTTGAGTTCTTTCTTTGTCCATCTATATTATACAGGAAGACTACTTATTTTATGAGTTAAATTTTTATAGAGTGAATTTGATGAAAATGTTTATCTGCTTTAGGAGTTTCCTGGTGGAGGTGTTAGGGCAATGGTTTTCAACCTGTGAGTCTCTAGCCCTTTGGGGGTTGACTTAGATTTAATCAGGGGTTGCCTAAGTCCATCAGAAATATCAGATATTTATATTGCCATTTACAACTATATTAAAATTACAGTTATACAAATAGGGTTTCCATTGGTGCCCAGAGCTAATCCTGTGCTACAGTGCTCCATATCCAAATATCGCCAAAAGAGAGCTGGTCTCCTTGGAGTGAGAACACACCTGTGAGTGCAGGTCAGACCACCACTTCTGCTCAGAGCGACCATGTTGGAACCCTCAGGACATAGAAACTAAGGAGCAGCCTGGGACAGGATCCTCCCTGTTTCCATCTATGCCCAGAGCTGATACTGTACCACAGCACCCAGTGCCGATCCTCTGCCACAGTGCTCCATACTCAAATACTGCCAGGAAAGAGCTGGTCTCCCAGGAGTGAGGACAAGCCTGTGAGCACAAGACCACAACTTCTGCTTAGACGGACCCACCTGGAACCCTTAGGATACAAGATCCAAGAAAAAGCCTTGTACAGGATCTTTCCGGTTTACATCTGTGCCCTGAACTGGCCCTGTGACACAGTTCTCCATACCCAAAAACCACCGGGGAAAAGCTGGTCTCCCAGGAGTGCCAACACACCTGTGAGCACAGGTAAGACCACCACTTCTGTTCAAATTCCTGGCCCAAGAGAGATATACCCAGATCCATCAGGACACAGTAACCAAGGAAAAGACAGGGAAAGACTCCTTCCGGTTTCCTTCTGCACTCTAGAGCTGTTGCTGTGCCACAGCTCTCCATACCCAAATTCCTCCTGGAGAGAACTGATCTCCCAGGAGTACTGACACACAGGCTTGCAGGAGGGACAAGCCATAGACAGAGACAGCAAGACCAGCTAACACCAGAGATAACCAGAAGGCAAGGGGCAAGGGGAAGAAAATAAGCAACATAAATGAAGGCTACTTGGCATTATCAGAACATAGTTTTCCCATCACAGTGAGTCTTGGTTATGCCAACACAACAGAAAAGCAAGATTCTGATTTAAAATCACAACTCATGATGATGATAGAGGACTTTAAGAAGGACATAACTCCTTTAAAGAAATAAAGGAGAGCACAGATAAACAGTTTGAAGCCCTTAAAGAGGAAACACAAAAATCCCTTAAGGAATTGCAGGAAAACACTAACCAAACAGGTGAAGGAATTGAGCAAAACCATCCTTATACAAAAAATGGAAATAGAAACAATAAAGAAATCACAGTGAGACAATGCTACAGATAGAAAACCAAGGAAAGAGATCAGGAATCATAGATACAAGCACCACCAACAAAATACAAGAGAAAAAAGAGAGAATCACAGGTGCAGAAGAAAACATGGAAAACATTGATACAACAGTCAAAAAATGCAAAATGTAAAAAATTCATAACCCAAAACATCCAGGAAATACAGGACACAATGAGAAGACTAAACCTAAGAGTAATAGACATAGAAAAGAGTGAAGATTTCCACCTTAAAGGGCAAATATCTTCACCAAAATTATAGAAGAAATCTTCCTAGCCTAAAGAAAGAGATGGCCATAAAATAGAAGAGGCCTACAGAACTCCAAATAGATTGGACCAGAAAAGAAATTCCTCCCATCATATATTAGTCAAAACACAAAATGCACAAGAAAAGAATATTAAAATCAGTAAAGGGAAAACATCAAGTAAGATATAAAGACAGACCTATCATAATTACACCAAATTTCTCACAAGAGACTATGAAAGCTAGAAAATCCTGGGCAGATATACAGACCCTAAGAGAACACAAATGCTAGCCCAGGCTACTATACCCAGCAAAATTTTCAATTACCATAAATGGAGAAACCAAGATATTCCATGACAAAAACAAATTTACACAATCTTTCCACAAATCTAGTCCTACAAAGGATAATAGATGAAAAACATCAACAAAAGGAGGGAAACTACACCCTAGAAAAAGCAAGAAAGTGATCTTCTTTTAACAAACCAAAAAGCAGATAGCCACACAAACATAAAAATAACATGAAAAATAATAGGAAGCAAAAACACTATTCCTTAATATCTCTTAACATCAATGGACTCAATTCCCCAATAAAAAGACATAGACTAACAGACTAGATACATAAACAGGACCTAATATTTTGCTGCATACAGGAAACTTACCTCAGTGTCAAGGAAAGACAATACCTTAGAATAAAGGGCTGGAAAACAATTCTCTAAGAAAATGGTCCCAAGAAACAAGCTGGAGTAGACATTTTAAAATTGAATAAAAGCGACTTTCAACCAAAAGATATTAAAAAAAAAAAAAAAGAAAGACACTTCATAGTAATCAAAGGAAAAAATCTA
This sequence comes from Mus minutoides, assembly GCA_902729485.2. Classification (NCBI taxonomy): domain Eukaryota; kingdom Metazoa; phylum Chordata; class Mammalia; order Rodentia; family Muridae; genus Mus; species Mus minutoides. The sequence goes on from LR754509.1 coordinate 29,800, forward strand.
CCAAGATGAATTCTCAATTCTGAACATCTATGCTCCAAATGCAAGGGTGCTGTACTGGCTAGGTTTGTGTCAACTTGACACAGCTGGAATTATCACAGAAAAAGGAGTTTCAGTTGGGGAAATGCCTCCATGAGATCTAGCTGTGAGGCATTTTCTCAATTAGTGATCAAGGGCCCCTTGTGGGTGGGACCATCTCTGGGCTGGCAGTCTTGGGTTCTATAAGAGAGCAGGCTGAGCAAGCCA
>LR754509.1:30142-51413 GCA_902729485.2 Mus minutoides
GGTGCCCACATACATAAAAGAAACTCTACTAAAGTTCAAAAGCACACATTGCACTTCACACAATAATACTGGGAGTCTACAATACCTCACTTTCATTAATGGACAGATTCTGGAAACACAAATTAATCAGAGACACATTAGAACTAACAGAAGTTATAAGCCAAATGGATTTAACAGATATCTATAGAACATTTCCTCCTAAAACAAAGGAATATACCTTCTTCACAGTACTTCATGATACTTTTTCCAAAATTGACCATACAACTGTTCACAAAACAGACTTCAACAGATACGAGAAGATTGAAATAATCCTATGCATCCTATCAGAAAACGAAGAACTAAGGCTTGTCTTCATAGCAACAAAAACAACAGAAAGCCCATATACACATGAAAACTGAACAACACTTTACTCAATGATAACTCGATAAAGGAAGAAATAAAGAAAGAAATGAAAGATTTTTTATAGTTTAATGAAAATGAAGGCACAACATACCCAAACTTATGGGACACGATGAACATAGTGCTTAGAGGAAAACTCATAGCTCTGGGTGCCTCCAAAAGGAAACTGGAGAGTGCATACACTAACAGCTTATTAGCATACCTGAAAGCTCTAGAACACAAAGAAGCAAGTGTACCAACCAGGAGTAGATGACAGGAAATACTTAAACTTGGGGCTGAAATCCACCAAGTAGAAACAAAAGGAAATATACAAAGAATCAACAAAACCAGGAGCTGGATCTTTAAGAAAATCAGTAAGATATATACACTCTTAGCAGACTAACAAGAAGGCATAGAGACAGTATCTAAATTAACAAAATCAGAAAAGGGAGATATAACAGTAACTGTGGAAATGAAAAAATTATAATACAAAAGCCTATACTCAACACAACTGGAAAAGCTACATGAAATGGACAATATTCTAGACAGATACCAAATACCAAAGTTAAATCAGGATCAGATAAACCATCTAAACAGTCACACTACCCCTAAAGAATCAGTCATTAAAAGCCCCCCCCCTGAAAAAAATAAGCCAAGGACCAGATGGTTATAGTGCAGAATTCAATCATACCATCAAAAAAGACACCTAATACCAATACTCCTCAAACTATTTCACAAAATAGAAACAGAAGGAACACTACACAATTCATTCTATGAAGCCACGGTTACACTGAGTATTCTCCCTTGGATATGGAATGGTTTCTGTCTAATTGGGAACTTTTCACAATTTTCTTTTATAGAGGACTTCATAAGAGATTTTTTTTTCTACTTGTATCATGTTTAATGTTCCAAGTAGATTTTAAAAATTGGTTGAGTGCATATTACTTTTAGCTTCAGAAGATATCATGTATATTTAAGAGTCATTTAACTATTATAAATTATTTTGATAACTAAAATATGTCAATGCTGTGTTGTATATTTAAAATTAATTTTATTAGTTTAACAAAATGTAAAAAATAAAAATTAAAAGTAATCAGCAACATGGAGGAAGACTGTGGATTTATAAACCATGAATAGTATTACAATCAATGGGTCCTTGATAGCCTTTACATCTTTTACATTCCATTACTGAGATTATGGCCTATAATTATAATTGACTTGAAAGATTGCTTTTTCATGATACACGTGCATGAAAAGGACAGGAAAAGGTTTGCTTCATTAGTACCTATTCTGAACAATAGTGGTCCACTAAAGGGATACCACTGCAAGGTATTTCTATGAGGAATGTTAAATTGTCCAACTCCATGTCAATGTTTTGTACAACAACAATTAGAAATAATTTGTAAACAATTTCTTCAGTCTACCAGTTATCATTACATGGATGATATTTTGTTTTACGATTCTGCCAAAAATGCTCTAGAGAAAATGTTTAGTGAAATAAAAATAATTCTGCCATGCTGGATGTTACAGAATTCTCCAGAAAAAAGTATAATATGGTGATTTCCTTAGTTAATGGGTTAATCAGTTAATAGTTAATCAGTCAACAAAAATGTGGTACATTTACACAGTGGAATACTACTCAACTATTAAAAACAATGATTTTTTTTTTTGAAATTTGCAGGCAAAAGGATGGAACTTAAAAGTATCATCCTGAGTTTAAACATGACTTTAAACATGAAGGAATGTTGAATTTTGTCAAATGCTTTTTTAGCATCTAATTAATTGATCATGTGGTTTTTTTTCTTTGAGTTTGTTTATGTACTTGATTATATTAATGGATTTCTGTATATGGAATGATCCCTGCATCCCAGGGATGAGTAATACTTGGTTGTGGTAAATGATCATTTTGATGTGTTCTTGGATTCCATTTGTGACACTTTTATTGAATATATTTTCATCAATATTCATAAGGGAAATTGGTATGAAGTTTTCTTTCTTTGTTGGGTTTTGGTGTGGTTCTCTTATTAGCATAAAGTTAATAGAACAAATTGGGCAGTTTTCCTACTGTTCTATTTTGAGGAATAGTTTGAAGAATATTGGTATTAGGTCTTCACTGAAGGTCTGATAGAATTCTGCACTACCAGATACACTGAATCCAATGGAAAAGAAAGTGGAAAAAACCTCAAACACATGGGCACAGGGGAGAATTCCCTGAACAGAACACCAATGGCTTCTTCTTTAAGATCAAGAATCAACAAATAGGACCTCATAAAATTGCAAAGTTTCTGTAAGGCAAAGGACACTGTCAATAGGACAAAACAGCAACCAACAAATTGGGAAGAGATCTTTACCAATCCTACATCTGATAGAGGTTCATATCCAATATATACAAAGAACACAAGAAGTTAGACCAAATAACCCTATTAAAAAATAGGGAACAGATATAAACAGAATGCTCAACTGAGAAAACTCAAATGGCCAAGAAGCACCTAAAGAAATGTTCAGCATACTTAGTCATCAGGCAAATGCAAATCAAAACTACCCTGAGATTCCATCTCACATCAATCAGAATTGCTAAGATTAAAAACTCAGGTGACAGCAGATGCTGGCGAGGATGTGGAGAAAGAACACTCCTCCATTGCTGGTGGGATTGCAAGCTGGTACAACTACTCTGGAAATCATTATGGCCTTTCCTCAGAAAAATGAACATAGTACTATGTGAGGACCCAGCAATACCACTCTTAGGCATATACCCAGAAGATATTCCAACTTGCAGTAAGGACACATGTTCCACTATGATCATCACAGCCATATTTTTCGGAGTCTAAATCTGGAAAAATGCAGATGTTCCTCACAGAGGAATGGAAAAAGAAAATGTGGAACATTTATACAATGGAATACTACTCAGCTATTAAAAACAATGAATTTATGAAATTCTTGGGCAAATGGGTGGAAGGCATTCACTGATAAGTGGATATTAGCCTGGAATACCCAAGTTACAATTCACAGACCATATGAAGCTCACAAAAAGGAAGATCAAAGTGACAATTCTTAGATGGGGGAACAATATACTCCCAGGAGGAAATATGGAGACAAAGTATGGAGTAGAGACTGAAGGAAAGGCCATCCAGAGACTGCCTCACATGGGGATCCATCCCATTTACAGTCTTCAAACCTGGATGCTATTGCTGATGCGTGGAATTGCTTGCTGACAAGAAGTCCTTGCTTACAGAAGCCTGATATTGCTATCTCTTGAGAGGCTCTGACAGAACCTGACAAATACAGAGGTAGATGCTCGCATCAAACCATTCGACTGAGAGTGGGGTCACTGATGGAGGAGTTGGAAAATGGAGTGAAGGAGCTGAAGGGGTTTGCAGCCCCATTGGGGCAGCAACAGTGTCAATAGGACAGACCCCTTGGGAATCCTAGGGAATACACCACCAACCAAGGAGTACACATGAAGGGACCCATAGCTCTGGCAGAATATGTGGCAGAGGATGGCCTTGTTTAACACCTGTGGGAGGAGCAGCCCTTGATCATGTCGGGGTTTGATTCCCCAGTGTAGGTGAATGCCAGGGAAGAAAGGCAGGAGTGGGTGGGTGGAGGGCACCTTCATAGAGGCAATGGGAGAGGGAATGGGATAGAGAGTTTCCAGAGTGGAGACCAAGAAAGGGGATAACATTTGAAATGCAGATAAAGAAAATATCCAATAAAGGAAAAGAAAAGAAAAGAAAAGAAAAAGAAAGGAAAGGAAAGGAAAGGAAAGGAAAGGAAAGAAAAGAAAAGGAAAGAAAATGAAAGAAAAGGAAAGAGAAGGAAAGAAAAGGAAAGACCCTTTAACTATGTAAGTTAACAAAGCAACAGAAAAAAAAAACTGAATAAATGGGACCTCATGAAACTGAAAAGCTTGTGTAAAGCAAATGACACTATGAATAGGACAACATGGCATCCTAGAGATTAGAAAATATCCTAATTAACCCTTTGTCCAACAAAGTACTCATAACCAAAATTTATAAAGAACTTAAGAAATTAGACACTAACAAATAAATAACCCAATTAAAAAAATGGGGTAGACTGCTGAACTGATAATTCAGAACATGGGATACTTGAATGACCCAGAAATACTTAAAGACATTTTCAGTATCCTTAGTCATCAGGGAAATGCAAATCAAAATTTTGACTCAGAGATTCCATCTTACAGCCATCAGAATGGCTAAGATCACAAAGTGAAGGAACAGTACACATTGGTGAGGATGTGGAGCAAGAGGAACACTCCTTCATTGGTGGTGGGAGTAAAAACTTGTTCCACCACTCTGAAAATCAATTTGGTGGTTTTTCAGAAAATTGGAAATAGGTCTAACTCAAAACCCAGTTATACCCCTCCTGTCATACATCCAAATTATGCTCTACCGTACAAAAATGACACATGAGCCGATATGTTCATAGCACGTTTATTCCTAAAAACCAGAAACTGGAAACAACCCAGGTGCCTATTAACCAAAAAGAATGGGCACAGTAAATGTAGTTCATTTACAGAATTGAATACTACCTACCCATTAAAGACAAGGACATCATGAATTTTGCAGACAAATAAATCAAACAAGAAAATATCATCCTGAGTGAGGTAACCCAAATCCCAAAGGACACTCATAGTATATACTCACTTAAAAATAGACATTAGTCAAAAGTAAAGGATACCCACCATATACTCAAGGCTGAACAAGATGGAAATCCCAAGCAAGGATGCTAAAAACTCATTCAGAAGGGGAGGGGGAGGTAAAAGTGTCATAAATGGCAGATGCAGGGAGGAAACTTGGTGGGACAAGGGATAGGATGAATAATGTGGGCTGGAGTTTCAGGATCAAGTGTCGGGAGAGACCTTAGAGAAGGCTAGAGTGCCAGGAGAATGACTGGAAATTAGCAGATGGTGGGTAAGAGGGACATCTCTAGGACATGCCAGAGACCTAGAATGAGTGGGGGCCTGCCAGAATTATATGAGGTTGGTTTTAGTTGAGACTCCTTGCAGTGGGGATTGGAACCCGAACTGGCCACATCCTCCAGATAGGCAAGACCTGAAGTATAAGCATAAGGACTCCAACCCACCCTTAAACTTTGGACCCCAAATTTGCACTGTATGCAAGAAAAGTAGGGGGAAAGATGGAGCAGAGACTGAGAGAATGGCCAAGCAATAACTGGACCTACTTGAAACTTATCCTAAAGGTAAACACCAACCCCTGACACTATAAATGATAATGTGTTATATGCTGCAAATAGGAGCATTCCATAACTATCCTCTAAGGGGCTCATCCCAGCAGCAAAGTGAATCAAATGTAGATGTCCACAACCAAATATTGGATGGAGCTTGAATAAGCTGATGGAAGAGTTAGGGGAAGGATTGAGGGCCCCAGTATTAATTGGAATTCCATTTGAATGTCAACAGATTCAATAAACCTAGACCTTTGGGGGTCCTCAGAGACAGAAAGAACCACCAACCAAAGGGCATAGAAGAGCTGGACCCTCGGCCATCCACACATATAGAGCACATATGCAGCTTGATCTTCATGTGGGTTCCCCAACAAGTGACACAGGCGTTATCCCTAAATCTGTTGCCTGTCTGTGGATCCTGTTCCACTACCTGGGCTACCTTGTCTGGACTCAATGGGATAAGATGTACCTACCGTACAGTGCATTTATGTGCCAGGTTGGGGTGGGGGGATCTAAAGGCAGGCTTCCTCCATCTCTGAGGAAAATTGGAGAGGGTTGGCTCTGCGAGAGGAAAGCCTAGAGGAAGGGGATTAGCAATTAGATGGATGATAGATAGATAGATAGATAGATAGATAGATAGATAGATAGATAGATAGATAGATAGATAGATAGATACATACATACATACATACATACATACATACATACATACATACAAAATAAATATTTTTTTCAAGCCTAATCTTTTACTGATCATTTGGAAATCTCACATTATGCACCTAATCACACTCAGGACCTGTCCTTCTATATCTGCTTGCCCCTCCTCCAAATCTCCTAAAAAAGAAAAAACAACAAGTCCATCTTGTATTTTTCATATACATACTGGAGGATGGTCAAACACACATTTGCCAGCTGCCTAAGGAGATCTGAGTACTTCTCCTGTACCCCTGCAAAGAACCATTAATTTTATAGAGCTACATTTCTGTATCCCTACCAAAATTTTAAAAATTCTTTTTGATGGCTTTTTATAGGCTGTTACTTATGGGGGTTTTGTAAGGTGGATATAGAGGTTGTTCCAGAAGTCTTCTATGTTCATCAAATGTGCACCTACAGTTCACACATAACTTCCTCCTCTTTTATAGTCATTGGGACTGGAAATCATGGGCTGTTACATGGTTTCGGACAATGACAAGGGCCTGGAACATCACGTGGTCTACAGCGTCTGCAAGTGCTAAGCATCTCAGTTTGGTCTCTGGTGGTATTATGACATTGAGAAGCCAACAGTGTGGGGACATATTCTAACATTGTCTCTGGAAAAAAGTATAGGCTATTGGGGTATTTATAGGATGTCCAATTAAATAAATGGACCATTCTTCATGTCAAACATCCTGATGATGATCAGAGCCAGGTCGGTTGTGCAGCTGGGCACCATGTTCCAGGCCACATCCACAGTAAGCTCCAGGCTGCTTCACATCATTCTGTCAACCCTATTGAGTAACACATTGTTTTTACATCAGTAGAAACTGTCTGTCACACCTACCAAAACTGTCAAGTGTCCACTTCGACAGACAGCACAGGAACCAGTCAGCACCTCCATTTATTTGGCTAAGGGTTTGTTAATCGTAATTGATTTTCACAAAGAACCAACACTGTTTCATTGATTCTTTGTATTTTTCCTATTTTATTAATTTCAAATCTGAGTTTGATTATTCATTACCATCTCTTCCTTTTGTGTGTTATTTCATCTTTTATGTCTAGTGTTTTCAGGTGAGATTTTAAGTTATTAAAATGAAATCTCTCTAATATTTTATGTAGGACTTGGGGCTATGTAATTGCCTCTTAGAACCCTTTTCATTATGTCTACTTTGTTTAGATATGTTGTGTTTTCATATTTATTCAATTCTAGAAAGTCATTATTTTCTTCAATAATTTCTGACCACCGACTTTTTGTTCAGTAATGAATTGCCAAGTTTCCCTGAATTTTTTAGCTTTCTGCTGTTGATATTTATTTTTAAACTGTGATATTAGTGTGGTATTCAAATTATTATTTCAATTTTCTTGTTTCTATTGAGACATACTTTGTGTCCAAGTATGTGGTCAATTTTGGAGAAAGGTACAAAGATACAAAGGCTAAAATTGTCTGTAAATATCTTTTAGGTACACTTGGCTCATAATATCATTTAACTCCTGCATTTCTGTTTAGATTTTGTCTGGGTGACGTATTTTGATAAGAGTGTGGTGCTGAATTCTCCAACTCTCACTAGAGAGGGTTGCTATGTGATTTTAGCTGTAGTAGTGTTTTTTGGTTGGTTTTTGTTTTTAACTTGAGTGACCTTGTGTTTGGTGCACAGATGTTAAGAATTGTCCTATATTCTTGGATAATTTTTTTCTCAGATGAAATTTAGTATTATTTCCAATCTCTTCTCATTAGTTGTAGTTTGAAGTCTACTTTGAAAAACAATCCAATGGCTACACCAGCTTGCTTCTTAGTTCCATTTGCTTGGAAAGTTCTATGTCATTCTTGAACCTTTAGGTCACATTTCAAATTGATGTTAAGGTGTGTTTATAGAATGCAGCAGAAGAATGGACCATGGCTACTTTATTCCATCTGTTAGCCTGTGTGTTTTTACTGGGAAATTCAGAGCACTTATGATAACAGTTGTCTCAGATCAATAGTGCTTGATTTTTCAGTCTTGGGACCATTCTGATTCCTGAACCCAGCAATGAGTGAAGTGGCTGATAGGCTGAACGATAGGCCCTGTGGTTCCCAAATTAGGGTTCTGGTTAGGCCCTATGAAGTTCTAGAGCCTAGTGGATGGTGTGGCGGCTGAAAGGCAAGCATGTAGGTAGACTCTTTGTTCTTTTTCAATTCAGCTTACTGTGTAGTTTGTACATGTAAATGAAATACTTTGACCATATCCTTCCCTTCTCGCCTTGGTAGTACTTTTTATGGAAAATCATTTGAATAACATTCTTAACAATGTTCAATGTTTTAATGTTTATTTCAACAATAGTCTGTATGTTGATCTCTCATACTGAGTTACACTGTAACCAACAGTTTAACTAGGGTTAAACTCTTCTTGTCTTTCTTCCTTTAATTTCCGATACTAGCCATCCTATTCTCCTCACATATATGTTTAAACTTATGTAAAAATAAACTATGAGACATACTGCCTTTCTGTATCTAGAGTATTTCTTCTACATAACATCTAGATTTGTCTATATTTCTACTAGTGAAAATGTATTTATATATAATAATTCATATGGTATCAGCCATCACATTATGTATATTCTCTTTTGCCCGAGTTCATCACCTGTTTATGCTTATAAGTTTCTGTTCATATGCCCAGCTGAGATCTTGGGTTCTATACTCCAGTTGAAATGAGTACATGCTGCCTTCTGTCCTCATTGGTGAATTCTGGAAAAGTAGGGTGTAAACAGTACTATAGCAATCAACTTGAATCATCCATATGCTGTGCCCTGAAGAAATGACTCATCCTAATTCCACATATAACCTCCATCAGCATCTGACTTGTGCAAGAATGTACAAAACCATATTTTCAGTATGTGCTAAGTTCAGTTTCCCACCAATCTATTGCCTATAGCCCATGAATCAGTAAACAATTGCACATCTGTCCACATCTAATTTCATGTCAAATATATTTACAATCCCTGAAGTTCTATATAAGTTTCTTCACTTATGTCTTTCATGGTTGTCCAAGAGATAGATTGTAATGCAATAGCTGTACACTTCTGGGTGGAATTCTGCATGGGGGCAGAACCCTCAGTAAACTTGTTTTCTTCAGTCATCTGATCATAGGTCACACCATGAAATCCCCACAGTATATTCTTGGTGACTGAAGATCTTGTAATAGGAGTAGAGTCATAAGTATTTTCCTTTCTTTTTTTTTATTAGATATTTTCTTTATTTACATTTCAAATGCAATCCCAAAAGTTCCCTATACCCTCCTCCCACCCTGCTCCCCTACGCACCCAGTCCTACTTCTTGGCCCTGGTGTTCCCCTGTACTGGGGCATATAAAGTTCGGGTATTTTTCGTTACTTGCTGTACCCTTAGAGCCTGCTGAAGCCTTGTTACATAATCACTACATGAATTTGAAGACTAATGGATATTGTGCATACCAGAATTCATAACTTGGTTGGTCAAATAATACCCAGCTTAAACAGAACCTAGAATCACATGGTAATCTGGTGGCCCACTGTCAAATGTTTGGTTTCTTCTAAGATCCAATAACAGGTCTCTCAAGGGGAGAGTATCTATTTTCCAATGATGGTCGAGTCTTAGTCCCAATTCCAATGGTTCCCCTTGTGATTCACATATAGGTGCCTGATTAAGCTCCAGAAAAGTTCGCTATCTGCTACTGAAACTCATGTAAAATAAATAGGTCTTCTTCCTTTAATCACAGCAGTACTTTTACTGGATATATTATTTTAAGATGGGTGTCATTTAGCACTTGGAATGTATTGAGCAGACTCTATTGCCTTCTAAAATTTACCTTGAGCAATCAGCTGTTCCTATTCCACCATTTTCTGTTATCAGGGGAATTTACTTTTTTATTTAATGGGTTTTATTTATTTGTCATTTGAAGTTTTTCTCTTAGAGATTTCAATCTAATTTTTAGTTCTGAATACTTAGTGTTTTACTTATAAGATTCATGAATTTTTTTTGTTTCTGCTCTTTTTTTGTGCATTCTGTGTGCTTCTTTAGTTTTATGGGTGTGTCTTTGGGTTGCTTTCTTCTATGACCTTATTGAAGGTCTTGTATTTGCAATTGACTTGGGATTATTTTCCCTCACCTATGCCTTAAACTTGAAGGTTTGACGTGTTTCATGGTGTCTTACATCTATAATAGTTTCTAGGCATGGTCTATATCAACTGAGCTACATCCCAGCTGAACAATCCTGTTTTACCTCACTTCTGTGTGTTGTTAAGAACGATTACTTTTCCTGAGTGTATTTGGAGGAGGTGACATCTTCCTAATTTTATCAAAAGTGCTCTTAATTTCTAGGTGAAACCCTGAAACCTCTGTCAAGTAAGTACGGAGGGGACCCATAGAGGTTTGGGAAGCAGGAAGGATACCATGAGGAATCTAAAATATTTTCCTACTTCTTTTAATTGGGCTATCATTATTATTGTTATGTTTGTTTGTTTAGGATGGGGATCAGTTGATCCACATAGACACGTATGGCCTGGAGAAAATAGCTGACACATGGAAAACCAGAGTTGACCTGTTCCTAATTCACTGTTCTCCTGGAATTAGGAAAGTTTACTTTTCTATTTGAAGGTACCACTTGGTAACAATGTCAAAGTCAGAATATCCTTTTCCAGATGACATGATAATTATGGGACTATAGGGAGATGAGATGATGACATTATTCCTTTATAACTAGTTTTGGGGCCTCATGCCGCACAAATGCTTGTCAAAGGCACAGCCTGGTGAGTGTTTCCCTTTCTCTTCATTATAGTGACCTTTAAGTTAGTGTTAGAATGAAGAAGCATTTTCTCTACAAAGTGATTAAAAAAAAATCCACTGCCTGGAATATTACTTTTTGAGACCTACTATCTGATAAGCATTCAACAGATGCTTGTAGGCATAAAGGTACCAGTGTAATAATTGATAAAAGAACATAGATTTCATTTCTTTTGATCTCTGATTATGTACATGACAGAAGGAGGCTATTGGAAGGAGGGCAGGTTTCTAGTAGAATGATGGCGAGACAGGAAAGGTTAATAGGGCGAAGGTGATCAATGGGCATTATGTATTGAGTGAATATGTCATGAAGCTACTTTTTACAATAGGTGTACATTCACATGAATGTTTAAAAGTAGCTCCCAATACACCATTTTAAGGAGCACATATAACATAGGATTCTCCTGAGAGTGTACTCTAATAATTCTAAGGTCATGACTCAACCTAGATCTTGCCAGCTCTGTTAGTTTTCCACTCCTGTAACAAGAAACTTAAATACTTAAGAGTGTTAAAAACAAGGAACATAGGTATGTTGGTGTGCACAAGTGCACTTATACTATTAGGTTACATTCAAGTTGTAAATTGCATTTTCTTCTTTTCTTAAGTTAACCTGCTATACGTGTTTAATTATATAAATTGTAAGGTAGGAATATACAAGAAATATTAACTAATTTAGAGTTTATCAGTAATTTTCTGGTGTGTTCAGTTTATATATGCTTAGTAATTATTAGGAAAGTTTCAACTCATGGCCTAGGAAAACATAAGACATGGTTACCATTATATAATACGTTTATTTAAACTTAGATTTGTTTATTCTACTGCAATAATTTCAAATAAAGTAGATCTTTTCTAGGTATTTCAAAAGTATCTGGAAATCACTTCTCACTTATTAAATACATGTAATATCCTTATAAAATACAAAGTTGATAACGTGCTGTAGATATTTGAGTGTTTCAATTAAAATAAATTCCATTTTAATATTTCATGATTTCTAAATTGAACCTTGTAACATTGCTACTGACATAATATACAGTAAGTTTTTCATTAGCTGTGAGAGAATTATTTTCAATTCTCCAATAGCGTAAAATTAGTTTAGGTCAATATTCCCAAGTTTTCATTCAATAATTACAAATACAATTGCTTATTCACAATGAAATGCAATGTAAATTTAAGTGTATGTTGTGAATATCACAGACACCATTATTATTTTTCTTGAATATATTTTGCTATTGAATATAAGATTCAAATCAAAATGAACGCAAGTGTGGTGGCATACACCTATCACACTTATGATTCTAGGATTTTCCTTTTTTATTTCTGCTTTTTTTTGCTTTCAATATAGTTTATTCTGATGAAGTTACAGAAATAGGTATAAAATACCTTTTTAAAAAGAACAGTTAATGACTTAGAAAAATAGAACCCTAAAGTTTTTAAAATCCAACATAAATTTACGTGAGGAATATTTTAAGTTATTTCAGATGGTAACGGATACTACCTTGTGCACAGTATTTTTGATGCAAACCAACACAGAATGCTGTTCTATAATCAGCCCAGAGCACACGGCCCATATCCATCCCGAATGGCTTTACAGAATACTTATGTCAGCAAAGTAACAATATAGTAGTTGACAACACCAAAATTGTACCACAAGGAAGTATGGCTTTAAGAAAAAATCTATCATTGTACATTTTTGTTTTTAAATTTAATGTGCATTGATGTTTGCCATTCATGTCTGTTTGTGTGAGGGAGTTAGGTCCACTGGAATTTATGAGCTGCTGCCTGGGAGTTGAGAATTGAACCTAGGTTCTTTTGGAAGAGGAGCTAATGTTTTAAAGTATGTACCATATTTCTATTCCCAAACTGTCTTATGTTTTTTAAAATTCTGGAAGTTAAAGCACCTCCAGGCTAAGGAAGAATTTACCAGGCAATTGGAAGCCACTGCAGAGCAGTCCAGGGAGCAGAATCAGACAGGACAACTAGCTACTGCTTAGGGGAGCAGGAGGGCTATGGCATAGGCAGATAAACCCAGGAAAGACTGTTTTTTTTCAGATATTATAAAACAGCCCTCTAGTCAAAGAAAGAAAGAAAGAAAGAAAGAAAGAAAGAAAGAAAGAAAGAAAGAAAGAAAGAAAGAAAGAAAGAAAGAAAGACATCCTTCTTCTCTCATGTTCCTGCCTCAGAGGTGAGCAACAGCACAACGTGTGCACAGAGCTGGTGAGGGCAGACTGGCTTGAGAGTCTGACACTTCTTTAATTTTAAAGACAGAAGGAAAAGGAGGAAAGGGACACAACAAAAACTGGACACACTTTTCAGTTTCAAACCACCAAAAAGGCTTTGCTTTATATTCCACTAATAAACTGTTTCTGTATGTTAGCATCTACCTATCTTAGCATCTATCCCAGCACTTTCTAGGCTGAGGCACGAATATTGTAGGTTTGACTTTAAGTCAATTTCAAGTACAGGTTGTGATATCTTTCCTTCTTTTTCTTAAACTCTCTCTCTCTCTCTCTCTCTCTCTCTCTCTCTCTCTCTCTCTCTCTCTCTCTCTCCTCTCTCCTCTCTCCCACAAAGAAATATAACAAAATTAACCTTGAAACAGATAATGTAGAATGATGAAATTGTTGAATTTTAAGAAATGGAATAAAATTATGCCAGTTAATGACATTAATTCACTGGCCACAATGTACCTACACCACAAAAGCCAAATGATAAAAACTTGAGTTTGTATTTTCAATAATTAGAGAATTTTTCAGTTTCTTTGAATAAATCACATTAAATGTCTGCACCAGTAATGTTGTCAGGAATTATGTATTTGATGAAATCAATGGGAAAAACATTCTCCATCATTTAAAAGTTCATTTTATTGTACAAACATATCTTACATAAGTCTCAGTTTTTCATTCAGTTGATGTAAAGATATTCATGCTAGCAGGCATGGCCCACAGTATGTCATTCTTTTATTCATAGTCCCAGTAGGCCAATAATTTCATGCACACACACACACACACACACACACACACACACACACACACACACACACACATACATTTACAGACCTTATTTATTTATTTATTTATTTATTTATTTATTTATTTATTTATTTATTGTTTTTTGTTTTTCTAGACAGGGTTTCTCTGGCTGTCCTGGAACTCACTTTGTAGACCAGGCTGGCCTCGAACTCAGAAATCCACCTGCCTCTGCCTCCCAAGTGCTGGGATTAAAGGTGTGTGCCACCACGCCCAGCTACAGACCACATCTTCAAATCTTTCCAAAACTCATGCCATACAACTTGTTATGAAACTCTCCATATGATTGCTTTCCCATTTCTGCTACTCTGCTTCATCTCATGGGAACTGTCTGGTAAGTGTGAGATGATCATATTCATCAGCATCTATGTGCTTCCAGTTACACCCCTACAAACTCAGTTTTCAAAGAACAATTCATCTCTTTAAGTTATTTAAGTGTATCCAATAATATCTCTGAAATAATGCCCTGTCAACACCTGACCAGTATTTAGTTTTGCTGTCATTATATACTGTATAAAGTTTCCAGGGAACTAGCTTAGATGGTTAAGATCCCAAGATTCCTAAAAACTCATTCTTGTTGCTGACAGTGGAGAATATATCAGGCAATCCTATGTAGCTTGTCATTTGAAGTCACATACTCAGTGTATGTTCTGACTATTCATATTGCTTTTAGGTCATTAATCACTAAACATGCTAAAACTTAAAAGTAAAAATGTTACTTTTCATCTAGTATATTTATATGTTCCTTAGAGTATTAATCTACACAAAATAGAATTCAAAGTTCACTATGAATTCATAATAGAAGTTTAAAATCAAATACTGCCATTATGGAGGGATAAAGTGATTTTTCTTAGAAAAATACAAAGCTATGCAGAAAGCAGCTCTTTATCTCTTATTACACAGCTCTTCAGACAATACTGCTTAGTCTTTTGGTCTGAGTCAATTTAATAGTGATGCCTTCTCCATTTTTACTAAGCTGTATTGACACTCTTTGGAGTTTAATACTTACATTTTAAACTAATGTTCTCTTTTGTTGTAGGCTCCTAGGTGGACATGTTCAGATGTGATTATATAGCATGTAGATACTAGAGAAATCAAGAAAGTAAAATGGGATCATTACCAAGATACATGTTGAGGAGGGGTGCAATAGAGACCAAAATAACAGGATATTATAAACAGAGAAATGGAAAAGACAGTACTTACAGTGAGGAGGAAGAAGATAAAAATAGAACAAGGTAAGATTAAGGGTAAAGTGCATAGCAGAACAGGATTTGTTGGAGAGAGAAATAAGAAACTGGGTGGTTTTTTAGGTAAGGGAGAGGGAGATAAATTCAGAGAAGGATATAGTTAGGTAAAATAAAAAAATAGATGTCTGAAAAAGCCATAAGAAATCATACTGTTAGTGATTTAGTTCCCTCCTAAATAAAAAGGAAAGAAAAATAGTGTTTCTCTTGATATCTGGGACTTATTTCTTTAATACTGAGCTGGGATTCCTAACGGGTTTGAATGGGATGGAAACTGAACTAGAAGCCATTTACAACCACATTAATCCATAATAGCTATACAATTAACAGAGTGTAGGATGTACAATAATGATATCCAACTCTGTGTCTTTAGTTCTAGATTCTAGGGATGTACAGCTTCATGGAAAAAGAAATATAAATAAAGATGAATGGAGAGAGAGTTGTTGCTGATTAAAATAAGTTCATCATGAATTACAATGGTGATTCTATTAGAATTATGAGTCAAAAAAGAATAGTTGCAAAATAGAACATAGTAAATATTTGTAATATGAGACATAATCACCTGATTTTTTAAAAATATATATTGTGATTTTGTCCTATCCTGACATATGTTTGTTCAGCTGTACAATTCTGATTAATATTCTGTGCTCATCGGTACTGTTTTAGGTGTTAAATATAAAATGAGGAAAATTATATCAATAGTATGATATTTTTAAGTCATAAGACTCAGGTAAATCATACAAAACTTTTATGTACAGATATGAATGTGAATGAATTTATTATCTGCAATACACTCTCTCTATATAGGAGATACATGGAGATTATCTAGATATGTGGGCCATGATGTACACACTGGAACACCAAAAGTTAAAGAGATGGGCTAATCAAGAGTTAGTATAAAAAACAGAGTGATGATATATACATACTGTCCAGTGAATAACAAGTTTCATGCGTTGTAATTTTTTTTTCAGAAATAAGAATATGATTCTCCTGTGCTCTTAAGATGAATACACTCTCTACTTATGTTCTCATTGGAGAATATACTTTATTTTCAAGCTGGGCTTGGATTCCTAGCCAATATGTTTCTTCTAGTTTTTTATATTTTCATAATCCTAGGTCACAGACCTAAGCTTGTTGACCTGATCTCCTGTCAACTGACCTTCGTTCACATAATGATGATCCTCACTGGAGGAAACGTCATGCTTACAGACATATTTGAATCACTGAATGTTGAGAATGACATCAAATGTAAGGCCATTTTTTACACAAACAGAGTGATGAGAGGCCTCTCTATCTGCATCACCTGCCTCCTGAGTGTGATCCAGGCTGTCACTATCAGTCATAGGAACTCTTTGTTAGCAAAATTTAAACATAGACTAAAAATATGCATGATCAATGCTTTATTTTATATTTGGACTTTCAATTTGTCTTTCAGTAGTAACCTGATCTTCTATGTTGGTGGTTTTACCAACATGAGTCAGACCAAGCAGTTGAAGGTCACTAAATCCTGCTCACTCCTCCCCATGAACTACATTATCAGGGGTTTGATTTTAACTGTGACAACCTCCAGGGATATGTTTCTTGTAGGAGTCATGCTGACTACAAGCACACACATGGTGATTATCTTGTGTAGACATCAGAGGCAATGCAAGCATCTTCATAGCATCAGCCATCTGAGAGCATCCCCTGAGAAAAGGGCCACCCTGGCCATCTTGCTGCTGGTGGTTTTGTTTGTGGTGATGTACTGGGTGGACTTCATCCTCTCATCCACCTCAGTCCTGTTATGGGTGTATGATCCAGTCATCCTGACTGTTCAGAAGTTTTTGATGGATGCCTATCCTGTAACAACTCCTTTGTTACAAATCAGTTTAGATAAGAGAGTAATCAATGTCTTGAAAACCTTGCAGTCAAAATGCCACTAGCGTTTATTTATTTTATTTATTTTTTTACATATTCACTTTACACCTGACTCAGCACCCCTCTCCAGTTACCCCCTGCCACAATACTTCCCCCACATCTGTTTCACCTTCTCCTCTGAGAGGGTAACCCTCCAGCCATCACCCCACACTTGCACTTCAAGTCTCTGTGAGGTTAAGGGGTTCCTTCCCAACTGAGGCAAGAGAAGTAGCCCAGATAGAAGAACATTTCCCACATACAGGCAACAGCTTTTGGGATAGCAGCCGCTCTAATTCTTTGGGACCCACATGAACTTCAAGCTGTACATCTGTTATATATATATATATATATATATATATATATATATATATATATATATATATATATATATATGGGGGGGACCTACATGCAGCCCATGTACATTCTTTGGTAGGAAGCTTAGTTTCTGCAAGACTCAATGGTCCATGTTAGTTGACTCTGTTTGTCTTCCTGTGGAGATCTTATCCCCTTTGGTGCAGCAATCTCTTCTCCTATTCTTCTATAACTGTTCCCAATCTCCACCCACAGTTTGGATGTAGGTACCTGTATCTGTATGAGTCAGCTGCTAGGTGAAGCCTCTCAGTGGAAACCCATGCTATACTCCTGTTCCAAGAATAACAGAATACCATTAATAGTGTCAGAATTTGGTGCTTGCCTATGGGATGGGTATCAAGTTGGTCTATTTATTGACTGGCTATTCCCTCAGTTTCTGCTTTATCCCTCATCCCTGTATTTCTTGTAGATGGGATAAATTTGGGATGTAAAGTTTTGGGTTGGGTTGGTGTCCTGAATGCTCTACTGGGATTCCTGCTGGCTACAGGGGTCAGCCTCTGAATGCTCCATATCCCCAATACTGTGAGTCACTGTTAAGGACACCACCATTAATTGTTATGTGCCTTCCCAAGCCCAGTTCTCCATTTCTTTCTGGAGATCCCCCCTAACTCTCCCTGTCCCTGTTGTTTCCATATTTCCATGTATTCTTATGACCATCTGGTTATCACCCTTGCCCCTCACCACACCTGACCCCCAAAGACCCCCATGTCCTGTTCTCCTCTGTTTCCCAGTCTCTTCCTTCATCTGCCTTCTATGATTTTGTCATTCTCTTTTTCAAATGAGGCTCAAGTATCCTTGCTTGTGCACCCTTCCTGTCCAGCTTCTTTGAGTTTGTGGAGTGTAGCACAGGCAACCTGTATTTTATTGCTAATATGCACTTATAAGTGAATACATACCCTGTATGATTTTTGGGCCTGGGTTACCTCACTCATAATGATATTCTAAAGATCCATATATTTCCTGAAAAATTCAATGTCTTTGCTTTTAATAGCTGAATAGTAAGTATTTCATTGTGAAGATGTATTATATTTTCTTTATCAATTTTTCAGTTGAGAAATATCTAGGCTGTCTCCAGTTTCTAGCTATTACAAATAAAGTTGGTGTGAACATATTTGAGCAAGTGTCTACTGTGGGATATTGGAACACCTTTTAGGAATAGGCCCAGGAGTGGTATAGCTGGGTCTTGAATTAATACTATTCCTAGTTTTCTGAAACAAACAAACAAACAAACAAACAATCAAACAAAAGCACTGTCTTAGTCAGGGATTCTATTCCTGCACAAACATCATGACCAAGAATCAAGTTAGGGAGGAAAGGGTTTATTCAGCTTAAACTTCCCTGTTGCTGTTCATCACCAAAGGAAGTCAGGACTGGAACTCAACAGGTCAGAAAGCAGGAGCTGATGCAGAGGCCATGGAGGGATGTTCCTTACTGGCTTGTTTCCCCTGGCTTGCTCAGCTTGCTTTCTTATAGAACCCAAGACTACCAGCCTAGGGATGGCACCACCCACAATGGGCCCTCATCCCTTGATAACCAATTCAGAAAATGCCTTATAGCTGGATCTCATGGGAGCATTTCCTCACCTGAAGCTCTTTTGTCTGTGATAACTCCAGCCTGTGTCAAGTTGACATACAAAACAAGCCAGTACAAACACTAAGTTGAGTTCCAAAGTGGTTGTACAAGTATGTACTCTCACCAGCAATGAAGGGTTATTTGTCTTGCACCATATCATAGCTAGCATATGCTCTCACTTGAAATTTTGATCTTTTAAAATACAATTAAATATGTTAATGAAATGAATAAAGATGTATAAGACCTAAAACTATAATTAAAAGCAATAAGGAAAACAAAAATGTGGTCGACCCTGAACATGAAAAATATCTTCAACAAAATTATAGAAGAAGCCTACTTCCTACCTAACCTAAAATTTTCTTCCCTAACCTAAAAACAAAGATGGCCATAAACATACAGTAAGCTTACAGAAAAACAAATAGATTGGATTAGAAACGATAATCTTCCCACCACATACTACTCAAAATACTAAATGTAGAGAAGAAAGAAGAATATTAAAAGCTGTAAGAGGAAGGTCTTGTAACATATAAACTCAGACCTGTCAGAGTTATACCTGACTTCTCAACAGAGTCTCTAATACACAGATGATCCTGGACAGATGTTTTGCAAAGCCCTTGAGACCACAGATGCCAGCACAGATTACTATACCCAACAAAACTCTCAATCACCACAGATAGAAACCATGATATTCCCATGATAAAATCAAATTTAAACAATATTGTTTTAGTAATCCAGCCCTACAGAGGATACTATAAGGAAAACTCCAAAACAAGCAGGGTAGCTACACCCACGAGAACAGAAGAAATTAAACATCTTACAGCAAAACCAAAAGAAGAGAATGAAACACACACACACACACACACACACAGAGTATCAGCACCATCATCAAAATAACAGAAACTAACAAGCATTTGTTCTTAATATCTCTCAACATCAACTGATTCAATTCACCAATAAAAAGCCACAGGATAACTGATTGGTTGCATAAATAGGATTCTTCATTCTGCTGCATACAAGAAGCACACCACAGCAACAAAGATAAATGCCACCTCAGAGTAAAGGGCCTGAAAAAAGTTTTTGAAGCAAATGCACTTAAGAATCAAGCTGGATTAGCCATTTTAATATCTTATAAAATAGACTTCCAATCAAAAGAGATGGAGAAATACACTCTATATTCACCAAAGGAAAAACCCACCAACACAATTCTGAATATTTATGTCCCAGATGAAAGTACAAACACATTCATAAAGAAATATTACTCAATTTCAAATCACACATTGAACCTCACAAAATAAAAGTAGAGAGCTTCAACACCTCACTCTCACCAATGGACAAGTCACTGAAATAAAAACTACACAAAGGGAAGCAGCTAGGGCCTGTCCTGCGCTACACAAACACCCCAGGACTTTAAGATCATAGCATCGGGGTTACTCCTGAGTGCAGTGCAGAGGTGGTGTTGGGAGCAGTGGGTCAGCAGTTGCCCCCAGGGGCAGGATCCAAGGACTCTGCCCCACCGGAGGCTGGGCCTCTCCCAGCAAGAGCACCCTCCTCCCCACCATTTTCCTCTGAGCCCAGCAACTCCAGGACTTTGAGATCACATCAGGAGCTCAAGGCTCAGGCCTCAGGTGCTGTGCACTCTCTTAGGCTCCTCCGGGACCCTCCAAGCTATCTGGGGACCTCAAGTGAGCAGGGGGACAAAGCCTCTGTTCTACCCCAATCTTGTGGAACCTAAGACACCAGGGGCGAAATTGATAGTGGCCCAGGGCAGAACAGTCCCTCCCTTCCGGTCTGGTCCGGCCAGCCCAGCACCAGCTCAGGTCTCGGGCCACAGGTGCTGTGCACTTTCCTAGGCTCTTTCGGGACTCCCCAAGCTATCTTGGGACCTGAGGTGAGCACGGGAACACAACCTCTGGTCCGGCCCAATCTCGTGAAACTTGAGACATCAGCCAGGAGACTGATAAAGGCCCAGGGCAGAACAGCGGGTCCTTTCTGGTCTGCACCAATGCCAGGTCTCCTTGGGCAGAGATGGCAGGAGGCAAGTGCAAGAACAGAAGCAACAGAATCCAAGGGTACTTGGCATCACCAGAC
>LR754510.1:0-34815 GCA_902729485.2 Mus minutoides
CCTCCGGGGGCTCGCTCTCTCTCTCAGGCTCCTGCTCTTTCTCTCTCTCACTCTCGCTCTCCCTCTCTCTCTGCTCTCTCTCTCTCTTCCTCTCTCTTTCCCTCCCTCCTTTAGATTAATTTATAATAAAGGATTCCACAGACGTTTCCTTGCTAGTGTCAGCGTGAATTCTTGCAGGCAAGAAAGAACGCGTTCCACAACTGTTCCTAGAAAGGAGCCTATTTATGAGATTTGAACCTTTTCTGTAGCAATATGTAAACCCCATTGTCTCAATGTTTTAATTAATAAAGGGTACGAGGTCTGAAGAATGGATAAGTCTTTATGGCAAATAAAAATGTCATCCATGTAATGCACCAGAAGCAGGGATGGGTATTGCTTCCTTATTGGTTCTAAAGCCATCTGGATGAACAATTGGCACATCGTAGGGCTGTTTGCCATACCTTGTGGCAGGACCTTCAACTGATATCTTTTATCAGGTTCAAAATGATTAACAGCTGGAACAGTAAAGGCAAACCTTTGTCTGTCTTGTGGGCATAGGGGGATAGAAAAGAAGCAATGCTTAATATCAATAATTATCATTCTCCACTGTCTTGGCAGGGCTGAAAGTAAGGGTAGGCCTCGCTGTACTGAGCCAAAAAGCCGCATCTGTGCATTGATGGCTCTTAAGTCATGGAGAAGCCTCCATTTTCCTGACTTCTTTTTTATAACAAAAATAGGTGTATTCCATGAAGAAGTAGATGCCTCTAGATGGCCAAGCTGTACTTGTTCTTCTATTAATTTAGTGGCAGCTTCTAATTTTTCAGAGGATAGGTGCCATTGAGGAACCCACATGCTCTCCTCCATGAGCCAAGGTATGGGCATAGATCCCTCAATGGCAGCTAGGGAAAACCCAGACCCTGTCTGCTTGTATTGCCTTTCTGTGGGATTGGGTCTAACCTTCCTTGTTCCTTTTTGCCTAGTTCTTTTCCTTCTATATATCCCATCCTTTTCATGATATCAATGGCTTGTGGGGAGTATTCGCTAATAAGAGTTAATCCTAGATCTTGCAAGATATCTCGTCCCCAGAGATTAACAGGGAGGGGAAGCACATAAGGTGTAAATTTCCCCTTTTTTCCTTCTGATGTTTGCCATGCCAGTGCTCGTGAGCTGATAGTTGGGCTGGCCTCGTATCTTAACCCTTGTAATGAGTGAGCTGATTGTATGACAGGCCACACCTTAGGCCACCAATTGGAGGAGATGATACTTTTATCAGCTCCTGTGTCTAAAATTCCAATAAAATTTTTTCCTTCAATCATCAATTGTAAAGTGGGCCTAGTCATTAAATCCAAATAAGCCAAATCAGCTCCTGAAGAACCGAACTCTTGGGTGTCTCTGGGCGTCCCAGTAGATGGGAAGTGGTCATATAACCTTGGAAGGAGTAATATTTGGGCGACTCGGTCTCCAGGGGAGATAGAAAAGGTGCCTTGTGGGCAAGAACAAAGAATCTAAAGGTCTCCTGTGTAATCTTGGTCTATTATCCCTGGATGAACCACCAGTCCCCTTAAGGCAAGGGAGGGATGTCCCAGAATAAGGCCAATGCTCTCTTCTGGTAAAGGTCCTTTGAAATCAACTGGGACAAGCTGTATGCCCATAGATGGCATTAATAAGAATTGGGAGGTGGAACAGAGGTCCAGTCTTGTGGAGCCTCTTGTTGCTCTGCAATTAGGGCCATCCCTGGGTTCTAAGTTAGTGTCCCATATTTTGGGGGGCCCTGACTTGGGGCCCTGATATCCATTTTTTGGAGTGAATTCAGCTTTTTTCCTCATAGGGGTGTCATGTAGAATGACCCTCCCCCGAAGGTCTCTAACTGAACGACATTCACTGGCCCAGTGATAACCCTACATTTAGTACACAGGCCTGGAGTTTTCTTTTTTGTAAGGGTGTGACAGTCTCGTCTTAGGTGTCCTGACTTTCCACAGTTATAGCAGAGTATGTATTGGCCAGGGCTTGAGCAACCCTGATTCTGCATTATGGCTGCTGCAAGTCCAGTGTTGGTTAATGGACCTCCAACTCCCCTGCATATTTTTATCCAGTCTGTTAATCCTTTGTTTCTCCTAGGGATTATGACTGCTTTACATTCTGGTGAGGCATTCTCAAACACTAACTGCTCTATTAAGGGCTTGACTCATTCTGGGTCACCAAAAATTCTGCCTGCTGTTTCTATCATTCTGGCCACAAAGTCTGCAAAGGTCTCCTGGGGAGTTTGTAAAATCTTTGTTAAATTTCCATCAGCTTCTCCCTTTTGAGAAAGGTGTTTCCAGGCCTTAATGGCAGCTTTGGAAATTTGATCATATGCTTCCCAATCAAATTCTGTCTGGCCATTAGCATGTTCTCCTTGTCCTGTTAGTAAGTCAAAATTCCAGTTTCTCTGGTTGCCTGCTGCATTGGCATTAATTCTGGCCTGGGCTTGAGAAGCATCATGCCACAGGGCTTTCCATTCCATATATTGTCCCATGTTAGGGAGAGCTGATTTAGCTGTATTCTCCCAGTCTTTAGGTGTCATGTGAAAGGTTGTGAGCCTTTCAAGTTGTATAATCATAAAGTTAGCATCAACACCATATTTATTAACAGATTCAGCAAGCTCTTTAATATCTTTAAATTCTACGGGCACATGGACACAGTCGTTGTCTTGCTGAAACGCTGGAAAGGCTTGTGCCATTAACCTTTGATCTTCCTTTGAAAGAAAGGAATTTGGGGGCGGCTCTGCATAAGGTGGAGGCACAGGCACGCAAGAAGGCACGGGCATACTAGGGGGTGGGTTTGAAGTAGCTACAGCGATTGTGGGCTGTGGCATTTCCCGCCCTTTAGTTTCTTTGTCTTTCTCGCTCTGAGAGCGGGCTGTTTCTTCCTTTAAGACCTCCTCCTTAGAGAGGAGTTCAAATTTTCTGGCTCAGAGTTATTAATTTTAAGAGCTTCTAAATCCTTCATCGGATAAAAGTTTTTAACTCTTTCTTTCCCAGGGGGAGTTTCCCCTAATTCTTTCACCCCCAATTCTCCTCTGGAGGGGGGGTTTGAAATGCTTAAATTTAACTCTTTCTCGCCCAGGGGGAATTTCCCCTCCTCTCTCACACCCAATTCTCCTCTGGGGGGGCTTGAAATGCTTAAATTTAACTCTTTCTTACCCAGGGGGAATTTCCCCTCCTCTCTCACCCCCAATTCTCCTCTGGGGGGCTTGAAATGCTTAAATTGTTACAAACTATTTGGCTCCTATCTCTTTCAGTTTCTCGTAGATTATCCTGTGACCTTTCAAGGGCTTCTTGGCTAGCTTTTACAGATACAGCCTGAGTCTTTTCCATCAAGCACGAGTGAATCAGCTGCCATATGATTCATGATTGGCTTTTCATCTCGCCATTCTTAACAGCTTTCTCAATATCTTTCCCCAGCTTTTCCCATGATGGTATTGTTAGAGAACATGAGAGGGCATACCAAGGGGCTATTCGATTCACTTTCTTACAAAATTTTTTCAAGGCTCGAGTAGATATAGGCAAATCACGTTCTTTCACAAGTGTCTGTAAAGATATCACCACAGAGTGTGATGTCCCCATATTGCTCCCTTATGCACGAGAGACTTACACAAAGGGCAGAGAGGTCACTGCAACTATTTGCGTCCTGCTGGCAACTGCTCTTTGAGAGAGGCTGCAGCTTCTGCAGCCGCTTCTGCATCTAGGTTACAGGGAACATACTCCTGTCCTGGGCGGTGCCAGTTAAAGCAGAAACAGCAGCTGAGGACTAGGAAAAATTCTAGCAGGAGTGTTACAGCTAACCAGAGTGGGTCAGTCATAACCTCCCCAGAGTCTAATGTTGCCTGGAATTAAAATGCTACAGGACTGAGAGAGCGCACCTTTCTCTCACCTACCTTTGTTTTAGATTTCTCGGGCAGCAGCTTAGCTTAACTGGGACCACCTGCTGCTAGAGGAAAGCCGCTTATGTAAACAAAGGTGATACTGTGAAAGCTGCTTATGTAAGCAGAGCCGGTGCCATGAAAGCGAAGCCAAAGGCTGTCATTATACCTTACCGCTTGTGGAGACAGAGGTTCTGCCCAAGGAGGAAGAAGGATAATACGTACCTCTCAGAAAAATTTCACTTACCACAGTTCTGAATCCCTCTCCCAAAGGGAGGGTCCCCTCTCGTGCCAAGATGGTAGATTCCCGGGTTTCTGGCACCAACTATGACCCGCACTGGTTCTCGCCGGAAAGAACTCACTCGGTCACATGCAAAGGATCCTTCTGTGGCATACTTTAATGTGGAGGAAGACAAAGGAATCCCCAGAGGGCTCAACTCTATATAACCCCTGAGGCAGCCCTAAGGCAGCCTGTTCCCATAGGATTGGCTGCAAAGCCATAAACCCAAGGCGCCCCAGGCATGGGCTCTGTGACTCTCGCGCTTTTCCCCCAGGTCAAAGCACATTCCAAGGATCATATGGGAGAATGCCGGATGCCAGCGCCATTTCTTAATGGTGAATGCTGTCAGCTTGCAGCGGCTCTCTACATTAAGTTTTTAATTTATATCAGAAAGCAGCTTTAAACATTAAAAAAAATTTGGGGGGGGGGCGGTTTGAGACAGGGTTTTTTTGTATAGCCCTGTCTGTCCTGGAACTCACTCTGTAGAACAGGCTGGCCTTGAACTCAGAAATCTGCCTGTCTTGGCCTCCCAACTGCAAAAATTAATTTTTTAATTTTAAAAATGAATTGAAAAAAATACGCGTTCGTTTATTAAACATTTGAAAAAACAATATTTAAATTTTAAACAATTAAACAAAATGAAAACAAAAAATTTTCACATTATTTCCCTGAAATGAGACAATGTTGACGTTTTAACCTAAAAAAATAAAAATTCTTGAAAAACAAAATAAATAAATAAATAAATAAATAAATAAATAGTAATAAAAATTTAAAAAGATTCAGCATATTTGCTTTTTGGTTTTGCGGTTGCAAAATTTCACAGTTTTGGAATTTTTTTTCTAAAGTATGCAGTATATTATTATTTTTTATTTTTCACAGAAGAAGAGAACAGAGACACGGAGGAAGCGGGAACCACGGATGCTGCTGAGAAAACAACAACAAATATCCACAAAAAGAAAGAAAAAAAACCCTAAAGGTTGGGGGACAAAAAACCTGAAATTTTGGAAAAAAGAAAAAAATGACAAATTCCACACACACACGAAATCAAAATTAAATAAGTAAATAAATAAAAAAGCTAAAAAAAAAGAGGCCCCTACCTTGGTCGTCAATGCAGTCATTGCTGGAGATGTTACCGTAGGCCGCCAGGCTTATATTTTTTAAAAATGATTTTTTCCAAACTTTTTTTATCAGTTTTCTTATTATTTAATATTATAACTTATCATTACACTGTGTAGTATTTTCACTATTCTACGTTTATATAATACCCTATGTGTTATAAATGGTGCGTGTTATAATCATATTAATATGTTACTCATCATATTGACTGTCACAAAGTATCTGTTATTGTACCATTACCTTAAATATTGTATATTATCATATATGTCACATATGCTATAAAAATTGCCTAAAAATTTATTATTGCATTATATATATTTTATTATGTATTATTAATAACACATTGTTATGTACTATCATGTGTCGTATATGCTGTATATTACATTGTCACATAACATATTCTCTTTATATATAAAAAGTTGCTACAAAATTTATCATTTTGTTGTATATGAGATATTATTGTTTCTATTCTTAACGTATTACATATCATCCTGGGTGCTGGATGCAACGTGTTATATTACATTATTACCTGCTATATATTTAATTTATTACAAAAATAACTTTTTTAAAAAGTTTTGAAGCCCAAATTAGAAAAAAAAATAAACAAAACTTAATTAAAAATTAATTTTTAAATTATTTTTTAATGTTTTATCCTGTTTTTCTGATAGAAACTTAAATAGATTTTATTTTATTGTTATGCCATGTGTTAATTTTTATTTATTCCCACATATACCATATTCCATGAGTTATATCACATCATTGTGCTACATATTGTTTATATCATACAAGAAATTGCTGCAAAATTAATTATTGCATTGTAGGTTGTATACTATTATATTATTATATAATGTCCTGTTTGCTATATACACCGTGTTAAGTTACATTATATCACACATAGTATATGTCATATTTATTATAAAGAAATTGCTAAAAAAATTTTGAAGACCGAGTTTGCAAAATAAAAAAAAAACTGATTTTCAAAACTCTTTTTTTGGTGCAAATTGGAAACTTGGATAGATTTTATTACATAAGAGTTTGTTATGACATCATTACGTTATGTTGTTTTATATCATCACACATGTCATAGACACTATGCATTATATCACATTATAATGCTGCGTATCATTTTGATTATATAAAAAATGGTCATATAAAGTCACCGCATCATGTGACACACCACGTGTTATTAGCTTTATTGTTACCGTATTGCTCTACATCACCCCATGAAATACGAATGCTACGTGTCACGTTATCACACGTCATGCATCACTTCTACTATATAAAAAAATTGTTTAAAAAATTTCTGAGGTCCGATTTTGCAGAACTGTCCCTCCACCAAACCAGCATCCGTCCAGGGGTAAAAATTTCAAAATTGAAAATATTATTATTGTTATTATTATTATTAACTCCTTTTTAAAAATATATACTACCAAGGCCGAGTCTGTGCAGGAAAAAAATCAAAATTTTGAATTTAAGATGTTATTATTATTAATTTTTTAAATAGGAAAATTTGTCATAAAAGGGAGACGAAAATCGTATTTCTATTTAAAAAAATTTTTTTTAACTATATAAAAATTTTCTCCAAAAAAATTTCACAGGATCATTTTTTAAAAAATAAACAAACTATATTTTAATTTCAAAAAATAAAGTAAAATAAATTTCACGTTATTTTTCTTAGACCAGAAAACGTAGATATTTAGCTTAAAAATTTTTTTAAAATTTAGCCGGGCGTGGTGGCGCATGCCTTTAATCCCAGCACTCGGGAGGTAGAGGCAGGCGGATTTCTGAGTTCAAGGCCAGCCTGGTCTATAGAGTGAGTTCCAGGACAGAAAATTTGTATTTTTAAATAATTTTCTAAAAGAACAAAAATAAAAATTAATTTTATTAAAACAAAAAAAAGAAAGAAAAAAATCCACAGGATATTTTCTTAAACATTTGAGGGGAAAAAAAAACCCTATAAATTAAAAGTATAAATATTACATAAAATAAAATAAAAATCATGTTTTTTTTCATAAGACCACAAAAACATATGCATTATAACCTAAAAAAAAAACTAAAAATAAGTAAATAAATATATAAATAAATAAAAATTCAAGTTTATTTTTTTCATTTCGTGGTTGGAAGATTTTACAATTTTGTAATTTTTCTTTTAAATAGGAAGTTGTTATTTTATTTCATTTTTTCAATTTTGCAGAGGGTCGTGGGGAATAGGAATGACATGGAAGAAGCGTGAATTGCGGACATGATGTCATGCAGAGTGTGAAAAATCTCACAAACAACCCCCCAAATTTTTCCAAAAAATATAAAAATAAATAAATAAAAAGTTAAAAATTGGAGAAGCTAGAGATAGAACTCCAGGAGCTGAAGGGGTCTGCAACCCTAGAAGAGGATCAACAATATGAACAATATGAACTAACCAGAACCCCCAGAACTCAGGTCTCTAGTTCCATATGTAGCAGAAGATGGCCTAGTCAGTCATCATTGGGAAGAGAGACCCCTGGGTACTGCAATCTTTATATGCCCCAATACAGGGGAACGCCAGGGCCAAGAAGTGGGAGTGGGTGGACAGGGGAGCAGGGAGGGGGGAGGGGGGAGGGAACTTTCGGAATAGCATTTGAAATATAAATTAAGAAATTATCTAATAAAAAAATATATAGCTAGAAAAAAAAAGTTTAAAAAAAAAACCCTACCTTGGTCGTTACCACGGTCATTATGGGCGATGTTCCCAGTATTTAGATTTTTTACCTGTTTTTATTACTATTATTATTATATATTATAATTTATTATTATATTATACAGTATTTTTATTATTGTACATTTATATACCATCCCATGTGTTATATGTGGTGCGTGTTATACCATTATTATTATCAAATCACTTTCTATTGTTATTTTACTATTACCTTATATATTCTATAGTATCATATGTCACATATACTATAAAAATTGCCACAAAATTTATTACTACATTATAAATATTTTATTATATTTTATTATTATTAATCACCCATTGTCATATATTTTCACATGCATCTTATACACTATGTATTATATTATCATGTTACATATTCTCTTTATTAAATAAAAATTGCTACAAAAATCGATTTTTGCGTTACCTGTTAGACAGTAATCTTTTATTATTACTGAGTTACAGATCATCCTGTGTGTCGTATGCAGTAATATATTATTATGTTATATATTACGTTTAATATGAAAAATATGGTTTAAAAAAGTTTTGAAGTCTGAATTTGCAAAAAAAAACCTTAATTAAAAGTTTATTTAAAAATTTTTTTAATGTTTAATGCTGTTTTCTGATACAAATTAGAAACTTAAATAGATTTTATTTCATAATTATGTTACGTGGTATTTTTATTATTATTGAATCATTTTAATTAATCCCACATATACCGCATTCCACATGTCATATTGCATCATTATGCTACATATAATTTTTATTTTATAAGAAATTGGTGCAAAAATTTATTCTTGCGTTATAGGTTGTACACTGTTAGCTTTATTATTATATAACATCCTGTGTGTCTTATACACCATGATGCATTATATTGTATCACACACAGTATACATCATATTTTTTTTTAATGGTAATGCCAGCACTCGGGAGGCAGAGGCAAGCACTTTTCTGAGTTCGAGGCCAGCCTGGTCTACAAAGTGAGTTCCAAGACAGCCAGGGCAATACAGAGAAACCCTGTCTCGAAATTAAAAAAAAAGTTTAAAAATATTTTGAAGCTGGAATTTGCAAATTACAAAAAGAAAAACCCTAATTTTTAAAACTCTTGTTTTTTGGTGCAAATTAGAAACTTCGGTAGATTTTATTGCATGAAAATGTGCTATGGTATCATTATGCTACATAGAAATTTTATTATTATTACTGTCATTTGTATCATCGTATATGTCACATACACTATGCGTGATGTTGCATTATTATCCTGCATGTCATTTTGATTATATAAGGAATCAGTATAAAACCTCACTGTGTCACATGACCCCAATACCCTGCGACGTGACCACTGACCTCCCAGTGAAATAGAGACACTGAGACTTCCTGACCACTGAATAATAATTATAATACAATAATCATCATCATAATAATTATATTATTATTTTTTATATTATGGGGGAAAATAAGAGACTCAGATATGCTTAGGTGCTCATGGCATAATTTATTTTTATTTATTTTATGTTATTATTATAAAATATTATTTGTTATTTTTATTATTACCATATTTTTATTATGATATACATCATAAACTGTCTTATATCATTGTTACATATTTTTATTATATAAAAAATATCAGAAATTTTATTTTATTTTATATTACATTACTTTATTTATATATAATAAAAATATCATTATACTATATATCATCTATTTTACTGTACTTGTTCCACACACCACACACTGTACCACATTATCACACATTATAGATCATTCTTATATAAAAAGTTATTTAAATAAAAATTCTGGAATCCACAGTTCTAACCTACAGCTGCGTCCATGCAAGAAAAAAATGAATTTATAAATTTATATTTCATCGCTTCTCGGCCTTTTGGCTAAGATCAAGTGTAAATTTATATTTCAAAATATTATTATTATTATTATTAACTCTTTAAATATGAAAAACTTGTTCTAAAAGCCTATTTTCCTCAAATTTTTATCATGCTTCTTTTAATCGCGTCATCATACATTGTGTGTAACATGCACTCACTCTATATGTTATACCACGTTATCACACGCTATATGATATTTTTATCGTTAAATCTGCTGTCACTATGCTGTACATCATTTTTATTCCCAAAATTTAAATCTCCCCATACCCCAGCAACCCCAGGTCATCACCGCGGTTGTTTCCCAAGACAGCCATGCCCCTGCCTCAGATCAGGGATAAGGAGCAACCTCACTTCCCTGAAATTGAGAAAGTTATATATAAAAATGTGATGTTATCTCTGTAACTCCTTTCATGGGTATTTTGCTTCCTATTCGAAGGAGGAATGAAGTATCCACACGTTGGTCTTCCTTCTTGATTTTCATGTGTTTTGCAGATTGTATCTTGGGTGTTCTAAGTATCTGGGCTAATATCCATTTATCAGTGAGCACATATCCAATGACTTTTTTTGTGATTGGGTTACCTCACTAAGGATTATGTCCTCCAGATTAATCCATTTGCCCAAGAATTTCATGAATTTATTTTTTTTAATAGAAGAGTAGTACTATGAAAGGATGGACCATACAGAGACTAACCCACTGGAGATCCATCCCATAATCAGTCACTAAATTCAGACACTATTGCGTAGGACAGCAAGTATTTACTGAAGGGACCCTGATATAGCTGACTCCTGCAGAAGTGGATGCTCATAGTCATCCATAAGAGGGAGCACGGGGCCCACATTGGAGAAGCTAGAGATAGAACACCAGGAGCTGAAGGGGTCTGAAACCTTAGAAGAGGAACAACAATATGAACTAAACAGAACCCCCAGAACTCGAGTCTCTAGCATCATGTGTAACAAAGATGACCTGGTTGGCCATCATTTGGAGGAGAGGCCCCTTGGTACTGCAATCTTTATATGCCCCAATACAGGGGAACGCCAGGGCCAAGAAGTGGGAGTGGGTGGGCATGGGAGCAGGGAGGGGTTAGCGGGGAGGGGACTTTTGGAATAGCATTTGAAATGTAAATTAAGAAAATATCTAATAAAAAATGTGATGTTATATTTTTATTAAAAAAATTTGAAAAAACATCATGTGGTTGTTTCTAAATGTTTGAATAAAAAATCTCAACATATAAAATTTTAAAAATAAAAAATAAATAGTGCCAGATGTGGTGTCACACGCCTTTAATCCCAGCACTCTGGAGGCAGAGGCAGGAGGATTTCTGAGTTCGAGACCAGCCTGGTCTGCAGAGTGAGTTCCAGGACAGCCAGGACTATACAGAGAAAGCCTGTCTTGAAAAACCAATAAATAAATAAATAAATAAATAAATAAATTAAATAGAATAAATAACAATTCTCACTGTTTTCCTTAGATGGGAAAGTGTCGACGTTTTAAACTAAAAATTATTATTATTATTATTATTATTATTATTATTATTATTATTATTATTATTATATAAATAATTATTATATTATTATTTAATATATAAAATGCCATTAAAAGTATTTTATTATTTATTATGTATATTATAAGTTATTTTAAAATATATATTTTATTATGGTATATAAGGTATACATGACAGTATGTATTATATATAATGTTTTCTGCTATCACACTGTTACATGTTATCACATGTGCTATACAGACCACATGTTACATTACATTATTACACATTATATATTATTTTTACTATAATAAAAATGGTTTTAAAAAATTATCGAGGTCCAAATTTGCACACTGAAGCCGCCTCCACCCAGACAGAAAAAAAAAAAAATAATAACAACAAATTTTAAATTTAAATTCGGCTCCCTAGCCCCCTGCCCCTTCCCAAAATACTTGAAAAAAATCATAATTTTTATAACTTTTTTTAAATGTGAATTAGAAACTTGGAGAGATATTATAATATAAAAACGTGTTATTATTATTACCTAATGTTATATTTATTATTACTCACTTTATGGGTGACTGCATATGTCATGTACTACATATGATGTTATATCATCATGTTACATGTTGTTTTTATTACAGAAAAAGAATTGCAGAGAAAATTATTATAAACTACAATAATAAAAATATGTATAATAATAATATATAATGATAACATTATTATAATATCTATGCTCTCTGTGATATAAAACTATACTGTCATGTATACATTATATACCATGTAATAAAATACATATTTTAAAATAATATATATAATGTATGATATAAAAATATAATATATAAAAACTATAGGCAAGATGATAATATATAAAATCGACGTTTTCCCAAGAAATTATTATTAATTGTATTATCGTGTTACCTGTTGTTTTTATTATGGAAAAGAACTGCAGGGAAAATTATTTCAGTACACATGATATATCTATCACATCATGTGTTATTTTGTTACATAGTTTTTTTATGACATATTACATATACATCATGCTATATATTATCTTTTTTTCCCTGATAGTAAATGGCCATATATTACCGCATGTGTTGCACACAGTACACATTACATCACATTGTCACACAATAAAATACCATTTTAATTATACGAAAAAATTATCCCCACAAAGTTCATGTCCATGCAAAAAAAATAAATTCTAAATTTAGATTTAAGACATCATCAGGATCATCATTATTATTGTTGTTATTTTTAAATATAAACTACCAAAGCCACATCCATTTGTGTAGGAAAAAATATTTAAACTTAATATATAATATAAATATATTATTATTGTTATTACTGATAATTGTTTAAAATATGAAAAATTAACCCAAAACCCCATTTTCTTTAAATATTTTTATATCAGGCTTCCTGTTGTTATTGTGTCACTGTACATCACGTGTAACACGCACACACGCTATATGTTATGCCACACTATCACATGTCAAATGTTATTTTTACTGTTAAAGTGTCCATCACCATGCCATACATCAGTTTTATCCCAAATTTTAACTCTCAACCCAGAAACCCCAGGACGTCGCTATTGTTTCCCTGATAAAGAAAACCCAGCCCCGGACCAAGGCAGCCATGCCCCTGCCTTATATCGAGGGTAAGCAGGGCCCTCACTTTGCCAAAACTGAGAAATAAATGAATTTTTAAAAAATTAAAAAATGGAAATTTCCTCCATAAAGCCCACGGACAAGGCCTGGGATGGTGGGGGAGGAAGCAGGGGTTCAAATGCTCACAGCACTGGGAAGGAAAAGAGAAAAAGAATGCAATTTCTCCTGACTGAGGATGGAGGGCAGGGAACAAAATCATATTTCTTTTTTTTTTTTATTTTAATTGTATTGGAAAAGAAATTTCATGTTTTCTTCTTTTTAAAAATTTTCTTAATAATAAAAAAATTAATTTTTAATTTCAAAAAGAAATGAAAAAATCCACATGATTGCTTATTAAACATTTGGGAAAAAACCAATATTTAAATTTTAAACAATTAAAAAATGAACAAACATAAATAAAAATTGACATTATTTCCATGAGATGGGAAAACATTGACGTTTTAACATAAAAAAATAAAAATTCTTGAAAAACTAACTAACTAAATAAATAATAAATTTACCAAAAAATTCAGTTTATTTGCCTTATGTTTTTGCGTTGCGAAATTTTGCAATTTTGGATTTTTTTTAAAGTGTGCAGTTTATTATTTTATATTTTTCACAGAAGAGGAGAATAGAGAAATGGAGGAAGCATGAACCACAGACACGGCATCACGCAGTGAGCCAAGAAAACAACAAAAAATATCCACAAAAAGAAAGAAAAATACCCTAAAGGGGAACAAAAAACCTGAAATTTTCAGAAAAAAGAAAAAAAAAGCCAAGTCCGTTTGGGGCGGGGGAGGGAGGAAGCAACAATAACATTTAAGTTCTGCTTCCTACCCCTAACCCTTCCCAAAATACTTGATAAAAATCCTAAAATCTTTTTTTTGGTGTAAATTAGAAACTTGGGTAAACATTTGAGGAAAAAAAATAATAATTCAAGTATATACTATATCTCATAAATTATTTTAAAATAGATATTATCTATTATTTTACTATTATACTGCCATATATTACCACATATTACGTACGTCGGTATTTTATCCTAAAATAAAAACGTTTTTAAATTGATAATTTGAATTTTTTTCCCCGAGACAGGGTTTCTCTGTGTAGCCCTGGCTGTCCTGGAACTCACTCTGTAGACCAGGCTAGCCACGAACTCAGAAATCTGCCTGCCTCTGCCTCCCGAGTGCTGGGATTAAAGGCGTGCTCCACCAGGCCCGGCTGATAATTTGAATTTTTAATATCACATTATCACATATTATCACACATTAGAAACCATTTTTATTATATAAAAAAAATTGCAGGGCTACACAGAGAAACCCTGTCTCAAAAAACCAAAAAAAAAAAAAAAAATTACCCAGACCATGGCTGCCGCCGTACAGGAAAAGAAATAATTTGTAAATTTTAAAAGGTTTTTTTTTAAACAAGAAAAAATAATTTTCTAAAATTAAAAAAAAAAATTTTTAAAGAAAAATTCGATTTTTTTTTAGTATTTTAGTTATTCTTTTAGGGTCTTGTCTTTTCTTAAATTATTTTTAGGGTTCTAGAGGTTCTGTTATTTAGAATTTTAGGGTTTTTAAACATATGTTTGGATGGATTTTTATGGTTTTTAATATTTGAAAGTGAATTTTTTTCCTGTACAGATGGACGAGACTATGATAGTTTATATTTTCAATTAATAATAATAATAATAATAATAATAATAATAGTAATAATGCTTTAAATTTAAACTTTTTAAAAATGGATATGTTTGAATTTTTTTAAAAGTTTTTAAAAATAAAATAAAGTAATTTAACTAAAAACAAAAAGAAATCCACAGGATCATTTCTTAAACACATAAAAAAAAAGTATAATTTTAAAAAATAAAAATAAAATAAAATTCACATTATTTCCCTAAAATCACAAAATGTAGGTATTTTAATTAAAAATTTTAAAAATTCAAGTTTTTATTTTTTTCGTTTCACGGTCACGAGATTTCGCAGTTTTGGAATGTTTTCTTTTTTTTTTTTTTTTTTAAATAAATCCGTTTTCTTTTTTTTTTCCTTTTCACAGAAGAGAACAGAGACACGAAGGAATTGTGAACCACAAACACAAAGTCACGCAGCGAGCCGAGAAAACAGCGAAAAAAACTTACACACACACAAAAAAACCCAAGGGGGGAAAAATACAAAAATGTTCAGAAAGATGAAAAATAAATATCACAAATCACACACATAAATCAAACTTAAAAAAATTAAAACAATAAAAAGTTAAAAAAAAAAATACCAAAAACTCGACCTTGGTCATCTCCGTGGTCATTGCTGGTGATGTTACTGTCCGCAATGCTTATATTTTTTGTCATTTTTATCATTTTTATTATTTTTATATGATTATATATTATAATCTATTATTATATTATACAGTATTTTTATTATTGCATGTTTATATATATATCATCCCCGTGTTATATTTGGTGCGTGCTACTTATCATATTGATTGTCCCAATTTTTTTGTTATTCCTTTTTACCACTACCTTATATATTGTATAGCATCGTATATGTCACATATACTTTTAAAAAATTGCCACAAACTTTATTATTGCATTGTATATTTTTATTTTTATTAAAAATCTATTATTATAGATTATCATATGTGTCATATATACTGCATATTATATTATCATGTTACATAATTTATTATATAACAATTGCTACAAAAATTTATTATTGCATTACACGTTAGATAGTATTATTTTTATTAGTACCATATTACACATCATCCTTTGTGCTTTATGGAACGTGTTATATTACATTATTACATGTTATAAATTTAATTTATATAAAAAGAATTGTTTAAAAAAAGTTTTTATTATATTATATGTTATATATTACATTTATTGTAAAATTTTTTCTAAAAAAGCTTTTTTTTCTTAAATCTGCTGCTTAATCTTAATGTTTTATTTAGCTTAATTTTTCAAAAAAAGTTTTGAAGCCCAAATTTGCAAAAAAAATTTTTTAAACCTTAATTAAAAGTTAATTTAAAAAATTTAATGTTGAATGCAGTTTTTTGGATACAAGTTAGAAACTTAGATTTTATTTTATTATTTTACTATTTGCTATTTTTATTTATTATTACCCTATCATTTTATTCATACCCACATATACTGTATTCCATTTGTTATATCGTATTATTATGCTGCATATTGTTTTTATTATATGAGAAATGGCTACAAGAATTTATTATTGTGTTATAGATTATACACTATCTTTATTATTGCACATTATCCTGTTTCATATGCACAGTATTAAATTATTACGTTATATATTACATTTAATATAAAAAATATTGTTTAAAAAAGTTTTGAAGTCCGAATTTGCAAAAAAAAAAAAAAAACTTAATTAAAAGTTAATTTAAAATATGTAACATAATATGATGTGACGTGTAGTGTATATACATATTTTTAAACAATTTCTGTGTAATAAAAATGATCTGTAACGTGTGATGATGTGGTATACGTGACACACAGGATAGCATATGACAATACAGTAGCAGTAATAATTATGTATATATATATATATATATATATATATATATATATATATATATATATATATATATATATATATATGTGTGTGTGTGTGTGTGTGTGTGTGTGTGTGTGTGTGTGTGTAGTATGAGTTATATAATAGAATACATGATATGTCTTAAAATAATATACGATGTGCTATATAATAAAATAATTTCTCTGGCAATTTCTTCAATAATAGAAACAACACGTGACGTGATAATATGACGTAACACATAGTATGTGACATACGTGGTAATAAGTAAAATAACACAGAGCTTAAAAATATAATGACCAATTTTTATAGAAAAAATCCATTTAAGTTTCTAGTTTGCAGCAAAAGAAAAAAAGTTTATAAATTAGGTTTTGTTTCAAGTTATTTGGGGGGAGGAGGAATTGTGGGAGGAAATTTAAATTTTAAATTTATTTTATTTATTTATTTTTCAACTGGACAGATGCGGCTTTGGTCAGGGCGGGGACAGTTGTGCCAGTTCAGACCTCAGAATTCTTTTAAACAATTTTTTTGATGTAGTAAGAGTGATGTATGACGTGTGATAACGTGACACGTGGAGTGTGTAACCCGTGTGGTGACACGCAGCAGTGCAGTAATGATAAAGGTAATGATAGGTGGTACGTCGCGTGATGCAGCAGGATTTATAGTGAATTTATATAATCAAAATGATATCTAACATAATAATGTGATTTAATACTTAGTATATGTGACGTGTGCAGTGATCTAAAATGACAGTAATGATAATAAAAGTAACACATAACGTAAAACTTTTATATAATAAAATCTATATCCAAGTTTCTAATTTGTACTAAAAAAGAGAGAGAGTTTTAAAATTTAAGGTTCTTTTTTTTTTTTTTTTTGCTTTTTTGTGCTTTTTTTGGCACTTACAGGCCCCAAAAAATTTTAAACAACTTTATAATAAATATGACATATACTGTGTGTAATGCAATGTATATAACACAGAGGATGTTATATGATGATATATAACACAGAGGATATTATATGATAATAACATACAATAACACAGATAACAGTGTATGATCTGTAACGCAATAAATTTTTGCAGCAATTTCTTACATAATAAAAACAGTATGCAGCATAATGATGCGATATAATACATGGAATATGGTATATGTAGTAAATAAAATGACACAATGAAAATATAAATAACACATAGCCAAATAAAATAAAATTAAATCCATTTAAGTTTCTAGTTTGTATCAAAAAACTGTATTAAACATTATAAAAATTAAAATTTAAGTTTTAATTAAGTTTTTTGCAAATTCAGGCTTCAAAACCTTTCTAAACAATTTTTTATAGTAAATGTAATAAATAACAGGTAATAATATAATATGTTGCATAAAACACATAGGATATGTAATACAGCAATAATTAATAGTATCTAATACCTAATTATTCCCACCCCTGACAGAAAAAAAGATATAATAAAGAAATTATGTACTGTGATAATAAAATATATAATATATAAGACACATATGATAATATATAATATATGATAATAGAATGTTGGTAGAAATAATACATAGTAAAATATATAATGCATTAATATATTTTATGGCAATTTTTTATAGTATATATGACATAGATGATAATATACAATATATAAGGTAGTGGTAAAATAACAATAACAAATAATTTGGGACAATCAATATGATGAGTAACATTAATATGATGTAGCATGCACCATATACAACACATGAACTGATATATAAACGTACAATTATAAAAATAGTAAATAATATAAAATATGTAATATCCAATAAAGTAATTTTATGATCTATTTTGTAAAATAAAAACAACATGGAACAAAATAATCCAATATAATACATAGTATATAATATGTGTGGTAATAAAAGAAATAATATAGAAATAATAAAATTAATATGGACCATGGTAATAGCAGATTTAATCATAAAAATATGGGGGTTGGTGAGATGGCTCAGCGGGTAAGAACACCCAACTGCTCTTCCGAAGGTGATAAGTTCAAATCCCAGCATCCAAATGGTGGCTCACAACCATCCGTAACGAGATCTGGCGCCCTCTTCTGGAGTGTCTGAAGACAGCTACAGTGTACTTACATATAATAAATAAAATAAATCTTAAAAATAATAATAATAATAATAAAAATATGGTGTATGGTAACCTGAGGTAACACATAGAGTATGTACATATTACATGTAATGTAAATGATGCAATAATAACAAGAAGCCTAATATAAAATAATATGTGGGAGAATAGGCTTTCAGGGCAATTTTTTATATTTAAAATTAATAATAATAAGAAAAACAATATTTTAAATTTACTTTTTTTCCAAGTACACAAGGACACAGCCGTGTTCCTTTATATTTAATATTTAAATTTTGGAATTTTTTTTTCCTGCACGGATGTGTCCGTGGTTGGGGATTTAGACCTGAGAATTTTTTTTTAAAGAATTTTTAAAATAAAATGATCTATAACATGTGATAATGTGTACTATATGTAACACGTATGGTGATATATGGGAATATGATAGCAGAAAAAATAATAGATGATGTGTATTATATATAATATATAATAAAAATTATGTAATTTAAAATAGCATATGATATAATATATACTATGTAATAAAGTGATTGTTTCTGACAATATATTCTATGAAAAAACAACACATAATAACACATAGGATATGACATATGAGGTAATAAAAGAAATAAGATACTAATAAAAGTAACATATTGTATGATAATAGCAAAGTTAATAATAAGAATGATGTGTAACATAATATGATATAACATATAGTATATATATATACATATATATATATACACATATTTTTTAAAATAACTTTTTATGTACTAAAAATGACCTATAATGTGTAATAATATAGTATGTAGTATATGTAACGTGCAGGATAGCATATGACAATATAGTAGCAGTAAAAATTATATGTAATATATACACATAGTATATATTATGTAATAAAATATATATGAAAATAGTATATGATACACTATATAATAAAATAATATTTTCTGACAATTTTTTCTATAATAGAAACAACATGGGACATGATACTATGATGTAACACATAGTTTGTGCTATATGTGATAATAAGTAAAATAACATATCGTAAAAATGTGACAAATTTTTATATCATAAAATCGATTTAATTTCCTAATTTTTAGCAAAAAGAGACTTTATAAATAAATTAAGTTTGTTTCAGGTTTATTTTAAAGCTAAGGAGGAATTGTGGGAGGAAATTTAATTTAAAAGAATTTTTTTTCTCCCGGACAGACACAGCTTTGGTTGGGGCGGGGACGGTTGTGCCAGTTCAGACCTAGGAAAATTTTTTTAACAATTTTTTATGTAGTAAGAATGATATAATAAAAATAACACATAATGTAAAGATATAATAATAAACTCTTATATTAAAAAAATCTATCCAAGTTTCTAATTTGCACCAAAAAAAGAGTTTTAAAAATTAAAGTGTTTTTTTTTCTTTTCTTTTTTTTTTTTTTTTTTGCAAATTCAGGTTTCAAAATGTTTTTAAACATTTTTATAATAATAAATAGGACATATAGTGCGTGTGATACAATATAACATAAGACAGTCTATATGATACAGGATATTATATAATAATAAAGATAACAGTGTATAAGCTATAACTCAATAATAAATTCTTTTTTTTTTGCAATAATAAATTCTTGAAGCCATTTCTTATATAATAAAAACAATATGCAGCATAATAATGCGATATAACACATGGAATACAGTATATGTGTCAACAAATAAAACAATATGGTAATAATAAAAATAGCATGTAATAAAATAGTAAAATAAAATCTATTCAAGTTTCAAAAAACAGCATTAAACATTAAAAAATATTTTAAAAATAAGTTTGTATTAAGTTTTTTTTTTTGAACATTTGGGCTTTAAAGCCTTTTTAGACAATTTTTTTATAGTAAATATAATATGTAGCGTGTAATAATGTAATATAACATGGTGCATATAACACATAGGATGCTCTTCCGAAAGTGCTGAGTTCAAATCCCAGCAACCACATGGTGGCTTACAACCACCCGTAATGAGATCTGACGCCCTCCTCTGTCACGTCTGAAGTCAGCTATAGTATACTTATGAATAATAATCAATGAATCCTTGGACTGGAGAGAGGAAGTGGGACCGACTGGAGCGAGCAGGGCAGGACAGAGTGAGCGGGGCCGAACGGGGGCGACCGGAGCGAGCAGGATTGACTGGAACAAGGAAAAAAAAAAAGAAACTTGGGTAGATTTTATTACATGACAGTTTATTATGGTATCATTATGCTACATAGAAATTTTATTATTATTACTGTTATTTATATCAATGTATATGTCACATACACTACGCGTTATATCGCATTATTATCCTGCACATCATTTTCATTATGTAAGGAATTGGCATAAAAACCTCACTGTGTCACGTGATGCATCAAGTGTCATTTCCTGTATCATCACTGTGTCACCACACGTGTCACACACTCTATGTGTCACATTATCGCGCGTCCTATATCAGTTTTATTATATTAAAAAATTGTTTAAAAAATTCCGACATCACCAATGACCTCCCGGTGACCTCCTGGTGACTCCAAGGTGACTCTGATACCCCAATGTGACCCCTGACCTCCTGGTAACCCTGAGGTGACCCCTCAACCCAGACTTCAACAATGACTTCCTGGTGACCCTGATGTCACCCTGCAACGTGACCTCTGACCTCCCAGTGAAATAGAGACAGTGAGACTTTCTGACCTCTGAATAATAATAATAATAATAATAATAATAATAATAATAATAATAATAATAACATTATCATTATAATTATTATTTTTATATCATGGGAGGTAATTAGTCTCTCAGATATGCTTATTTTTATTTATTTTATGTTATCATAACATATTATGTGTTATTTTTATTATTACCATATTTTTTATTATGATATACATCGTGTACTATCTTATATCATTGTAACATATTTTTATTATATAAAGAGTCAGAGAAATTATTTGATTATATATTACATTACTTTATTTATATATAATAAAATAACATTATACTATATATCATCTATTATAATTATTTTTTGTGCTATTATACTGCCAGATATTACCATTCATGTTCCACACACCACACACTGTATCACATGGCCACACATTATAAACCACTCTTATATAAAAAGTTATTTAAAACGAAATTCTGGTGTCCAAAGTCCTAAACTATGGCTGCATCTGTGCGGGAAAAAATAAATTTCTAAATTTAAATTTTAAAATATAATAATTATTATTAACTCTTTAAACATGAAGAAGTTCTTCTAAATGCCTATTTTCCTCATATTTTATATCACGCTTCTTTTTATCATGATATCATTCATCACGTGTAAGACGCATACCCTCTGTACATTAAGCCACGTTATCACACACTTTATGATATTTTTATCCTTAAAACAGCTGTCACCGCACTTTACATCATTTTTATTCCCCCAATTTAAATCTCCCCCCTACCCCCAACAACCCCAGGTCCTTGCCACCATTGTTTTACAAGATAGCAATGCCCCTGCCTCAGATCAGGGGTAAGCAGCAACCTAACTTTCCAGAAATTGCAAAAGTTATATATAAAAATGTGATGTTATATTTTTCTGAAAAAAAATTTTGAAAAGAACCCCCGTGTGGTTGTTCCTTAAAAGTTTGAAAAAAAATCCCAACATTTAAATTGAAAAAAAATTAAAAATTAAAAAATTAAAAATTCATGTTGTTTCACTTAGACAGGAAAATGTTGATGTTTTAACCTAAAAAATATTGTTGTTATTATAATGATATAAATTATTATTATAATATTATTTAATATATAAAAAGTCATAAAATTATTTTATTATACATTATATATTAGTTACTTTAAAATATATAATATAATATAATAATTATTATTATATTATTATTACAGTATCATTTTATTTATTACCATATACATCATATGCTGTACATTATATTATCATGTTACCTATTGTTTTTAAAATATAAAAAAGTCATAAAAATTATTTTATTATCCATTATACATATTATAATTTATTTTAAAATATATATTTTATTATATGGTATATAACGTTTACATGATAGTATGTATTATAAATAATTATTTCTGATATCACACTGTTACACATTATCACACATGCTACACATACCACACGTTATATTACATTATTACACGTTAGATATTATATTTTATAATAAGAAATTGTTTAAAAAAATTATCCAGGTCCAAATTTGCACACCGAAGCCGGGTCCACCAGAGGGGTAAAAAAAGAAAAACAACAACAAATTTTAAAAATTAAATCCCGCCCCCTAACCCCCCCATCCTTTTCCCAAAATACTTGGAAAAAAATCCTAATTTTTAAAACATTTTTTGATGTGAATTAGAAACTTGGAGAGATGCTATGATAAAAAAATTTGTTATTATTATTACCTAATATTATATTTATTATTACTCACTTTATGGGTGACTGCATATGTCGTGTACCACGCATGTTATATCATCACATTATGTGATGAAAATTAGAAAAAAATCTGTGTGGTCATTTCTTAAAGGTTTGAAAAAA
Organism: Mus minutoides; assembly: GCA_902729485.2. NCBI lineage: Eukaryota > Metazoa > Chordata > Mammalia > Rodentia > Muridae > Mus > Mus minutoides. Next base: position 23,157 of record LR754510.1, read on the forward strand.
ATTACCAACATTTAAATTTTTTAAAAGTTAAAATAAAATTATACAATAATAATATAATTATTTTATGTTTTATTATATACTTTAAAATAAATTATATATAATGTATAATAAAATAATTTTATGACATTTTATATTATTTTTATATATTATTTTAAAAGGTATACATTCCAAAATTCAAACTTTAAATGAAAATGTGAATTATCATTTTATTTATTACCATATATATTGTATGCTGTGTGTTATATTATGTTACCTATTGTTTTTAAAATATAAAAAGTCATAAAAATTATTTTATTATACATTACATATATATTATAAGATATTTTAAAGTGTATATTTTATTACATGGTATATAATGCATATATGACAGTAAATTTTTTTCTGCTATCACATTGTTACATGTTATCACACGTGCTATACAGACCATAGGTCAGATTACATTATTACATGTTATATGTTATATTTATTATAATAAAAAATGGTTTAAGAAAATTAACCAGGTCTGAATTTGTGCACCCATTCCCTAACCAAAGCCACGTCTGTCTGGGGGGTGGGGGGGAACAACAATAAAAATTTAATTCTGCTTCCTAACCCTGTCCCTTCCCAAAATACTTGAAAAAAAAACTAAAATCTTTTTTTTTTTGGTGTAAATTAGAAAGTTGGGTAAACATTTGAGAAAAAAAATAATAATTCAAGTATATAATATATCTCATAAATTATTTAAATTATATATTATCTATTATTTTGCTATTATACTGCCATATATTACCACATATTACATACGTCAGTATTTTATCCTAAAATAATAACGTTTTTAAATTGATCATTTGAATTTTAAATATCACATTATCACACGTTAGATACCATTTTTATTATATAAACAAAATTACCCTGACCATGGCTGCCTCTGTACAGGAAAAGAAATAATTTGTAAATTAAAAAAAATTTTTTTTAAACAAGAAAAAATAATTTTCTAAAATTTAAATTTTTTTTAAAAAGAAAAATCCTATTTTTTTTTTAGTATTTTAGTTATTTTTTAAGGGTTTTTCTTTTGGGTTTTAGGGTCTTCTCTTTTCTTAAAATTTTTAGGGTTCTAGTGGTTCTGTTATTTAGAATTTGAGGGATTTAAAAAATATTTTTGGATGGATTTTTATGGTTTTTAATATTTTTAATGTAATTTTTTTCCTGCACAGATGGATGAGGTTATGGTAGTTTATATTTTCAATTAATAATAATAATAATAATAATAATAATGATGATGATGATAATAATAATAATAATAATAATGATTTAAATTTAAAATTTTTAAAAATGGATATGTTTGAATTTTTAAACTTTTTTTAAAAAAATAAAAAAATAATAATTTTACTAAAAAAAGAAAAAGAAATCCACAGGATCGTTTATTGAACATATAAAAAAACAAAGTATAATTAAAAAAATAAAAATAAATTAATATTCACGTTATTTCCCTAAAATCACAAAATGTAGGTATTTTAACCTAAATAAAATAAATAAATTAATAAAAAATTTTTTTAAAAATTCTAGGGTTTTTGTTGTTGTTGTTTGTTTCATGGTCATGAGATTTCACAGTTTTGAAAATTTTTTTCCCAACTTTTATTAGATAATTTCTTCATTTACATTTCAAGTGTTATCCAGAAAGTTCCCTATACCCTCCCCTTTCCCGGCCCTGCTCCCCTACCCACCCGCTCCCACATCTTGGCCCTGGCGTTCCCCTGTACTGGGGCATATAAAGTCTGCATGTCCAAGGGGCTTCTCTTCCCAATGATGGCCAACTAGGCCATACTTTTCTATATATGCAGCTAGAGACATGATCTCAGTGGGTACTAGTTAGTTCATGTTATTCTTCCACCTATAGGGTTGAAGACCCCTTCAGCTCCTTGGGTACTTTCTCTAGCTCCTTCCTTGGGAACCCTGTGTTCCATCTAATAGCTGACTGTGAGCTTCCACCTCCATGTTTGCCAGGCATTGGTATAGTCTCCCACGAGACAGCTATATCCGGGCCCTTTCAGCACTATTTTGCTGGCATATGCTATAGTGTCTATGTTTGGTGGCTGATTATGGGATGGATCCCTGGCAGCCGCAGTCATTGGGTCCATCCTTTGGATTCAGCTTCACACATAATCTCTGTAACTCTTTCAATGTGTGCTTTGTTCTTAATTCTAAGAAGGGGTGACGTGTCCACATTTTGATCTTCCTTCTTCTTGAGTTTCATGTGTTTAGTAAATTGTATCTTGGGTAGTCTAGGTTACTGGGCTAATATCCACATATAAGTGAATACATGTTATGTGAGTTCTTTTGTGATTGGGTTACTTCACTCAGGATGATGGCCTCCAGATCCATCCATTTGCCTAAGAATTTCATATATTTACTGTTTTTAATAGCTGAGTAGTATTCCATTGTGTAAATATACCAAATTTTTTGTATCCATTCCTCTGTTTAGGGACATCTGGGTTCTTTCCAGTTTCTGGCTATTATGAATAATGCTGCTATGAACATAGTGGAACATGTGTCCTTATTACCAGATGGAATATCTTCTGGATATATGCCCAGTAGAGGTATTGCAGGATCTTCTGGTAGTACTATGTCCACTTTTCTGAGGAACTGCCAGACTGATTTCCAGAGTGGTTGAACCAGCTTGCATTCCCATCTCCCATGCTCATGGATTGGCAGAATCAATATAGTAAAAATGGCTATCGTGCCAAAAGCTATCTACAGATTCAATGCAATCCCCATCAAAATTCCAACTCAATTCTTCAAGGATCTAGAAAAGACAATTAGCAAGTTCATCTGGAATAACAAAAAACCTAGACTAGCAAAAACTCTTCTCAACAATAAAAGAACTTCTGGTGGAATCACCATGCCTGACCTCAAGCTGTACTACAGAGCAATCGTAATAAAAACTGCATGGTACTGGTACAGCAACAGACAGGTAGATTAATGGAATAGGATCAAAGACCCAGAAATGAATCTACACACCTATGGTCACCTGATCTTTGACAAGGGAGCTAAAACTATCCAGTGGAAAAAAAGACAGCCTTTTCAACAAATGGTGCTGGTACAACTGGCAGCTATCATGTAGAAGACTGGGAATTGATCCATTCTTATCTCCTTGTACTAAGGTCAAGTCTAAGTGGTTGAAGGACCTCCACATAAAACCAGAGACACTGAAACTTATAGAGGAGAAAGTGGGGAAAAGCCTCGAAGATATGGGCACTGGGGAAAATTTCCTGAACAAAACAGCAAAGGCTTGTGCTGTAAGATCAAGAATTGACAAATGGGACCTCATAAAGTTGCAAAGCTTCTGTAAGGCAAAAGATACTGTCAACAACACAAAAGTGCCACCAACCGATTGGGAAAGGATCTTTACCAATCCTAAATCAGATAGGGGACTGATATCCAATATATATAAAGAACTCAAGAAGGTGGACACCAGAAAATCAAATATCCCCATTAAAAAGTGGGGCACAGAGTTAAACAAAGAATTCTCAACTGAGGAATACCGAATGGCTGAGAAGCATTTGAAAAAATGTTCAACATCCTTAATCATCAGGGAAATGCAGATCAAAACAACCCTGAGATTCCACCTCACACCAGTAAGAATGGCTAAGATAAAAAATTTAGGTGACAACAGATGCTGGCATGGATGTGGAGAAAGGGGAACACTCCTCCATTGTTGGTGGAAATTTTTTTCTTTTTTTTTTTTTTTTTTTGGAGAAATTCCTTTTTTTTTCCTTTTGACAGAAGAGAACAGAGACACGAAGGAAGCGTGACCACAGACACAAAGTCACACAGCGAGCTGAGAAAACAACGAAAAAAACTCACACACAAACAAAAAAAAAATCCAATGGGGGAAAAGTACAGAAATTTTCTGAAAGCAGAAAATAAAAATCACAAATCACACACAAACACACACAAAAATCAAACTTAAAAAAACTAAATAAATAAAAACTTAAAAAAAACCCAAAACCAAAAACTCTACCTTGGTCATCTCCACAGGCATTGCTGGTGATGTTACCGGCTGCCATTCTTATATTTTTTTATCATTTTTATTTTATCATTTTTATTATTTTTATATGATTATATATCATAATTTATTATTATATTATACAGTATTTTTATTGGACGTTTATATATCACCCCATGTGTTATTTTAGGTGTGGGTTATATCATATTAACATGTCACTCATCATATTGATTGTCCTAAATTTTTGTTAATGTTATTTTACCATTACCTTATATATTGTATAGGATCATATACGTCACATATACTTTTAAAAAATTGCCACAAAATTTATTATTTCATTATATATTTTACTATGTATTATTTTTATTAAAAATCTAATATTATAGATTATCATATATGTCGTATGTACTGCACATTATATTATCATGTTACATAATTTCTTTATTATATAAAAATTGCTACAAATAATTATTATTGCATTACACATTAGATACTATTATTTTTATTATTACCAAATTATACATCATCCTGTGTGCTGTAAGCAACGCGTTATATTACATTATTACCTGTTAAAAATTTAATTTATTACAAAAATAACTGTTTTTAAAAGGTTCATTATTATCTGTTATATATTACATTTACTTTAAATTTTTTTCTAAATTTTTTTAATTGGCTGCTAAATCTTAATGTTTTACTTAGCTTAATGTTTCAAAAAAAGTTTTGAAGCCCAAATTTGCAACAACAAAAAAACTTAATTAAAACTTAATTGTTTTAAACTGTTTAATCCTGATTTTTGAATACAAATTACAAACTTAGATTTTATTTTATTATTTTATTACGTACTATTTTTATTTATTATTACCGTATAATTTTATTCATATGCACATATAACGTATTCCATGTGTTATATTGCAATATTATGCTGCATATTGTTTTTATTATATAAGAAATGGCTACAAGAATTTATTATTGTGTTATAGATTATACACTTTATCTTTATTATTCCATATCATCCTGTGTGTCATATGCACAGTATTATATTATATTATTACATTATATATTACATTTAATATAAAAAATATTGTTTAAAAAAGTTTTGAAGCCTGAACTTGCAAAACAAAATAAAAAAACCATAATTCAAAGTTAATTTAAAATTTTTTTAATGTTTAATGATGTTTTCTGATTCAAATTAGAAACTTAAATAGATTTTATTTTATTATTGTTATGTGTTATTTTTATTATGACCATATCCTTTTATTTAATCTCACATATTCTACATTCCACATGTCATATTGCATCATTACACTACATATTTTTTTATTATATAAGTAATTGCTGCTAAAATTTATTATTGTGTTATAAGTTGTACACTGTTATCTTTACCATTACATATCCTGTGTGTCATATATACAGTGTCATGTTACATTGCATCACACACACAGTATACATCATATTAACATTTTAAAAAATTGTTTAAAAATATTTTGAAGCCCAAATTTGCAAAATATAAAACAATGAATGGGCATAAAACCTCACTGTGTCATGTGATGCATCGCGTGTCATTTTCTTTATCATTAGCACGTTGCTATGTGTCATCGCACAGGCCACACATGCTACGTGTCACATTATCACACCTTTTAGTATATTAAAAAATTGTGTGTGTGTGTGTATATATATATATATATATATATATATATATATATATATATATATAATCAATTACATATATATATATTAAAATATATCATGTTTAAAAATTGTTTAAAAATAATCTGAGGTATGAATTTGCAGAATCGTGCCCTGACCGATGCCGCGACCATCTGGGGAAAAAATAAATAAATTTTAAAATTTCAATTTCCTCCCATGATGTAAAAAAATTGTTACTATCTTAACATATTATGTGTTATTTTTATTATTACCATATACATCATATACAATGTTTTTATTACATCATTGTTACATATATTTTATTATAGAAATATTGTCAGAAAAATTATTTTATTATATGTTATATTATTTTATTTATATTTGATATATATAATATTATTTTATATATTAATTTAAAATGTATGCATTCCCAAATTCAAATGTAAAATATTATTATACTATATATCATCTATTATTTTTTCTGCTACTATACTGCCAGATGTTACCATGCATGTTCCACACACTGCACACTGTACCACATGGTCACACATTATAGATCATTCTTATATAAAAAGTCATTAAAAAAATTTGGACTTCAAATTCCTAACTATGGCTGAATCCATGCAGGAAAAAGAATTTTCTAAATTTAAATGTTAAAATATTATTATTGGGTAAAATAAAATATTATTATTATTATTAATATTTAAATATGAAAAATTGTTCTAAAAGCCTATTTTCTTCATATTGTATATCACGCTTCTTTTTATCATGTCATTATACATTGCGTGTAACATGCACATGCTCTATATGTTACATCACATTATCTATCACACGCTATATATTTTTATGGTTAAATCTGCCCTCTCCATGCTCTATATCATTTTATTCCCAAAATTAAAATCTTCCCCCCTCCCTGTCCCCCAATGTCACTTCTTGTCCCCCATGTCACTTCCTGTCACCCTGTGTTCACTTACTATTTACTAGAGTCGCCTCCAGTAAGACAGGAAGTGACCTCACAGGCAAGAAATAGGAAATGAAGTGACATCAGAACCAGGAAGTGAGAAGTCACAGGCGGGAATTGGCCTCAATTTGCAAAAGTGAGACATGAAGTGACATCACCAGTAAGTGATGAGTTACAGGCATGGGGAACAGGAATTGATGTTTCATACAGGAAGTGGGCGGGGACAATAAAGTCAGCTAGAGCGACCCGGGGTCTGTGTGTGAGTGACAGGTGGGGAGACAGGAAGTGGGTGAGGGGAACCCGCTCACCCCGCTTGACCTCACCCCCCCACACACACACATTGAGCCATAAGCTGAGGCAGGGGGATGGACACGTTTATTCATCATCAACCAACCCCGCCCCCGAGGTCGTCATCCATGCCCCCGGCGCCCATCAACCTGAGGACCTCGGCCCATGGACACCGCTGCAGCTCCAGGTCCCACGAGGCCCCCAGCGGCTCTGCCTCTGCCTCGTTACACAGGTAGCGACCTCTGATCCCTTCCAGCTCCGGATTGGCCGCTGAGTACACAGACGTCCACGCACCCTCGTCTGGGGTCTGCAGGGGAGAGGGGTCATTTGTGAGGGTTCACAAAAGGTCATGGGGTCAATCAAGGTTGTGGGGATCAAGGGGGTCAAGCAGGAGTCAGGCAGGATCATGTTGGGGTCAGGGGTCATATGACAGCATGTGGGGTCACTCGGGGTCACATGGGGGTCCAGGATGACTTGCTGTCATACACGGTCAAACAGGGGTCATACAGGGTCATGGGGTCACCAAGGGGTAAGAAGGGGTCAATGGAGGTCATACAGGTTCATGCAAGGTCACATGACTTCACGAGGGGATCACATGGGATCTGAGGTCACGCAGGGTCATGAGGGGTCATGTGAGGTCATGCAGGGGTCAGGGGTCACACGTGCTCACCTTGAACACGACCCCACTAAGGGCCCGCTTTGCAGTGCACATGACCCACCCCGTGTGTCAGTACAGCTTGGTGTTGACAATGCCGAGGTAGGCCATGTTGGAGGTCACAGGTCGCCACAGGCGTGCAGGAGGCGCTACAGCCCCAGGACGAACAGAGTAAGGGCGAGCTTGCTCTGGGCATAGGCCCTATATTGGGAGTAGGCATGGCTGCAGGGCCAGGGGGCGGGGAAAGGAGGGGGGAGTCACACTTCCTGTCTCCCCACAGTCACCTCCTCTCCCCCGTGTCACTTCCTGTCTTCCCGGGTCACTTCCTGTACTGCCCCTGCCGCCCGTGCCCCACCTGTCTCTCACCGCCCGTGCAGGTCTTCCATGTCCACGGCCCCCACATAATGTGTGGCCAACCCCATGGTGATGACGCGCGAGCCCCGCCCCCCGGCCCCTGATGCGTGCAGGGCAGGGAGCAGCAGCAGTGTCAGCAGGAAGTGACCCAGGAAGTTCAAGCCCAGGTGGCGCTCAAAGTCATCCTCTGTCTTGGCCCGTGGCTCCAGCATCACACCCGCTGCAGAATCATGGGGGATCAGGGGTCAGAGGCCAGGGTCACGCCCACTGCAAAGTCATGGGGGTTGGGGGTCACGGGGGTCAGGTTGAGGTTATGGGCAGAATCACAGCAGGGTTAGGAAGTGGCTGACAGGAATTCCTGGATCCCAGGATTGGGATGGACAGGAACAGGAAGTTCCGCCCACCTCAGGACTGTCAGGAAAAGGGTCGGGGCCCAGGCGATGGACAGAAAAGCTTTCACACAGACAGGAAGTCCCAGCTCCAAGAGTCCCCGCCCTCACTGTTGTTGACGAGCAGGTGCAGGGGGAGCCCCAGGGCCTGGAAGTCACAAGCAAAGCCTTGGATGAAGGACAGGGAGGCAAGATCCAGGGGCAGAAAGTGCGCCCCATGCTTGGGGCCTGTGACATCACCACCGACCACCCGACTGTCACCCTCACCCCACCCTCCACCTGCCCCGTCCGTCACACCCCAGGTCCCACCCACCACGACCACCAAGGCCCCACCCTTCACCTTGGTCGCTCCCCATCTCTGCCCAAATGGCACTGACGACTTCCTGTCCCCGGCGCTTTTTGTTGCCGGCTGCAGGGGTGGGGTGGGGGGAGACAAGATGGCCACCGGTGTGATATTACAGTGACCCCAGGCCAACCCCGGCGACCCCCACAAACCCATGTGTGAATCCTGGCCCCAGTTGTGACCCATGACCCTGGGGTGACCCCTGCCCCCATATTTGACCCCTGACTTTGATGTGTGACTCTGATAATCACATGTGATTCCCTGACTCTGTGTATGACCTCTGATCCCGTGTGTGACATCTGATGCCAGGATCTGACCCCCAACAACCCCAGCCAACCCAGAGACCCCGGGCCCCACCTACCCACTACCACGCGCACACCCAGCCACGCCAGCTAACTCACGGTGCTGCGCCCTATGCCGTCCATCGCCCCTGTCACAATGGCCACGCGGCCCCACTGGGGGGGCAGAAATATGGGGGGGAGTGGGAAGAGGGGCGTGGTCAGTGTGGGCGGGGCTTCCCGTGTGTGCAAGAGGCACTTTCAGCGCGGAAGGCGGGAATTCTGTTGCCAGACATGGGGCATCCTCTAGAGGAGAGGCCCCACCCCTTCATCCCTGACCCCACTTCCTGTCTGTCTTCTGTGGGGCGATACCATTTCCTGTGTGATGTCACCAGCAACCCAACTTCTTGTGTGATCTCAACAACCCAGACCCCATTTCTAGTACTGGGGGGTGGGGTTTCCCATGGGGGCATCACGAACAGGGTCACAGGACAAGGCCCCGCCAAGCCCAGGGGACAAGGAAGCAGGTGGCGATGCCACTCTGCCCTGCCCACAATGACATCACACTCAGGCCCCACCCGCAATGACATCACACTCAGGTCCTGCCCACAATGATGTCACACTCAGGCCCTGCCCACAGTGATGTCACATGCTCGGTGCGATAATCATTCATTAAAAATAGGTAAATAAGTAAATTTATTAATAATAAAAATATAATGATTATCGTGAGTAATAAAATGAACAATAAATAAATGATCATTAATAACAATAATAAATGATAACTTATAATAAAACTAAATTAATACGATTAATTTAATAAATAAACCAACTTATTATGATAATAAATTATCAGATACGATAACGGGATGATAACGAAACATATCACACGTGAGGCTGTGATAAGTCATATATCACAGTTTCCCGCACCATTTCCTGTGTGATGTCACCAACGACCCAACATCCTGTGTTTTGTGTCCATGGGAACATTTGCTGTATATTGTGTGTCCAAGGGAACGTTTGCTGTATATTATTATATGTCGCATGTCGCCACTCACCCACGTGAATGGTCACACGTTGCGGGTTCCTGCTATGTTTTTATTTTCGACTTTTTAAATTTTTCCTCTGGAATAAAAAAATTAATTTTATTTGTAAAAAATACAACCGAGAAAAATCCGCATGCTCGTGGCTTAAACATTAAAAAAAAAACCCAAGGAAAAAAAAGGAAATAAATAAAGTTTACGTTATTTCCCTAAGACGGGGAAATGCCGACAATTTAGCCTTAAAAAATGAAACTTGAAAAAATATAAATCAAAAAAAAATTCAGATCATCCCTCTCTGAACGCAGTGGATAGGGCCGCCTGCGTACTCTCCACACCCCAGGACATTAGGCACACTTTGGGGTTAAAAGTGAGTGGAGGGCACCGGGGGCCTTGAAATCCCGGAGGGTCCAATGGCCCAGTTGCAGCAGCAGATGGAACAGAGGATCTTAGAACAAGCAGCGGCTGGGACCCCTCCCAGCCAGCTAGGACCTCCCCCCGCCGCCGGCCGGCCCGCCATCATCCCTCTCTGAAAGCAGTGGATAGGGCCACCTGCGCACTCGCCACACCCCAGGACATTAGGCACACTTCGGGGTTAAAGGTGAGTGGAGCGCACCAGGGGCCTTGAAACCACGGAGGGTCCAGTGGCCCAGTTGCAGCAGCAGCTAGAACAGAGGATCTCAGACCAAGCAGAGGCTGGGACCCCTCCCAGCCAGCCAGGACCTCCCCCCACCGCCTGCCGGACCGCCATCATCCCTCTCTGAACGCAGTGGATAGGGCCGCCTGCGCACTCTCCACACCCCAGGACATTAGGCACACTTCGGAGTTAAAGGTGAGTGGAGCGCACCGGGGGCCTTAAATCGCAGAGGGTCCAGTGGCCCAGTTGCAGCAGCAGTTGGAACAGAGGATCTTAGACCAAGCAGTGGCTGGGACCCCTCCCAGCCTGCCAGGACCTCCCCCGCCGCCTGCCGGCCGCCATCATCCCTCTCTGAACGCAGTGGATAGGGCCGCCTGCGCACTCTCCACACCCCAGGACATTAGGCACACTTCGGGGTTAAAGGTGAGTGGAGCGCACCAGGGGCCTTGAAATCGCGGAGGGTCCAGTGGCCCAGTTGCAGCAGCAGCTGGAACAGAGGATCTTAGACCAAGCAGAGGCTGGGACCCCTCCCAGCCAGCCAGGACCTCCCCCCGCCGCCTGCCGGCCTGCCATCATCCCTCTCTGAACGCAGTGGATAGGGCCACTTGCGCACTCTCCACACCCCAGGAAATTAGGCACACTTTGGGGTTAAAGGACACTAGGCACACATCGAGGTGAACAGCTGAACGCAGCATGTGTTCCTGCCCAATCCCGTGCGACCTGAGTCACCAGCCAGGACAGAGTTAGAGGCCCAGCCAAGGACGGACTCTCCCTTCCCCTTCTGGTCTGTTCCTGTGTGCCCGCACCAGCCCAGGGCTCGGGCGCGAGCTCTGCGCACTCTCCGCGGGACCCCCCAGACTATCTTGGGACCACAGGTGAGCAGCTAAACGCAGCATCTGTTCCTGCCCAATCCCGTGCGACCTGAGTCACCAGACAGGACAGAGATAAAGGCCCAGACCATTTCAGACTCTCCCTTCTGGCCTGCACCAACACCAGGTCTCCTTGGTTAGAGATGGCAGGAGGTAAGCGTAAGAACAGAAGCAACAGAATCCAAGGGTACTTGGCATCACCAGATCCAAACTCAC
>LR754510.1:37390-51364 GCA_902729485.2 Mus minutoides
GGTCTTCAACCCTCTAGGTGGAAGAATAACATGAACTAACTAGTTCCCCCTGCGCTCATGTCTCTAGCTGCATATATGGAAGAAGATGGCCTAGTTGGCCATCATTGGGAGGAGAGGCCCCTTGGTCATACAGACTCTATATGCCCCAGTACCGGGGAACGCCAGGGCCATTAAGTGGGAGGGGGTGGGTAGGGGAGCAAGGCGGGGATGCGGGAGGGTAAGGGAAAATTTCTGGATAACATGTGAAATGTAAATGAAGAAAATATCTAATAAAGAGGAAAAAAATTCAGGTTTTTTTTTTTTTGTTTCGTGGTCGCAAGATTTCGTGGTTTTGGAATTCTTTTTCAAGAAAACTTGATTTTTAATTTTTTTTCTTTAGCATTATTACTGTATCATCTCATTTATTACCACATATGTTGCATGCTTTGTGTTATATGATCAGGTTACATAATGATTTTTATTTATTTATTTATTTATTTATTTATTTATTTATTTGATTTTTTTTTCAACTTTTATTAGATATTTTCTTCATTTACATTTACATTTCAAGTGTTATCCAGAAAGTTCCCTTTTTTTTTGAGACAGAGTTTCTCTGTATAGTCCTGGCTGTCGGGAACTCACTCTGTAGACAAGACTGGCCTCTAACTCAGAAATCCTCCTGCCTCTGCCTCCCAAGTGTTGGGATTAAAAGCGTGTGCCACCACGGTCCAGCACATAATGATTTTAAAACATAAAAAATGTCATAGAAATCATTGTATTATATATTGTACATATTATATATTATTATAAAACCTATAATACCTTTTATTACAGAATATATAATGTGTACATCATTGTATAGGTTAGACATTATTGTTTTCTGCTATAGCATTGTCGTTGTCTCACATCATCACATGTGATACAGGACATTATTACACGTGATATATATAATATTTATTATAATAAAAAATTGTTTAAGAAAAATTCCAAGATGCCCCGACCAAGGCCACCTCCAACCTCACAGACCTTATATTTAGTATAAAAAAAGTTGTTTAAAAAATTTTGAAACCCCTAAGTGTCATATGCAGAGTGTTATATTATATTATGTTATATATTATATTTAATATAAAAAATATGGTTTAAAAAAGTTTTGAAGCCCAAATTTGCAAAAAAAACAAACCAAACCTTAATTAAAAGTTAATTTAAAAGTTTTTAATGTTTAATGCTGTTTTCTGATACAAATTAGAAACTTAATAGATTTTATTTTATTATTATGTTGCCTGCTATTTTTATTAATGCCGTATCGTTTTATTTAATCACACATATACAAAAAACCTGAAATTTCAGAAAAAAAAAATAATGATAAATTCCAAGCACACACAAAATCAAAATTAAATAAGTAAATAAATAAAAAAGCTAAAAAAGAAGCCCTACCTTGGTTATCATCGTGGTCATTGCCGGTGATGTCACCATAGGCTGCCAGGCTTATATTTTTTAAAAATGATTTTTTTCCAAACTATTTTTTATCAGTTTTCTTATTATTATATATTATAACTTATTATTACTTATATAGTATTTTTACTATTATACATTTATATATCACCCTATGTGTTATACACGGTGTGTGTTATATTCATATTAATATGTTACTCATCATATTGACTGTCACAAAGTATCTGTTATTGTACCATTACCTTAAATATTGTATATTATCATATATGTCACATATGCTTTAAAAATTGCCAAAAATTTTATTATTGCATAATATATTTTATTATATATTATTAATAACCCATTGTTATGTACTATCATGTGTCATATATGCTGTATATTACATTATCACATTACATATTTTCTTTATATATAAAAAGTTGCTACAAAAGTTATCATTGCATTATATATGAGATACTATTGCTTTTATTCTTACTGTATTACATATCATCCTGTGTGTTATATGCAACGTGTTATATTACATTAATACCTGCTATATATTTATTACAAAAAGAACTTTTTAAAAAAGTTTTGAAGCCCGAATAAGCAAAAAAAATAAACAAAACTTAATTAAAAGTTAATTTTTGGGGGGCTGGTGAGATGGCTCAGCGGGTAAGAGCACCCAACTGCTCTTCCGAAGGTGATAAGTTCAAATCCCAGCAACCACATGGTGGCTCACAACCATCCATAACGAGATCTGGCTCCCTCTTCTGAAGTGTCTGAGGACAGCTACAGTGTACTTACATATAATAAAATAAAATAAATCTTTAAAAAAAGTTAATTTTTAAATTATTTTTTAATGTTTTATCCTGTTTTACTGATAGAAACTTAAACAGATTTTATTTTATTATTATGCTATGTGTTAATTTTTATTTATTCCCACATATAACATATTCCATGCGTTACATCACATCATTGTGCTACGTATTGTTTATATCATACAAGAAATTGCTGCAAAATTAATTATTGCATTGTAGGTTGTATACTATTATATTATTATATAATGTCCTGTTTGCTATATACACTGTGTTAAGTTACATTATATCACACATAGTATATGTCATATTTATTATAAAGAAATTGTTAAAAAAATTTTAAAAACCGAATATGCAAAATAAAAAAAAAAAGAAAAACTTTGATTTTCAAAACTCTTTTTTTGGTGCAAATTGGAAACTTGGATAGATTTTATTACATAAGAGTTTGTTATGACATCATTATGTCATGTTACTTTATATCATGGCACACGTCATAGATACTACACGTTATATCACATTATAATGCTGCATATCGTTTTGATTATATAAAAAATGGTCATATAAAGTCACCGTGTCACGTGACGCACCATGTGTTATTAGCTTTATTGTTACCGTATTGCTCTATGTCACCCCACAGAATATGAACTCTACGTGTCACGTTATCACACGTCATGCATCACTTTTACTATATAAAAAAATTGTTTAAAAAAATTCTTAGGTCCGATATTTTAGAACCATCCCACCACCAAACCAGGGTCCGTTCAGGGGAAAAAAAATTCAAATTTTAAAATGTTATTATTGTTATTATTATTATTATTTCCTTTTTTAAAATATATACTACCAAGGCCGAGTCTCTGCAGTAAAAAAAAAATCAAAAATTTGAATTTAAGATGTTATTATTATTAATTTTTTTTAAAGATTTATTTTATTTATTATATGTAAGTACACTGTAGCTGTCTTCAGACACTCCAGAAGAGGGCGCCAGATCTCGTTACAGATGGTTGTGAGCCACCATGTGGATGCTGGGATTTGAACTTATCACCTTCGGAAGAGCAGTCGGGTGCTCTTACCCGCTGAGCCATCTCACCAGCCCCTTAATTTTTTAAATATGAAAATTTGTCATAAAATGGAGGGGAATAATCATACTTCTATTTTTTAAAAAATTTTTTTAGCTGTATAAAAATTTTATTAAAAAAACTCACAGGATCATTTCTTTAAAAAAAATCCTATATTTTAATTTCAGAAAATAAAATAAAATAAATTTCACATTATTTTCCTAACACCAGAAAACATAGATATTTATCCTAAAAAATAAAAATAAAAAAAATTTAGCCGGGCGTGGTGGCACACGCCTTTAATCCCAGCACTCAGGAAGCAGGGGCAGGAGGATTTCTGAGTTTGAGGCCAGCCTGGTCTACAGAGTGAGTTCCAGGACAGCCAGGGCACACAGAGAAACACTGTCTTGAAAAACCAAAATAAAAAACAATAGTAATTTTTAATTTTGAGAAAATTTTTAAAAAGAAAATGTGAAATTTCCTTTCCAAAACAATTTTTTTAAACCAAAATACTATTTTCCCCCACCCTCCGAACTCAGCAAGGAGAAATCGCGATTTTTTTTTTCTCTTTTTCTATCTGGTTCTGCGAGAGTGTGAACCCGCGCTTCCTCCCCGCACCGTCCCAGTCCTTGGCAGTGGGCTTCGTGGAGGAAATTTCCACTTTTTAATTTTTTTAAATTCATTTATTTCTCAGTTTTGGCAAAGTGAGGGCCCTGCTT
The DNA here is from genome assembly GCA_902729485.2 of Mus minutoides. NCBI lineage: Eukaryota > Metazoa > Chordata > Mammalia > Rodentia > Muridae > Mus > Mus minutoides. Next base: position 41,390 of record LR754510.1, read on the forward strand.
TCCCTCCATCTGAAGCAGGGGCATGGCTGCCTTGGACCAGGGCTGGGTTTTTCTTTATTGGAGAAAGAACTGTGACGTCCTGGTGACAGCTGGTTTCATGGTAAAAATATGACATGTGATAGTGTGGCGTAACATATAGCGTGTGTGCGTGTTACATGCAATGTACAGTGATGTGATAACAACAGGAAGCCTGATATAAAACAATATTTAAAGAAAATGGGGTTTTAGGATAATTTTTTATATTTTAAAATAATTAATAATATTAACAATAATAATATATTTATATTATATTTTAAGTTTGAATATTTTTTCTACACGGATGGACACAGCTTTGGTAGTTTATATTTTAAAAAAATAATAATGATGATATCTTAAATCTAAATTTAGATTAAAGGCATGCGCCCTGTTGTTTTTATTATGAAAAAGAATTGCAGGGAAGAGTATTTGAGTACACATGATATAGGTATCATATCATATGGTATTTTAAGTCATATAGTTCTTTATTACATATTACATAAACATTATGCTATATATCATCTACATTTTTTTCTGATACGAAATGGCCATATATTACCACACGTGTTGCACACACTACACATTATATGACACTGTCACATGTTAGATACAATTTTTATTATATAAAAAAATTATCCCGACCACATCCGTGAAGAAAAAAAAATTCTAAATTCAGATTTAAGACATTATTTTTAAAAATAGCACTAATAATAATAAACTAACAAAGCCTCGTCTATCCATGGAGGAAAGAAAAATTTTAAAAGATTTATTCACACACACAAACCCCAAGAAAAAAATCCCCCAAAATAATCAGAAGTATTTAAGCTTAAAATATTTCTGTTATTTTTAAGTTTTTTAAATATGAAAAATTATCCTAAAAGCCCATTTTCTTTAAATAATAAAAAACAATTTTAAAGTATATTTTATTTTATTTTATCCCCCCCCCCCAAAGAAAAACCCAACCCCAGCCCCGAGACAGCCATACTTCTGCCTCAGATCGGAGGTAAGCAGGGATCTCACTTCACCAAAACTGAGAAATAAATTAATTTTTAAAATAAAAAAAAAAATGGAAATTTCTTCCACGAAGCCCAGGGCCGAGGCATGGGATGGCACGGGGAGAAAATGGGGGTTCACATGCACAGCACCAGGAAGAAAAAGAGAAAAAAAATATCGCAATTTCTCCTCACTGAGGCCGGAGGGCAGAGAAAAAAAATTGAATTTCAGTTTAAAAAAATGTTTGTTTTGGAAAAGAAATTTCACATTTTCATATTTTAAAATTTTCTCAAAAATAAAAATTAATTTTTTTCAAAAGGAATTGAAAAAAATCGACATGGTCATTTATTAAACATTTGGAGAAAAATCCATTATTTAAATTTTAAACAATTTTTAAAAATGAACAAAAATCAATAAAAATTCACGTTATTTTCCTGACATGGGAAAACATTGACGTTTTAATCTAAAAAAAAAAATTCTCGAAAAAACAAACAAATTAAATAAATAAATAAATAAATAAATAAATTTTTTAAAATTCAGTTTATTTGCTTTTTGGGTTTGCAGTTGCGAGATTTCGCAGTGTTGGAATTCGGCAGTCTATTATTATTTTTTGTTTTTCACAGAAGAAGAGAACAGAGACATGGAGGAAAGCATGAACCATGGACACAACGTCACGCAGCGAGCAGAGAAAACAATGGAAAATATTCAAAAAAAGAAAAAAACTCTAAGGGGGGAAAAAACTAGGTTGTCACTGCCATTGTTTCTCAAGACAGCCATGCCCCTGCCTCAGATCAGGGGTACGTAGCAACCTCACTTCCCTAAAACTAAGAAAGTTATATATAAACAGGTGATGTTATATTTTTACAAAAAAATTTTGAAAAAAAAATTGTGTGGTCGTTTCTTAAGTGTTTGAAAACAATCCCAACATGTAAATTTTAAAAAATAAAAAATAAATAAAATAAAATAATTCCCTAATAATATTATTATTATGTTATACTATATACTTTTTAAAAACCTATACTATATAATGTACAATAAATAATTTTTGATATTTTTATATTATTTTTATATATTATTTTAAAATGTTACATCCCAAAACTCAAACTTTTATTACCTGAAAATGTGTTATGGTATTGTTATGCTACATAGAAATTTTATTATTATTACTGTCATTCATATCATCGTAAATGTCACATACACTACGCATTATATCGCATTATTATCCTGCACGTCATTTTGATTATATAAGGAATCGGCCATATATTCCCACATGTGTTGCACATAGTACATATTACATCACATTGTCACACGTTAGATACCATTTTAATTATATGTTATATCACATTATTATGCTGGACATCATTTTGATTATATAAGGAATCAGCATAAAACATCACTGCGTCATGTGACACATCCCATGTAATTTCCTTCATCATTACCATGTTGCCCTGTGTCACTGAACATGTCACACATGACACGTGTCACGTTATCACACATTTTATTATGCTAAATTATATATATATATATATATTAAAAATTGTTTTAAAAATTCCGAGGTCCAAATTTGCAGAACTGTGCCCTGACCGAAGCCGCGCCAGTCAGGGAAAAAAATAAATAAATTTCAAAATTTCAATTTCCTCCCATGATGTAAAAGAAATTGTTATTATCTTAACATAATATGTGTTATTTTTATTACTACCATATTTTTATTACCATATATATCTTATACAATGTCTTATATTACATCATTGTTACATATAATTTATTATAAAAAATTGTCAGAAAAAATTATTTTATTATATATATTATTTTTATATATTATTTAATTTAAAATGTATGCATTCCAAAATTCAATTTAAAAATATTATTATACTGAATATCATCTATTATTTTTTCTGCTACTATACTGCCAGTTGTTACCATGCATGTTCCACATACCGCACACTGTACTACATAGATCATTCTTTTTTTTTTTAATTTTGATTTTTCGAGACAGGCTTTCTCTGTTTAGCTCTGGCTGTCCTGGAACTCACACAGATCACTCTTATTTAAAAAGTTATTTTAAAAAAAATTCTGGACTTCAAATTCCTAACCTATGGCCGCGTCCGTGCAGGAAAAAAAACTTTTCTAAATTTAAATGTTAAAATATCATTATCATTATTAACTTTTTATATATGAAAAATTTGTTCTAAAAGCCTATTTTTTAATATTGTATATCACGCTTCTTGTTATCGTGCCATTATACATTGTCTGTAACACGCACATGCTCTATACGTTATGTAATGTTATCACATGCTATATGATATTTTTATTGTTAAGTCTGCAGTCTCCATGCTGTACATCATTTTATTCTCAAAATTTAAATCTCCTCCCCTCCCCAGCAACCCCAGGTCATTGCCGTTGTTTCCCAAGACAGCCATGCCCCTGCCACTGATCAGGGGTAAACAAGGACCTCACTTCCCTGAAACTCAGTTATATATAAAAATGTGATGTTATTTTTTTTTACCAAAAAAACAAAAACGTGTGGTCGTTTTTTTAAACATTGGAAAAAAATCCCAACATTTAAATTAAAAAAAATAAAAAATAAATAGATAAATAAAAATTCATGTTATTTCCCTTAGACGGGAAAATGTCGACGTTTTAACCAAAAATATTATATATATATATATATATATATATATATATATATATATATATATATATATATATATATATATATGTCATTAAAATTATTTTATTATACATTATATATATTATAAGTTATTTTAAAGTATATAATGTATTTTATTATATGGTATATAATGTATATGTGAGAGTATATATTATATATAATTTTTTTCTGCTACCACATTGTTACATGTTTTATATTTTTTATTATAATAGAAAGTTGTTTAAAAAAATTATCCAGGTCCGAATAAGCAACTGAAGCCGCATCCATTAGGACGAGAAAAAAAAATTTTTTTTATTTAAATTCAGCCTCCACCCCTCCTTCCAAAAATACTTGAAAAAAATCCTAATTTTTAAAACTTTTTATTATGTAAATTAGAAACTTGGGTACATGTTATGGTATAAAAACGTGCTATTATTATTATTACCTCATGTTATTTTTCTTATTACTCATTTTATGGATGACTGCATATGTCGTGTACCACGTATGTTATATCATCATGTTACTTGTTTTTATTATGGAAAAGAATTGCACAGAAAATCATTATAATATCTAATGTGTAATAATATAACATAACATATGGGCTGTATAACACGTGAAATAATGTGCAACTATGTGATAGCAGAAAAACTATATTGTCATGTATGCATAATATACCATGTAATAAAATATATTATGCATTTTAAAATAATATATATAATTTATAATGTAAAAATAAAATATATAAAAACAATAGGCAACAGGATAATATATAAATTTGACATTTTCTCGAGAAATTATTATTAATTATATTTTCACATTATGTGTTGTTTTTATTACGAAAAAGAATTGCAAGGAAGAGTATTTGAGAACACAAGATATAGCTATCATATCATATGGTATTTTAAGTCATATAGTTCTTTATTACATATTACATATACATTATGCTATATATACATTTTTTCCTGATAGTAAATGGCCATATATTACCACATGTGTTACACACACTACACATTATATGACACTGTCACACATTAGATACCATTTTTATTATATAAAAAATTATACCAACCATGTCTGTGAAAAAAAAATTCTAAATTCAGATTTAAGACATTATATTTAAAAATAACAATAATAACAATAAACTACCAAAGCTGCGTCCATCCATGTAGGAAAAAATATTTTAAAAGATTTATTCACACACACGCAAACCCCAAGGGGAAAATAATTATTGGAAATATTTAAACTTAAAATATTATTGTTGTTATTATTAATTTTTAATATGAAAAATTATCCTAAAAGCCCATTTTCTTTAAATCATAAAAAAAAAAAATTTATAGCTTATTTTTATTTTTTTCCCCAAAGAGAAAAACTCAGCCCTGGCCTGAGGCAGCCATGCCCCTGCCTCAGATCCGGGGTAAGCAGGTATCTTCACCAAACTTAGAAATAAATGAATTTTAAAAAATAAAACAATGGAAATTTCTTCCACGAAGCCCAGGGCAGAGGCTCGGGATGGCACAGGGAGGAAGGGGGGGTTCATAAGCAGCACCAGGAAGGAAAAGAGAAAAAAAATCACCATTTCTCCCCACTGAAGCCAGAGGGCAGAGAAAAAATATAGTATTTTGGTTTTAATAAAAAAGTTTGTTTTGGGAAAAAAAAATCACTGTTTTGTCTTTTAAATTTTTCTCAAAAATAAAAATTATTTTTTTATTTTCAAAAAGAATTGAAATCCCAGCACCTGGGAGGCAGAGGCAGGCAGATTTCTGAGTTCGAGGACAGCCTGGTCTACACAGTGAGTTCCAGGACAGCCAGGGTTACACAGAGAAACCCAGTCTCGAAAAAACAAAAAACAAAAACAAAAAAACAAAAACAAAAACAAAAAACAAAAAATAAAAATAAAAAGAAAGAAAAAATTTTCAAGTTTATATTATTTTAGTTTTGTGGTTGTGAAATGTCACGGTTTTGGAGTTTTTTTTTAAAAAAGTACAGCTGGTATTTTATTTTATTTTTTTGTTTTTACACAGGAGGAGTTTTGTTTTTACACAAGAGCTGGGGGTGACACAGAAGAAACATGAAGTGTGGACACGATGTCATGCAGTGAGTGAAAAAATTCAGAAAAGAAAAAAAACTGAAAATTTCCAAATTAAATATAAATAAAAAGTTAAAAAAAAAAAACCCACTCTAACTTGGTTGTCACCGTGTTCATTGCCGGCGATGTTACTGGGCGCCGTGCTTATCTGTTTTATCATTTTCATTATTTTTATATTATCATATATTATAATTTATTATATAGTATTTTCAGTTTTGTGCTTTTATATACTATCACATGTGCTATATACAGTGCATGTTATAACATAGTAATATATTACTCATCATATTGACTGTCACAAAGTGTGTGTTCTTGTACCATTACCTTATATATTGCGTATTATCATATATGTCACATATGCCATAAAAATTGCTACAAAATTTATTATTGCATTTTATATTTTTTATTTTATATTATTCTTATTAGTAACCCATTGTACTGTACTATCACATGTCATATATACTGTATTATTACATTATCATGTTACATATTCTCTTTATATATAAAAAATTGTGACAAAAATTATCATTGTGTTATATATGAGATACTATTATTTTTATAATTACCATATTACATATCATCCTATGTTATATGCACCATGTTATGTTACATTATTACATGCTACATAATATATTTACTATAAAAAATTGTCTAAAAGGCTTTGAAGCTCGAATTTGAAAAAAAAAAAACTTAATAAAAACTTAATTTTAAATATTTTTTTAACATTTAATGCTGGCTTTTTTATATAAATTAAAAACTTGAATAGATTTTATTTTACTATTTTATTATTTGCTATTTTTATTATTACTGTATCATTTTATTTGTAGACACATATACTGTATTCCAGGTGTTATATCACATTATTACGCTGCATATTTTTTTTATTATATAAGAAATGGCTTCAAGAATTTATTATTGTGTTATAGATTATAAACTGTTTTCTTTATTATTATATATTTTTATATAATAACCTATGTGTCATATACACCGTGTTACATTACATTGTATCACACACACTATATGTCATAATTATTTTTTAAAAATGTTTAAAAAAAATTGAAGTCAGAATTTGCAAAGAAAAAAACCCTTAATTTTTTAAACTCTTTTTTTTGGTGCAAATTAGAAACTTGGATAGATTTTATTATATAAAAGTTTGTTATTATATGTTTACGTTATGTGTTATTTTTATTATATCATTCTTACTACATAAAAAATTGTTTAAAAATAAATTCCCAGGATCGAACTAGCACAACCGTCCCTGCCCCAACCAAAATCAATCTGTCCAAGAGAAAAAAAAATTTTTTTTTAAAGATGTATGTTATTTATTATATGTAGGCACCCTGTCGCTGCCTTCAGACACACCAGAAGAGGGCATCTGAACCCATTACAGATGGTTGTGAGCCAGCATGTGGTTGCTGGTATTTGAACTCAGGACCTTCGGAAGAGCAGTCAGTGCTCTCTCCAGCCCCCCCAAAAATTTTTAATTTAAATTTCCTCCCACAATTCCTCTTCTCCTGCAAAAAGAACCTGAAACTAAACTTAATTTATTTATAAAACACTCTTTTTGCTGCAAAACGATTTTATGATATAAAAATTTGTCATATTTTTTCACTATATGTTATTTTACTCATTACCACTTACAGCACATACTCTGTGTGACATCATAGTATCACGACACATGTTGTTTCTATTATAGAAAAAAATTGTCAGAAAATATTATTTTATTATATAGTGTATCATACAGTATTTTCATGTATAATATAATATATTATATAATATATACTACGTGCATATATTACATATAATTTTTACTGCTACTATATTGTCATATGTTATCATGCAAGTTACATATACGCCATACTATATTATTACACAATTATAGATCATTTTTATTACATAAAAAGTTATTTTAAAAATATGTATATGTACTATATTTTACATCATATTATGTTACATGTCATTCTTAACTTTGCTATTATCATACTACATGTTATTTTTATTAGTATCTTATTTCTTTTATTACCTCATATGTCATATACTATGTATTACATCATATTATCACGTATTGTTTTTTCATTGAAAATATTGTCAGAAATAATAACTTTACATAGTATATATTATATCATATGCTATTTTAAATTACATAATTTTTATTACATATTACATATACATTATACTACACATCATCTATTATTTTTTCTGCTATCATATTCCCATACATCACCGTACGTGTCACATATAGCACGCACTATCACATGTTATAGATCATTTTAGTAAAAAAAATTATTTAAAAAAAATTCTTGAGTCTAAATTCCCGCCCACAGCCACATCTGTACAGAAAAAAGAAAAAAATTCCAAAATTTAAATATTAAATATAAAGTAACACAGCCGTGTCTGTCCGTGCTTCAAAAAAAAAAGGTAAATTTAAAATATTGTTATTCTTGTTATTATTAATTTTAAATATAAAAAATTGCCCTAAAAGCCTATTCTCCTTATATATTATTTTATATTAGGCTTCTTGTTGTTATCGCGTCATTTACATTACGTGTAATATGCACATACTCTATGTGTTACCTCAGGTTATCATACGTCATATATTATTTTTATTTTTAAATCTGCTATTACCATGCTCTATATTAATTTTATTTCTATATTATTTCTTTTAATACCACAATATTATATACTATGTATTATGTTGGATTATTATGTTCCATGTTGTTTTTATTTTACAAAACAGGCCATAAAAATTACTTTATTGGATATTACACATTTTATACTATTTATTATTTTTATTATTGTACATTTATATATCAGTCCATGTGTTGTATATGGTGCGTGTTATATCATATTAATATGTTACTCATCATATTGATTGTCCCAAATTATTTGTAATTGTTAATTTACTACTACCGTATATATTGTGTGTTATCGTCTATGTCACATATACGATAAAAAATTGCCAAAAATTTATTATTGAACTGTATATTTTATTTTGTATTATTTCTATTAACAATCTATTATTTATCATATGATATATTGTACTATCACGCTACATACTTTATATCTTTTTCTGTTGGGGGCGGGACTAAGTAGACATTAGATACTATTTTTTTTATTAGTGCTGTATTACATATTCTATGTGCTGTATACAACATATTATATTATTACCTGTTATATATTACATGTACTATAAAAATAGTGTAATAAAAAAGATAATTTTTGGAAAAACAATAATATGTTTGACTTTTTAAAATGTTTTCAAGGATAAAAAATTAATTTTATTTTCATGAAATACAATAGAGAAAAATCCACATAGTCATTTCTTAAACATTTGATAAAAAGAAACCAATATTTTAATTTCAAAAAAAAATTTAAAGGGAAATATTCCCTAAGACGGGAAAACGCCAAAATTTTAATGTAAAAAAATAAAAATTGAAAAAATTAAAATTTAAAAATATTCAGTTTATTCTTTTGTCCTTTTGTGGTTGAGATTTCATGGTTTTTGAATTTTTAAATAAAAGGTTGATTTTTAAAATTTTTTGTTTATTATTACATTATGTTATTTTTATTATAACGGTATTATTTTATTTACTACCACATATATTGCATAGTGTGTATTATATTGTCACATCACATAATGTTTTTAATATATAAAACATGTCATAAAATTATTTTTATATATTATAGATTATATATTATTTTAAAATATATAATATACTTTATTACAAGATGTGTAATGTACACATTATTCTATATGTCATCTATATTTTTTCTGCTGTCACATTGTTACACATTATCACATGTGCCGCATATACCTTGTGTTACAGTACATTATTACATGTTGCATATATATTATATTTGTTATAATAAGAAAAAGTGTTTAAAAAAATTCCCAGATCCAAATTTGCCACCTCGTCCCCCGACCATTGTCATGTAACCTATTGCTTTTATTATAGAAAGATTACTTTATTATGTTATATGTACCATATATTATTTTAAATTATATAATGTTTTATTACTACATATATATTATTGTAGAGAGCCGCGCTGAGCACTGACAGCATTTCACCATTAAGTAATGGCGCTGGCATCCAGCATTCTCACATGTGATCCTTGGAATGTGCTTTGTCCTGGGGGAAAAAGCGCGCCTAGTCACAGAGCCCATGCCCGGGGCGATTTGGGTTTATGGCCTTGTAGCCAATCCTATGGGAACACGCTGCCTCAGGGTTGC
>LR753857.1:0-98529 GCA_902729485.2 Mus minutoides
GCCTAACAAGGCCATCCTCTGCTACATATGCAGCTGGAATCATGTGTCCCTCCATGTGTACTCTTTGGTTGGTGGTTTAGTCTCTGGGAGCTCTGGGTGTACTAGTTGGTTCATATTGTTTTTCTTCCTATGGTACTGCAAGCTCCTTCAGATCCTTGGATACTTTCTCTAGCTCCTCTATTGTGGACCTTGTGCTCAGTCCAGTGGTTGGCTGAGAGCATCCACCTCTGTATTTGTCAAGCACTGTCAGAGACTCTCAGGAGACAACTAATTCAGGCTCCTGTCAGCAAGCACTTGTTGGCATCTGCAATAGTGTCTGGGTTTAGTGACTGTGTGTGGAATAGATCCTTAAGTGGATCTGTCTCTGGATTGTTTTTCCATCAGTTTCTGCTCCATACTTTGTCTCTGTATCTCTTCCCATGGGTATTTTTACCCCCTTTGAAGAAGGACTGGCATATCCATACTTTGGTTCTCCTTCTTTTGAGCTTCATTTGGTCTGTGAATTGTATCTTCAGAATTCTGAACTTCTGCGCTAATATCCACTTATTAGTAAGTGTATACCATGTGTGTCCTTTTGTGATTGAGTTACCTAACTAAGGTTGATATTTTGTAGTTCCATCCATTTAACTAAGAATTTCATGAAGTCATTGTTTTTAATAGCTGAGTAGGATTCCATTGTGTAAATGAACCACATTTTCTGTATCCATTTCTCTTTTGAAAGCCATCTGTGTTCTTTCCAGCTTCTGGCTATTATAAATATGGCTGTTATGAACATAGTGGAACATGTATCCTTATTACATGTTGGAGCATCTTCTGGATATATGCCCAGGAGTGGTATAGCTGGATCTACAACTTTACTTAGTGCTGTTTTAGTAAGAATCTTGTGAAATTTAAAGAGAGTCATTGAATCACATCTGTTCTACCCTCAGAAGAAATCTTGCTGGAATGTCAACTTTGTATAGTCTTCCATAGACTCCTACATTACTAGGATGTGCAACATGGCTATCTTATTGAAATGACACTATTTCCAGGCATTGGGTCTGCTTCTCTTAGACAGTGCTCTCATAACCCTGAACATTGAATTCCTTAAGTATACCATTAAGTGATGAAAATGACACAATTATGTAGTCTCTTCACTTTGGCCAGTTTATCAAGAATCTAAATTTTTAAATTAAGTTTTCATTTAATTTTTTGGCTCTTATGTCTTCTTACTTCAACACCTAATATGAGAAAAGCTTCGTTTTTTTCCATCTAAATTTTTCCTTGGATGAGATCTAAAGTTACTATCTTTAAAATTCTTTATTGATTCTTTGTGAGTTTTATATCAGGGACCATAATCATACTTGTTTCCCAGTCCTTCCATTTCCACTCTCTACCCTTGGAACCTTTCCAAATATAATAAAATATAATACTAAAATAAAATAAAAATAAATAATATCTAGCTGTGGAAGCAGCTGTGTGTCATGGTGTGGCACATAGTTTTTATCCTTTTGTCCAAACAGCTTACTTGAAAATGGTCAATACCATGAGTTGTTGCTCTGGATCCAAGCCTGTTTTCTGCAATACCATCAATTCTTGACTCTCACTGAGACTCCTCCAGATATCCTGCTGTTTTCTTGAGTCATGGAAACAATGCACCTTTGGTTCTGCGGGAATGAGCCAATCATGCACTCTAGCACCATAGATAGGGTAGGTATTAGGAAGGGCTAGCTCAAAATCCAGAATCTGGGCCTGGGTGGTAACTGAGTTGGTCAGCCTGCTAGTTCTCCTGAGACCTTCCAAATAGGACCAATTCTCCTATGCTTTCTACTTGGGGGACCAGCTCTCCCATGCTCATGTCATCAATACCAGGTCTACTACACCCATGTCACCAGGGATAACTCTCCCATGCTATCTGGGGAAGAGACAGGGCCAGCTCTTCTGCAATGCTTGTCCATAGGTAGGGCCAGTTCTCCCATGCTCACTCCCAAGGCGAGCTTTTCCACATCCATTCCACCCAAGTTAGTTCTCCTGGATTTACCAGCAGAGCAAGCTCTTTTGCTTTAACATCTTAGGGTCAGTTCTCCTGCACCTATTCCACCAGTTCTTACAGATTTCCCAGGTGAGTTATGAGGCCTGTTCTCCTCAAAGCCATAGCTGTGGATAATTGGGACCAGTTCTCCTACATTAAAACCATCAGAGTCACTTATATATACTATCATATTACACAATGGAGTACTACTCAGCTATTAAAAACAATGAATTTATGAAATTCTTGAGCAAATGTATGTATCTGGAGGATATCATCCTGAGTGAGGTAACCCAATCACAAAGAAGTGACTTAATATGCACTCACTGTTAAGCGGATATTAGGCCAGGAACCCAGAATACCCAAGATACAATTTCCAAAACACAAGAAAGTCCAATGTGTGGATATTTCATTCCTCCCTAGAATAGGCATTAAAACATACATGGAAGGAAGTACAGAGACAAAGTGTGGAACTAAAATGAAAGGATGGACTATCCAGAGAGTGCCCCACATGGGTGGTCCATCACATAATCAGCCACCAAATGCAGACACTACTGCATATGCCAGCAGGACATTGCTGAAAGGACCCTGATATAGCTTTCTCCTGTGAGGCTTTGACAGTCCCTGATAAATACAGAAGTGGATGCTAACAATCATCTATAGGGCAGAACATAGGGTCCCCAACGTAGGAGCCAGAGAGAGAACCCAAGAGCTGTAGGGGTCTGCAACCCTATAGATGGAACAACTATATGAACTAATCAGAACCCCCAGAGCTCACATCTCTAGCAGCATATGTATTAGAAATTGGCCTTGTTGGCCATTACTGGGGAAGAAAGGCCTTAGGTCTAACAATGTCTGTAAGCACTAGTACAGGAGAATGCCAGGGCCATGTAGTGGGAGTGGGTGGGTAAGGGAGCAGGGCGGGGGGAGAGAATAGGGGACTTTTGGGATAGCACTTTTAATGTAAATGAAGAAATTATCTAATAAATAAATTTTTTTAAAAAAGAAAAAACAAAAACAAAAGCATAAGAGTCATCTTTCTTATACCCATGACCCCAGAGGAAAGCCTCCTGTACCAGATCTTCTGTTCTGTCCAAGCCAGCGTCAAGGATAGCTCTCCCATCAAAGGCAAGTGTGACAGTCAGCACAGCACAGTGTTCGAACATCAATATGAACTTAGGCAGTAGTGAAGACCAGTGATATTTACATGGCCTTTGGTGAAAACACAAACCTCAGTCATCAACACAGAATCCTGATTAAAATAGAAACATGAACTCAGACATGGCCCTAGGAAAACCACAGTCCTCAGACTATAAATATAGTCTCAGGTGGCAGTTCAGACCACAGACATCTGTGATGCCTTTGGTGGTAACGTGGGTCATGGACATCAAAACAGATCCTGGCTACATGAAGACCAGGGATACAGATATGGCCCCCAGTGGTAGTCTAGGCCAAGATATCATCATGGTTTGAGATGGTAGCACAGGCTCCTCTGATAAATTTGGCTCCCAGGTGTCAGCATGGCCCAGTGACACCAACATGGTCTCACACAGCTTTCCAGATCACATATATCTGAATGACTTTCAGTGTCAACAAGGACCATAAGACATCAGCACAGAACCACATGCATGGCCCTTGGCAGGAGCCTAGGCCCAGACATCATCACTCCTTCATGTGATTGTGCAAATTCCTCATCTCCATCAATTCCACACTGTTGTCCTGACTCCAATTCCACTTCTCTCCACAGTACATTAACTGCTGCTCATCTTTCTTTTCTCATCAATCTCTCATCTTTCCTATATCTCTATCACATATTTGCTCATTGTTCTTGCATTTGCCATGGGGCCAGAGAGGGTACTAGTGTGTCCTCTGGCCACTTCTCAACAATCTTTATAAGCAGAATGGAGGAGAAAGTGGTCTCTGTACTCTTAACTCATTATTAATTTTCCATCTACTAACAGCCCTGCCCTAAACATCTAATTTTTTCAATGTTGACCTTTAAGTTTTTGCTTCTGTTTGAACGCACCTCTTTATGGATGTCTCTTTTTTTCTATTACAATGGTTCTTGAATATCTTACCTTAATCATTTTAACTATTTCTCAGCTCAGTGTTTCTTTGGAAACTTGTCTTTTAAATGCCAGGGAAAACACTCTTTGGTAGTGTGTGTAAAATGTTTACAGTTACATTTGAGCCTATAGGACAGCACTTCAAGCTGTTGGGAAATAAGAATTGTAGATTTCTTATTCTTAGCATGTAAAGTAGTTTGCACTATACACAAATATGAGAAATGAACTCTGGTGATAATCTACTTGTTTAATCAGATACCCACAGTTGTGCACATTGCCAACCATGCCACAGTGAGCTGAACCTCACAGAGACATATGTTCATGCTGAGCTTAGGTAACAGCACTGAGAATGGGAGAAATGTCAATCTAAAACTAAAGAAAGATCAGGAAACTACCCTGATCTTACTTTCAGAAGATGAGAATTAAGATGAGACTGATGGCAGAAAAAATGTAAATAAGAACATATTGCATGTCAATCAATCAGGTTAAAAACAGAGAAAACCTGTAAGACTGATGTGAAGAGTCCATCAAAGCAAATTTGACTAAAAAAAATACTTTATAGGAATAATATTCCCAAAGTCATATATGTGATAAAAATTACATCTTATAGATTCAATATATCTGGTTAATTATGAAAAAGGTAAGAGTAATCCTACACAAAAGTACATTTCAATCAAATTCCTGAAATCAAGTGAAATTGTCTATAGGAAAAAGACAATAGCACAGGCATTCAATGAGCAAAACGACTGGGAGGATCTCATCAGAAATCTCAAATCTCACAAGACAGAAGAATAACATGATTAAAATGATGAAGCAAAATAATCAACCATCCCCACCACTAGAAACTCAAATGATGAGCTCAAAACTTGGTCTCACTAAGTGAGGCTCACCTACCTAATTGCATATTTCAGATCCACAACAATTAAGATGATTTATCATCAGATAAAACAGTTGGATTTGGAATGTCTTTTTATTTCTTCTTGTAATTTACCAAAATCCATAAAAATATTCCCATTCATCCTAAAATATTTTGTCACCTAAATAGAAGCAGAGCAAATAGACCTAAAAAGAGGAGGCTTAAAATTTTATTAAAGTGAACATTATATTGCAAGGCTCAAACTCGGGGAAGTGTCTTTTACATACACAGAGTTAGGTGATATGGTTTCATACAGACAGCATTGAATATTTGTAAAATCACCAACTTAAAATTAATATTTGTTTTTATGATTATATGAGAAATATCAGCTTAAGGCAATTTAATTTTCATGAATATAAAATGTTTTTCCAATCCAATTTTTATTTTATAAATAGCAGGATTGCAGCAATACGATGGCTCAGAAGGCAAAGGTGCTTGTTTCTAAGCCTATTAACCCAAGTTCAATTCCAAGAACAAAGAGAGAACATATTTCTCCATTTTGTTTTCTGAAATTGGAAAGATCAGAGTAAGTAAAACAGGTTAATGAAAATCTGGGTAAATGAAAGTTAACTGACAGATACTGTCTAACCTTGACAGCTACTTCTTTCATTAGTAGAAACAATATTTGAGATGTATTTCATGTGATGTTGAATAGAAATGGAGTTTCACTAAATTACATAGTAACTATTAGTTAAATAGTTAAAAACACCATTTCAAGTAATAACAAAAGTCTCTACCATATGGAGAAAAATAAAAAGCAAGAAACCACGCACCCAACGTTGTCACAAGGCTCTGAAAAATAAACATTTGATCTTAAAGCAGAACTCATCTTGAGGCATGTTTGCCATTTATTTTCTTTTCACAGATGACTTTATTAGGCTACCATTCTCATTGACTGTTTCTTTACTTTGCCCTTGAAGGATTTTTATGGGGTATTTTTTTGTTTTTTGTTTTTTTGTTTTTTGTTGTTTTTTAACTGAACACAATAGTATATCTCAAAGAAAAAGTTTAGCTTTATAATCCTGTTTTTAAATATTGCAATTGTGAAATATAATAAATATATCACTGTGGAAAAATAACCAAAAGATAATGAAATATCACATGCATAAAGAATATGTGAAGTGATGCATAGTTCTTTATTTTAATTTATGTGTGTGCTACATTTATATTAAGAAGGAAAAGCATAGGTGAAATCAAGGTAGAGCTTCAGCTATGACTGACCACATAATTTTTAAATACGTTGTAGGTACTCAATGGATTTTTAATGTAATGTTAGTGTATGAATACAATAAAATATTTAACTTCTGAAAATCTATTCTTTAATAATGTGTATTTAAATCTGGGTATGGTGATACACACATTATATATATATATATATATATATATATATATATATATATATATGGTAAAATGTACATTTAAGAATTGGAAAAACCAAACCAAAAAAAAAAAAAAAAAGAATATCAGTTAGGATAAACATCAATTGTGTAACCATATTCATGTATACATCCTTCCTAGTGAAAGTAGTAAACTCTTTTTATTTGTTTGTTTGATTTTTGTTTGTTTGTTTGTTTGTTTTTGAGACAGGGTTTCTCTGTATAGCCCTGGCTGTCCTGGAACTCACTCTGTAAACCAGGCTGGCCTCAAATTCAGAAATCTGCCTGCTTCTGCCTCCCAAGCTCTAAAATTAAAACAACTCATAAAGGTATGCTATGGTAATGGGTTATTTAGCTTTACAACTTGGAAATCTACTGTTCCAGCTCAGTTTCCTACTTACGCTATTTACTGATTTACTTTTAGGGACTTCCCAACCAGTGTTTATCTTTTGTTTTGCTTATAGCTGCCAAAGAACTATCCTACTGTAGGCGGTATCCCCTTATTACTGAAATAAAGTTCTGATTTTATAACTCTATTATACATCATTCACTAATTCTGGATTTTCTTTCTGGATATGTATGTAAAATTGAAAAACAAATCATGATCTGTTTCATTCCATGTTTGCTCTTTTTCCACAGTATAAATGTGAATGCCACTTTTCTTTCCTCAGAGGAAGGGATGACAAAAGAGTCATATCCAAGCTATGAAAATACAGGGCTTGGGCTAAGACCAAGGACCTAGGCCTAGGCCTTGATATATCTAACCTCCATATAATCTAATCTTCTGCAGGCCCAGACCTTGAAGGATTCAGCTTCCAACTTCTGTCTACTAAACTAGGCCTAGAATGTTTCAGCCTCTGAGACATACTGCTGAATTAACTCTTTCCAGCTCTTTCAGAACTCTGAGTGGTTGGTTCAACCTAACTGTTCTAGCACAAACTCCTCTCCAAGGTACCTGACTCCAGTTGGCCTCTTTTGGCTTCTGACTAAATTGTTGTGCTTGGCACAACTGCCTCTGAACTCCATGATCTGAACATGTCTGAACTCAACTGTTCTGCTTTGAACTGAGCTTAACTGTACTCAACTGAACTGCTCTGAAATGACCTGAATACCACTGAATTCAACTCTACCTCATTGGCCTTCAACAATGTCCTCTCCCCTGTTTGTTCTCATGGGCATACACTATCTCTGATTCATTTTGTTAAAGTTTTTTTCTGATTCATCACTTTTGTCTGCCCTCTATTAGACCTCGTTGACTGGGATTTAAGGTATGTGCTAAGAGTGTGTCTCTATTCCAGCCAGAGGAATTAATCATATATATTCTAGCCAGAACAGCCATTTTGCTGGATTAAAATCTGTCTATACCACAGACCAAACTTGATTTCTTTAACTGTCCAGCGCCTCTGCCATTTCCTGTCCTGAGGAAGCTTTGCCTCTGTAATGTGCCTTTTCACACTTCCATTCTTCAGTGTGGATTTTAAATTGTGAATTATTAAAATAAACATAGGATGCTAAATCTCTTTTTTTCTTCAGAAGGAACAGTATGAGTTTTTATTTTTATAAATATGATCTTAACACATTTTAACATAAAGTTGGTTCTCATAAGAAACAGATAAATTTATTAGCTACTATCATTTTCATGATAATTTCTTCCAGTGCTGTACTTCCATTATTTTCTTAATTTCCAAGTAGAAATACTACATGTATTTAAAACTGCTGAAAAATAAATAAATAAATAAATAAATAAATAAATAAATAAATAAGAGCCTGTGGGTTTATTCTGAAGCCAGTAGAGGGCATACAAGAAGCATCTACTAGACAGGGAACGGAGAACTTTCCAATCAATACATACAGGGCATTGGCAACACTGTGGAGACAGAGGCAAAGGTGTTTGGTAAACATACTAACACATGCACACGCGCATGCGCGCGCACACACACACACACACACACACACACACACACACACACACACACTGTTCATGTAGTAGTATACAGCAAGTTAATAATTCTTTTATCCTTTGACTTTGTTTCATTATAAGTACATAATTTTGAAATTATATGCCATTATCTGCCAAATATGACACAAAAATGGGATATTGTGTAGAATGTTGTCCTTAGATTGAAAGATAAACAGTGAATGAAGAGCAGCAAAATCCATGCTCAGTTCAAGCCATAAGTGGAACAAGAGAGAGTGTGCAATGCCAGGTCCTCCATGTTCTGTGATTTGTCACTTTTCATTCTCCAGATTTGGTCATTTGCTTATTTTTGTCTTGTTACTCAGAAAACCAGAAATATATGGAGTGTGTCTGAGGATGTTTTGCATAAGTAGAATTTGGTGGAGACTTAGATAAACTTGAAATTGTTGTCAATAATTTTAATTCATCAAAAAAAAGAAAAACAAATATATGTTTGAACATACTGGATGCATGGCTATGCATAAATTATGCATAGTTTCATTTGTTTACTCTTTTGTTTGAGAAGACTGTCAAAGTGTCTAGCAACCTTAACAGCTTATGAAGGGATCATAAGGCAATGAAATCAGGGAATTTATTAGCACATGTTAAAGTCAGTAGAGTGGTTTAGTTTGTAGTTTCAAGTAAATGGGAGTCCGTCATGGGTTCTGGCAGGGGTTCTAGTTCAGCATGCCTTCCAGCACTTTCTCTTAGAAACTATTTTAGCACTTTTGAGTTCCAACACAAATTAGGGGTGTTAAATGGCAAGTAGTGCCTTGGTTCTTACTGTTTCTTGCTGCGCATGCTCTCCTGGGTCAGTTCAGAGAATGTCTACCAAAGCTAGGACTTGCCTTTATTTGTACCTCCTGATCTTTCTCACCAGTTTAGCACATTCATATATCCATTTGATGTCCAAATATCTTAAAACTTTAAGCCTACTGCTTTAATATTTTATGATTTAATACCTTAATTATATGTTTCAATGTACATAAATTCTACCATCATTTTAAGTATTGCTTGTATAAAGTACATGATTATGAATATAGAATTTCGTAGACATAATCATGATTATACTTGTATAATCAAAATAGTAATCTATATCATTAAACCTCTGGTTTGATCTTAATTTTACATTTTTGCATATATGTACAAATTTAGTCAATTATAACATTTAACTAAATCAAAATTTAGTTCTAACTTTTTCTATATGATATGGTATAAATTTAGTATGGGAAACATGACAATAAAAGCAGTTTAACATAATGTACTCATTTAATTTTGATGCAATTAAAACTAATTCTTAAAATTATGATTATTATCTTCTTTATGTTACAATTTGTATGTGTGACTGTGTGCACTTTGTGCTATCTCTACATGTCCAGCAGCAGTTCAGGAGGATTATTTATGTCATGACTAGGAAAGTAAATATTACCATGTGTACAAGACAATTAGAACACTGTCTACACATTGGATAGTAGTAAAGTGTTAGCTTACTATTACTGATACTAATAACCATAATTCAATAATATCATAGGGATATAAGTTATTTTTAAAAGATTGATTGATATATGTATCGGTTTACAGACTTTCATCAGGAGACAAGAATATGTTAGAAATGGAATACATTTTAGCTTTTCCTGATTATTATTATTATTATCATTATTATGTATGTGTACTTGTCTATATGTGAATTCCAGTTATAGATGTGAATCAAACCCTAACAACAGAGCTACAGCTAATTTTGAGCTACTTGCCTTGGATGATGTGAGCAGGACCGGTGCCTGCTCCATACAAGAGCATCACTCTTAGTTGTGGAACCATTTGTCCAGACCAATGGTTCAAGTGTTTAGTAATCATGATAAATACTATCTTTGTTATTTAAGCATCAGATGGGATGATCAGAAGTCACTACATTCTGACCAACCTGGGTCAAAGACCTTATCTCAAGGAAAATAAATATCACTGTTTTATACAAAAGGCATGTTATTTTTTTATTTTCTTTATTTTAGAACAGCAGTCATTCTGAGTGAGTGAGTGAGTGAGTGAGTGAGTGAGTGAGTGAGTGATAACAAAGAAGATGTTTATTTCTTCTACTTTTAAGAATATGCTGAGCCAGGCATGGTGGCACACACCTTTAATCCCAGCAGCACACCTTTAATCCCAGCACTCGGGAGGCAGAGGCAGGTGGATTTCTGAGTTCGAGGCCAGCATGGTCTACAGAGTGAGTTCCAGGACAGCCAGGGCTACACAGAGAAACCCTGTCTCAAAAAACCAAAAAAAAAAAAAAAAAGAATATGCTGAAAGTAGTGATAGCAAAATAGATGTGTGAGAGAGATTTTAAGTAGTGAAAAGCAATAAAATGAGCATTTGAATGAAAGTAAGCATATTTGAATAAAAAACAAGTTTCATGTGTGTTTTTTTTATGACTATGTGCAGATTTAGTTAAGATATCCTTTCTAAAGTTGTGTCAGAGAAATGGAGCAACTGTTTTTTTTGCATATTTGATCCTTCCTTTGGCCCATAGTAATGTATTTAATGACTGGTCTACATCTCATAAATGATGTTATGACATAGAAATGTAGACCAGTGAAACACATGTGTATTAGCATGACATCACATACTTTAAAGCTAACTTTGCATGTCTACTTACTACTTGTCAAGATGCTGGGCACCTTTGCTCTCAATTTATTTACCTAATGCTTCTCAGATTCTTCTCATGTCCCATCTTGAGTCTACACTTGATAAAATTCATGAACTAAATAATAATCTTTGATCCTCCAGAGCACTTTTAAAAATCAGATACATCCTTATTTATCATACTGATAAGCATATTTTTTTCTTATTTTGCAGTTCACAGCAACCTTCTCTGTATATTATTATGCTCTGTGTTTATCTGTCTGCAATTAATTCAGAAACCTAGACTATTCAAGATTATCCCAATATCAGGGGAACAGAGCCACCTTATGCTTAATAAAAATGTTCTCTGCATCATACTATCATCTTTTTTTCTATTTTGTATTCTGTGTTGATTGTCAAATAAAGTGTGAGTCACAGTATTTCAGGAGTAACATTGTAGCATTTTATGAAAAGAGTGCTAAGCTTGTAGACTAGAATGGCTTTCATTTGCAGCTTTCACAATGCAATTATCTATCATCAATCACTTGGCTAATAGCATGGCATCTCTCAGTCATTAACTTTCTTCAAAGAATATGATTTCATAGGGACTTCACAGCAATTAGAAGCAAGAAAACTGAGAAGTTCAGTTTTACAGGGCAGACAATGTTATCTTCTTTAAAAATATTTATGTACTTTTACTATAAAGTGTTTTGCATTCCTGTATGCCTGCGCAAGACGTGAAGACATGTTTGCAGCGCATGAGAGCACCACAAAAAGGGATTGGAAGTGCTGAGAAGGAAGTTACCGACCTTTGTGAGCCATCATTCACCTGCTGTTCACTGAACTGGGGTTCTCTGCAAAATCAGTGAGTCCTTTTGTGACTGGATTACCTCACTCAGGATGATATTTTCTAGTCCCATCTATTTGCCTAGGAATTTCATGTAGCTATTGTTTTTCATTGCTGAGTAGTTCTCCATTGTGTAAATGTACCACATTTTTGGTACACACATGATATGCACTCACTGATAAGTGGATATTATCCCCAAAGCGCAGAATACCCAAGATAAAATTCACAGACCACATGAAACTCAAGAAGAAGGAAGACCAAAGTGTGGATGCCTCCGTCCTTCTTAGAAGGGGGAACAAAATACTCAAGGGAAGAAATACGAAGACAAATGATAGAGCAGAGACAAAAGGAAAGACCATCCAGAGATGGCCCAACCTGGGGATACATCACATATACAGTCACCAAACCCAAACACTATTGTGGATGCCAACAAGTGCTTGCTGACAGGAGCCTGATATAGCTGTCTCCTGAGAGGCTCTGCCAGTGCCTGACAAATACAGAAGTGGATGCTCTCAGCCAACCATTGGACTGAGCACAGGGTCCCCAATGGAGGAGTTAGAGAAAGGACTGAAGTCGCTGAAGGGCTTTGCAACTCCATAGGGAGAACAATAGTGACAACCAACCAGCACCCCCTCAGCCCTCCCCGGGACTAACCCACTAATGAAAGTGTACACTCAGAGGGACCCATGACTCCAGACACATGTGTAGGAGGGGCATCACTGGGAGGAGAAGCCCTTGTTGATGTGAAGTCTCAATGCCCCAGTATAGGGGAATGCTAGGGCAGGGAGTTGGGAGTGGGATGGTGGGAGAACACCCTCACAGAAGCAGGAGGAGGGAGCATGTGATGGGGTTACTGGGGAGAAACGGAGAAAGGAGATAACATAACATTTGAAATGTAAATAAGGAAATATAAAAAAAAAAAATCAGTGAGTCCTCTTAACTCCTGAGCCATCTCTCTAGCTCTAAATTTATACTGTATTTTACTGTGTAAGGGTAGAAAAATATGAGGATAAGCATAGAGATATATTATAACTATTCCAGATTATTCTGATAAGGTTCTTCTTTACTAATTTTTGTGCTGACAGTGTAGAAAAATCAAGGTGTGATAGCAAGGATGTTTCTCTATGGAAGACAGAAATCAGACTAAAATACAGAATAAGATAAATATGATTATGTGGCTTTGTGAACAGCAAGCAGAAGGACTTTTGTCAACTAGTCTGATTTTATATTTTTGACATCCTGGACAACTATTCTGATCTTTGTACACCTTTATACATTTCTTGTATTTATTCTCTGATAACTTCCAAAAATTCCTCCTCAGTATTTACATAGCAAAGCTTCTTATTCATGATAGTTTTAACATCAACAGCATGTAGGCCGTATTCAGGAAAATAATTCATTGATAGCAGTTTCAATTTAGGCATAGTTATTTTAGAACTCAAGACTCAAAGTAGTTTAGTTTCTTCTAGCAGTAGAGAAAGTACCCCAGGAGCTGAAGGGGTCGAACAACAATATGAACTAACCAGAATCCCTAGAGCTCATGTCTCTAGCTGCATATGTAGTAGAAGATGGCTTAGTCGGCCATCATCTGGAAGAGAGGCCCCTTTGATATTGCAAACTTTATATGCCCCAATACAGGGGAAAGCCGGGGCCAAGAAGTGGGAGTGGGTGGGTAGGGGAGCAGGGCAGGAGAAGGGTATACGGAACTTTAGGGATAGCATTTGAAATGTAAATTAAGAAAATATCTAACAAATATATAGAGAGGTGATGCTTCAAGTTGATCATCAGCTTGACTTCTACATGTTCAATGGCATGAGTCATATCTTCAGCTCTAGGGTCTTCATGTCAAGTTATGGAGGATAACCAACAGTCTTATGATGTTTTGGGGTGTCCATGTAACCCATTTAACCAATGACTCAACAATGAAATACTTATATAAGTTGGTAAAACTAGACACAGAAAGTCTGAGATAACCCTGACACTAATGAGAAAAACTTGCATGTTCTTCTTAAGTCATTATTTTTAGGTTTTAGATATGCATGTTTTAGTCACAACAACCAAAGACATTAAGAACAGGACTGAGCAAGGTGGGATGGAGCTTTCCAAGGAAAGGAAATTAAATATAATGTTATAGGGAGATAAAGGGAGGAGTAAAATATAAGAGT
This sequence comes from Mus minutoides, assembly GCA_902729485.2. NCBI lineage: Eukaryota > Metazoa > Chordata > Mammalia > Rodentia > Muridae > Mus > Mus minutoides. The sequence continues at coordinate 13,949 of LR753857.1, forward strand.
TTAATGGAAAGAAGATTGGGAAGACAAGATAAAAAGAGGGAATATGAAGAAAGACAAGCAATATTAAAGACCTTTGGAAAAGTCATATAGAACCTACCTTTATAGAAAGTTCCTAAAATATATTCATATAAGAAAGAAATTTAAGTGGAGTCACCAAATAATGGGATAAGCAATGCCCCAAGTAGCCATCCTAAGGCACCAAGCCATAAAGGGGTTATATATTTTGGACTACTTTAAAAATTTTTATATTAAGGGCTATTAATACATATTTAATTATGATCTGTCATTCTGAATTATTCAGGTTGTTTTCTTTCTTCTTTCTTTCTTATTTTAGTTAGTTACTTAATTTTTTAAAATAAGAAAACATAACAAAACAAAATATAATATGTAAAACAAAAAGCCTTCACATCAAATTTAGACAAGGAAAAGCAATAGAAGGAAAAGAGCCTCAAGAGATGCCACAAGAGTCAGAGACTCACTTGTTCATGCATCCAGGAGTCCCATGACAGTACTAACTTAAAAGCTATACTATATGTGCAGCATGGTAAAGAACAGTGTGGGCAATGGATTGCTGCTTCAGTCTTTGTGAGGTCGTATGAGCTTTGCTCAGTTGATTTGGTGGGCCTTTTCCTCCTGGTGCTCCTTATCCCCTTAGGCACCCACACTCCGTCTTCCTTCTTTTCTGTATAGTTTCTGGAGCTCAGTGGGAAGGTATATAATGGAGAGGTCTCAGTAAGAACTGCAGGTTCCAAGGTTATTCTATCTGTCTTTGTGTGTGTGTGTGTGTGTGTGTGTGTGTGTGTGTGTGTGTTTATGTGTGTGTTTTGTGCATGTGCACATGTCCATACACAAACTAGCACATGCACATGTGTAATGTGTGCCTGTGGCTTTCTGTATCTATTCCCATTGTGTAGAAAAAAAAAAAAAAAAAAAACTCTTTCATAATGATTGAATAAGTCACTATATGTATGTCGTAGAATATCATTAGGGGTCATTTTATTATTACCTCCTCTCTCTAGAACATGTGTTCTATAATCTATGTACATTTCCTTTAACCTGCACCAAAAGTGAGGTGAAGAAAAGTGACATTCCAGTGGTCATCTCAGTATCCCATCACTTATCAACTTAGTTCAATCTAACCTCCAGGAAGTAACTATGAAAACATTTGTGTTTGAAGTCACTACACACTGTTTTGAAAAGTGAGTGACTTTGCACTTACATCTTTTGCCTATCCTCTCCTCTCCTCTTCACTCTGTCCCATTCTCTGTCTAGTTATTCCCCTCCTTCAATGTCTTTTCATCCCTTATCCTCCTACTTCTAGTACAAAGTTTCTCCCCTTCCCTGCTTTTTTCACCTTCTCTTTTTTTCCTCTTTTCTTAGCCCTCCTTTCTTTCTCCTACTTCCTTCTCCCTCTTTCCCTCTCTGACAGAAATTCAGTTCCAACAAGCTCACATGATGGTTTATCCATCTCATTACAAAAATCTGAATCTTAAATCATAAACAGACCCTTCTTTGGGAAAAGCTCCAATTATTAGTTCCTTTGCTCTGTATTTTCTCTGGTATAGAAACGCAAACAGAAGTATAATGTATCACCTAGAATACTGAATATACCATACCCTCTGGCTGTGCTTTTTCTATTTAAAACAGGAAATATTGCTGTAACTTTCCAGTCTGCAGAAGGTATTTTAATAAGATTCTGTGTTCTCCTGGTATGGGATTACTGTCATTGTCTGACACCATTATTCAGTTTGGTTCAATTTATGTTCCATACATTTTCTGATAACATTATTTGGCTTGGCTCAATGTATGCTACACACTACTGTCTGACAACTTTGTGCAATTTGAGTCAAATGGTACAAAGGCTGATATATTTTTTCAGTGGTTCAATCTATGGTGCATGATACGATGATACTGACGCTATACCCTACTACAATAGTTATGAAACTATAAAATCTTTATTCACGTCAATCATTTCATTTATTTCCCTGTCCAGAGAAAGGCTGCTCTATCTTAAGATCTGTCTACCCCTTATGATGCATTTCAGGAAAACTGTCAATCAGATACACTTACTATAAATTTTCACTTTGGAGATAGTAAGATTTTACTCTTAGACTGCAATTTTTCCAAGTACAAAAAACAAATGTAAGGTTATTAAATCACCCCTTGATGCTACCAATTATTAACAACAACACCTCTCAAAGTAACCACACACACACACACACACACACACACACACACACACACACACACAAAAACAAACAAACAAACAAACAAACAAAAAAAAAAAAAAAACGTCCTCAGAACTGGCCAGTGTCCTCTAGGAGCTCCAGATACTTCCAATGAAAATTCTACCTTGAATGTGATTTTTAGTGATTTAAAGAAATTTATACATATCTTTACAAAATTTTAGCTGAAAAAGGGCAATAAAGTGAAAAAAAACAATAGGAATTTAAGGTACACTCAATGTGTAGGGGTGGGAACCTTAGCTTGTACAAGAAACCTATCCTGATCCCTCGGGCTAGTGAAGTCATAGACTATTAGGACAGCCTACTACTAATATTTTACTAGCCCAGCGTAATTACTAATTACATTCTAAAGCCCATTCCTTTTTCCCCCATTTTTTATTAGGTATTTTCTTCATTACATTTCTAATGCTAAAGCCCATTCTTATATTCAAAGTATAGCTCTCACCCCTCATCAAGGATTCTTCTTGAGCAGAGAAAAGATCATTACAGTGCACTAGTCAAAATGCAGAGATCAACTGATTCTGAGGTTCTTATCTTCTACAATACAGCTTCTACATATAAGGCTCAGCTAACTTCACAAAAAAGTGGAAAGAGTATAAGAGATCGGGGTCCAGGAATCTACTGTGACATTTTGTGTTCTAGAATTGTAAGGTAAGATACATCCAGGATAGTTCAATAATATGGTGTTCTAAATAAGTCTAGGGAAATTACAATATCAATAGAAATGATAATATGGAAGGAGAGAACTAATAGGGCCCAAGCCTATATAAAAAGCTCTAGGCAACTAATGACTACCAAGAATCAAATAATTAGACTTTCCCAGTGATGAGTGTTGTAATTGGTTACTCAGTAACAATCATTACCCCTGAGATCATATACATACAAGCAAAATTAAACAGACTCAGTTGGATGTGTGTGTATGTTATAATAATAATAATAATAATAATAATAATAATAATAATAATAATAATAATCAGAGAAAAAAAGGCTGTCACTTTGAAAGGCAGGGAGTAGAAGACATATGAGGAGTTGGGTGAAATGACATTAGATGCACTAGAGGGAAGAAAAGGGAGTGAAAGATTTAAAAAGCAATAATAGTAAGTGAAAAAAAACTAACAAAAACTTCATTAGAAATACATTCTGAGAAATGTGATGTTAGGTAAATTGGTCATACTGAAATTCTGTAACCTGATCTTACACTAACCTTTATAATATAGTCACTCAATATGGCCTGTTGACACAATTATGACATAATAAGATTCTGACTGCATAAATTAAACATTGTGTATAATAAACTTCTATATGAAATGAAGTAGATATTAATATTTAAAAACCCATAATATAGAAAATCTATCAGCCAGAACATAGTCATGTATTATCAAAATCAGTCATTATGTACTTTACATAATTACATTGTTATAATGTACAACTGCTATCCTAGTATATTTGTGACAACCAACATGAGTGACACATAGTCTTATGATAATACAGTGCCTATGATATCACTAAGATAATTATTTTTCAGTTCCATTACCATCTTATAGGTCCAATATACACATTATACGTGACTAAAATATTGTTGTGACTATGATAACTATCTAACATTATAAACATAAAATTTCATAAAATTAAATTTAACTTATAGCAGCAGAATTGAGAACAATTTTTGCCTGTGATAGAGGAGGAAGTGGATGGTGTATCTTGATTGAGGTGCTAATTTTGTGGGCATATATATTACATTAAAATTTATCATTTTATGACTATAAAATATGTACATTTAATTGTATTTGTATTATACCTCAATAAAGATATTAGGAAAATTAGAATATAATCTGTGCTTAGTTTGAATATATATTTGGGCAAAGGTCAAAGACTAAGGCAGTTGATAGCGAGAATACATGCTCACATATTTAAATGCATTTGGTTTATGCTACTCTGTTACTTCCCACCTTATAAGAAAGAATCTAAGGTGAAATGTGGTGTATAGGAAACAAGTGTCAGGTGTGAATTTGAGTAATACATATGTGCCATAAAATATTTGTACTTCCATCGATTTAAATTAGGGTACAGTCCCTGGAAAATCAAGATGAGCCTATAAGATTTATATGATGTAGACTTTTTTATTAGATATATTTTTTTTAATTTTGGGAATATTTCTTTTTTTCATTTTTTATTAGATATTTTCTTCATTTACATTTCACATGTTCTCCCGAAAATCCCCTAAACCCCCTCTCATCCCCCATTAAGTATACTATTTTTTAATCTTAGACTAGTTCCTACTTATCCCTGGTTGTCCTTGATTTCCTAATCCTGCTCCATTTACCTCCCAGATACTAGAGTTACAACAGTAAGTCATAATACCATATTTTAATGTATGTTTAAATACAGTAGTTTTTTTTGTGTGTAATCATCTGTTAAAAATGGTTAGTACTTCTTTAAAATTTTTCAACAAATAATAAGAATATTTTAAATTTTAAATAGAAACCTTATAGTGTTCAGAATATAGAAATTCAGGATTATAGAAGTTATTTTCTAAGATATTCTTTATAACTTAGAGTATGACTAGAAATTTTATATTCTCCCCATATGAATTGAAAAACTGAAACGATTGCTCAGTGAGCATAGGAATTTGATGGGGTATACTTTAAAACTAATGGCAGTTTCTGAAGTAGAAATTCTGTTTAACTGGTTATTTGCTGAGAACTAGAAGATGTAGAATATCAAGAATTGAACTTCATTTTGGTAATACAGTGTAAGAAAGTAAAGTTGTACTGCACACACAGTATAAAAGAGTTCTCAGAATCTGTCTCTTTTCAGTTCTATGACTGTTGTATAAATATAGGAATTTGATGGGGTATACTTTAAAACTAATGGCAGTTTCTGAAGTAGAAATTCTGTTTAACTGGTTATTTGCTGAGAACTAGAAGATGTAGAATATCAAGAATTGAACTTCATTTTGGTAATACAGTGTAAGAAAGTAAAATTGTACTGCACACACAGTATAAAAGAGTTCTCAGAATCTGTCTCTTTTCAGTTCTATGACTGTTGTATAAATGTGTATGGCCATGCCCTTTTGATTTTTTAATGTTGGATCTAAGGATACAATTCATATCCTCAGGCTCTTTCATCAAAAACTTGTACTAATGACCCATCACTTCAGCCTTAGATTGCTCTTTTTATATGAACAAAATGAATTATGAAAAAAATGTATTTTGATGAAAATTCTCAAGTGGAGAAAATATGAAAGATAATTTTGTAAAATATAATTCTAAAGTACAAAAAGATACACTATTAGCATAAAAACTGTAGGTGTCTTAATTTGCCACTGTTTCCTTTCATATTTATTCCCTTTGATAATATTTAAGTATTTATATTTATAGTAAGATTAGCTAAATATGATATAAATTAAATATTTGTGCTGTATAACTTGACCTCAAAATTCTATATGCAAATATAAGAAAATGAATTTGTAAAAATATGATTTCAATTGTCCAAAAGGTTGTTATCCATGAATGTGCAACAGTTGGTGTTCATTTTAAAAGCTTCACAGAATTTTATTTTCTCATTATGTAAAATGCTTCATAATTATTTCATGCAATTTGCTGTAAATTAGAGTTCAGGATTTTTTTTTTTTTTTTGAGCATAAAAATAAATGGAACATGTCAACGCAATAAATCATTTTCTAACAAAAGCTAAAAATTAACCATTTTTTATCTTGGATAAACCTGGTAGGGTAATGCCTTTCCATTGCCATCTGAGGAAACAGTAAGCTATGATCTAATTCCATGGAGAATTTGATTGCTGTGAACAGTGACAGTTACCAGTCTCACCAATCCCAGCTATCCCACTATCCTGAACAGGAAAGAAGCATGTTATCCTCCTCTTAAAATCCTGTGGCTGGCATAATCATATTATAGCCTTTTTCCTCTCTAAATTGTTTTAATCTTGTTATATGTTACAAAAATATTTTTAAAGAACTTAGCAGGTGTTTAAGTGGAAAGGTAGAGGTTAAAATATAATGATAATCATTTGTATTTTAACATAAAGAGAAAGGAAAACAAGCCATTTTACATAGTTAAAATGGTTTTCTTTTCTAATAGCAAGGTAAGCAAAAAACAGGGTTTTTTAATGCATCACCTATACTTACTAGCTCTTTTGCCAGTTTTCACTTGCCTTCATTTCTCCTTTCCCCTTTGCCTAACACTTTGTCTTCAGTGATAGGTCAGATGCAAGGGCCCAGTGAAGAGTAAATTCAACCTCTGAACTTAAGTGGTATACTGTTGAGCAAACATTCCTCAGAGAAGAGGAACTCCTATCTCTATGTTGATTGCAGTCAGGTCAAGACAATATGTGAAAAATAAATATTTCCAAAACCTGGGGCATTCATTTTCTCTTAGAAGGAAGAGGGTCGAGTGACTACTGAAAGGTAGAGGACAGATAGTGATTGTGGAAAAAACGTGGCAATGGCTAGCAAAGCTAGATTGAAAAACGATAAAGGAAAATACATGAATAGGCATTGTTTTTTATCTTTCATTCTTTATTAATTCTTTGCAAACTTCCTGCATTGTGTTTTTATCATATTCATAACTTCCTTTCTCTCCTCCCAGTAACACCCTTCCTCCATATCCATCCAATTTGCATCCTTTCTTCCTACCATTGAACTGGTTGCTCACTTGGCATTCCCCAGAGGGTAGTCAATGAATCAGGTCTTGCATGCTTAAAAATAAGAAAACTGACTCTTCCTTACCAAGAAGCTATGCACTTCCAAGAGCATCTTATATAGATGTGAGAATTTATGTCCATGATGGAACGTTGTGTGCTCTGATGTTGTACATATCTTATGCATGCTGTGAATTTAGTGAACTTATATCTGTTCTACCTTTGCTATATTCCCAAATCATCCCTATTTTTTGTCTACCACTTCTTCTCCTGCTATTAAAGTCTTTCTGCTCTTTGTTTTGCAGTTATCCCTAAGCCTTGAAAGAAGAGAATATGATGTAGACATTCTGTTTATGGTAGAGCTTTCTATAGTATGTTATCATCTACACTATTATCAGTTACAAATTTTCTGTTAATCACCATGGAAGTTTCTCTAATGAGGGTTGGCAACTGGATCAATGGTTATAACAATACATCATTAGAATTTAGTTTAATATTATGTCCATCCATCAGAAAGATAGGTTCTCTCCTATGGCCTAGGAGCTAAATATTACAGTGCCAGTAATTGGATTTATCTTGTGTTATGGGCATTAAATCCTATCAGAAAGTGGTAGTCAGTCCCATACTATTCATTCCTTGATTTTACATATAGGCATCTCATGTCAAACCAGTCACTATTGTGGCTCACAAAGTTCACAGGTAGGTACAATTGCTGATTTTTTTCTTCTCTTTTAGACTTTATTGATTCTTCCAACAGTATGAAAGTCATTATGAATGAAGATTCCGGGCTAATACCAGTTTTATATATTCCATGCATTTATATAATCCACATATATATGAGGGTTTCTACTTTAGTAGGTTTCTGTGAGTTTTAAAGTTTTTTTTAAGTGTTATTTATCCCTTTTTACAATCATCTACTCGGCCCTACTCTTCTTATTAAACCTTCCTATACTATTATCTCCTGTTAGCTATTTAAAGAACTGGATAGTGTCTTCTTCTGCTTGAAATACTCCATCATAGTGTTTCATGCATTTCTAGACTCCTATGCTTATGTCAAAGGGAACATACATGTGTAAGGATTCAATAATAATATTCACTAATGAGAGAAAATATACAGTTGTATTCCTCAGTCCAAGATACTCAATTCCGAGAGCTGGATTCCAGATATATCCGTTTACCTGTGAATTTCATTTTAGAGCTGAAATATATCTTGTGTAAATGTACCACATTTTCATTATTCATTCATCAGTTGATGGACAATTAGGCTCTTTTCCATTTTTTTTGTTAATGTAGCTAAATGGAAGTGAATATGGATATGGAAGTATCTCTGGAGTGGTCTATAAATTCTTTTAAGCATATGACCCATGGTGAATATTTTTCCTATGATAAAATCTATTTATTTCTTGCTTTTTGAGGAAACCACATGCACATTTGTGGATTCAAGTGGGAACCCCAGTCTAGCCCAGGGCTCGGGCCACTGGGCAAGGCAGGACTCGGGAACTTTGACTGTGCCCACCCCATGGCCACTGCCAGGTAGGCATCTGTCTGTGAGAAGTCACAGGACCCCGTGTAGTCTGAGGCCCCTATGGGGCTACTAGAGTTGACTTGGGGTTCACAACCAGCACGGAGGCAGATACTGTCTGGTTCTCAGGCTCTCAGACACAGCAGATGCCTCTGGATGTCCTGGAGGAGCTGAGAAAGGAGAGTGGGCCTGTGGGCAGGCTCTGGTCCTGGGATAAAGGGAAAAGTGTAGGAGAGAGCTTCTGTAGGTTCCTTCAGGGAGGAGAGTCCTAAGCTTGCACAGTTGCTTGACTCAGTGGAATCTGTGTCTGGGAACACAGAGAGGCCTTCAGTCAGGAGGTTAGAGTCTCAGCTCTTTGGAGGGAGATCTTCTCTGTTGTTTGAGCACTGCAGATCCTGATGAGAAGAGGCAGTCATAATTTTTAGGCATTTATTGTAGAAAGGCAGGGAGAGAAAGAGAGAGTAGGGAAGTAGAGGCTGGCCATCGTCACGTGGAGAAGGGGGGGGGGAATAGGATAGAGGGGTAGCAAGGGAGTGAGAGGCAAGTGTAAGAGAGTAAGAGCAACTTTACCAAAGTGGCCTGATATAAAGTTAACTCAAACAAATCAGTATCCTTCCTCCACTCACAGGATAAACAGGCTGAGAAAGAAATTAGGGAAATGACACACTTAATAATTTTCAAAAATAGTATAAAATATCTTGGTGTGACTTTAACCAAGCAAGTGAAAGGTTTGTATGACAAGGACTTCAAGTCTCTGAAGAAAGAAATCGAAGAAGATCTCAGAAGATGAAAAAAATCACGTGCTCATGAATTGGCAGAATTAATATAGACAAAAAAAAATGGCCCTCTTTCCAAAAGTAACCTACAGATTTAATGCAATACCCATAAAAATTACAACTCAGTTCTTTATAGAATTAAAAAGAGCAATTTGCAAATTCATCTGGAATAACAAAAAACCTAGGTTAGTAAAAACTCTTCTCAACCATGAAAGAACGGTGGGAATCACCATTCTTTTTTTTTTCAATATTTTTATTAGATATTTTCTTATTTTACATTTCAAATGCTATCCTGAAAGTTCCCTCCCCCCTCCCCAGCCCTGTTCCCCTCCCACCCACTCCCACTTCTGGGCCCTGGCGTTCCCATGTATTGGGGTATATAAAGATTGCTTGACCTCAAGTTGTATTACAGAGAAATCATGATAAAAACTGCATGGTATTGGTACAGACACATGCTATAGATCAATGGAATAGAATTGAAGACCTAGAAATAAATCCACAAACCTATGGTCACTTGATCTTTGACAAAAACCATCCAGTGGAAAAAAGACAGCATATTCAACAAATAGTGCTGGTTCAACTTGCTGTCTGCATGTCAAAAAAATACACATTTATACATTCTTATCTCCTTGTACAAATCTCAAGTCCAAGTAGATCAAGGACCTCCACATAAAATAATATACACTGAATCTAATAGAAGAGAAAGTACAGAAGATCCCTGAACACATGGGCACAGGGGAAAGTTTCCTAAACAGAAAAACAATGGCTTATAGTCTAAGATCAAGAATAGACAAATGGGGCCTCATAAAATTGTAAATCTTCTGTAAGGCAAAGTACACTGTCAATAGGACAAAATGGCAACCAACAGATTTGGAAAATATCTTTACCAACCTCATATCACATAGAGGGGTAATATCCAGTATGTACAAAGAAGTTAGACTCCAGAGAACCCCCCCCCCCAAAAAAAAACCCTATTAAAAATGGGATACAGCGCTAAACCAAGAATTCTCAACTGGCAAATATCAAATGATCCAGAAGCATGTAGAGAAATGTTCAATATCCTTAGTCATCAGAGAAATGCAAATCAAAATAACCCTGAGATTCCACCTCACTCCAATCAGAATGGTCAAGATAAAAAGCTCAGGTCACAGCAGATGCTGGTGAGGATGTAGAGAAATCCACTGCTGGTAGGATTGCAAACTGGTACAATTGCTATAGAAAGGAGTTTAGCAGTTCCTCAGAAAATTGGACATAGTACTACCTGAGGACCAAGCTATACCACTCTTGGGCATATAGGCAGAAGATGTTCCAACTTGTAATAAGGATACATGATGCACTATGTGCATATCAGCCTTATTTATAATAATTAGAAGCTGGAAAGAACCCATATATGTCCCTCAACAGTGGAATGGATACAGAAAATGTGGTACATTGATACAATGGATTACTACTCAGCTATTAAAAACAATGACTTCATAAAATTCTTAAGCAAATGGATAGAACTAGAAAATATCATCCTGAGGTAACCAAATCACAGAACACACGTGGTATACATATTAGCCCAGAAACTTGGACTACCCAAGATATAATTCCCAGACCACATGAAGCTCAAGAAAAAGGAAGACCCAAGTGTGGATACTTTAGTCCTCCTTAGAAGGGGGAACAAAGTACACATGGGAGGAGTTACAGAGACAAAAAATTGCCCTACCATGACCCAGGGGCACTTTTTCCACTATGTTCATAACAGCCTTATTTGTGATATTCAGATGCTGCAAACAACCCAGATGTCCCACGATAGAAGAGTGATACAGAAAATATGGTTCGTTTATACAATGAAATAACTACTCAGCTATTAAGAATGAAGATATTCTGACTTTTGCAGGCAAATGGACAGAACTAGAAAATATCATCCTGAATGAGGTACCACAGACCAAAAAAGTACATGCATGGTATGTACTCACTAATAAGTGCATATCAACCAAAAAAAATTGTACAGAATATCAAAGATACAGTCCACAGAACTCAAAAAGGTCAACAAGCTAAAGTTCCAAAGTGAGGATGACTCAGTTCCACTTGGGTGAGGAAAGAATACAATCATAGGTGGGGAAAGAGGGAGGGACCTGGGAAGGAAAGTGAACAGGGGTGCAGGGAGTAGGTGTGAAAGGGGAACCTGATCTGGTATAGGGTATGGGAAAAGGACTGAAGCCTTGAAGGCCAGCAGAAAGAATGGAAACAGGCAACCTTTGGAAATAGGTGGTTAGGAGGACCCTTCAGATTGCACTAGAGACCTGGGAGGTGAGAGACTCTCAGGACTTAGATGAAATGTCCTCCAGTGGGGAGAGGGAACTTATAGAGCCCACCTCCAGTAGAAATACAGGGCATCAAATGAGGGAGTTGAGCATTCCACAGTCACAACTCTGACCCATAGTTGTTCCTGTCTGACAGAATTACATGGAAGGAAATGGAGAAGAGCCCGAGGAAAAGAAGGTCCAGAGAAAGGCCCAAAGTGGGATCCAGCTCAAGTGCAGGTCCAAAAGGCCTGATACTATGATTGAGGCTATGAAACACTTACAAAGAGGGACCATCATGACTGCCCCCCCCCCCCGAAAGACCCAACAAGCAGCCGAAAGAGTCAGATCAGATATTTGCACCTAACCAATGGACAGAAGCAGCTGACCTCTGTTGTTGAATTAGGGAAGGCTGAAAGAAACTGAGGAGAAGGGCAATCCTGTAGGAGGACCATCAGTCTAGATCAGTCTAGCCCCTGGAGATCTTTCAAACACTGGACAACCAACAGACAGCATATACCAGCAGATATGAGGCCTCCAACACACATATAGTAGAGGACTTCCTGTTCATTCAGAGATGATGCACCTAACCCTCAAGAGACTGGAAACTCCAGGGTGTGTATTGCAGGTGGGGTAGTGGATGGAGGTGTCCAAAGGGAGACAGGGTGGTGGGGAGGAGGTGTGGGATGTGCAGCAGTTGGAGGGTGGATGGGGGTGCGGGGAATAGAATATGGAGTGTAAAAAATAAATTAATAAAAAAGTTAAAAGCAAGGAGGAAAAGATGATAAAAAAAGAAGCAGAATGTAAAAAACAAACAAAGAAACAAATCCCTCACAGTATTGAAACAGGATTTGTCTACAAGTTATTTTTCTTTTCTGTTTTCAATTACAGATGACTTTCAATTCAGAGAAACAACTTTGATTAAGGCTAATACTGAATGGCTGAGAAGCACCTAAATTTTTTTTTCAAAATCTTTAGTCATCAGGGATATGCAAATCAAAACAACCCTGAGATTGCACCTCACACCAGTCATAATGGCTAAGATCAAAACTCGGGTGACAGCAGATATTGGGGAGGATGTGGAGAAATAGGAACACTCCTCCATGCTAGAGGAATTGCAAGCTGGTACAACCACTCTGGAAACAGTTTGGCAGTTCCTCAGAAAATTGGACATAGTACTACCTGATGACCAAGCAATACCACTCCTGGACATATACCCAGAAGATGTTTCAACATGTAATAAGGACAAATGCTCCACTATGTTCATCGCAGCCTTGTTTATAACTAGAAGCTGGAAAGAACTCAGATGTCCCTCAAAAAACCCAAAAGTTTTAAAGGTAACCTACAATTAAGTGTTTCCATATTACCTGATATCGTTCTCCCTATGCTTCTACCTTGGCACCCAAATTTTCATTACTGCAAACTTGGTACATTACTACTTTAAACATTACAAGATCCTAAGTTAGTGAGCTGTATGTGAAAGAAAATAATATACGAGGCCTATGGTTTAAACAGCAGTTGCTGAAGAAGACTTGCCAGAGACAGGTACAGGCAAGTAAACAAAGTTGTTGATTCACTCCAGTACTGACCGGTTGTAGAGATAAAAAGGTATGCAAAGAGAGTAATGGGCGATTTGGCTTGGCCTAGGCTGACTTAGGAGAACCCCCTGCGGGATAGCTGCTACCTGGGGGCTTTTGCTGATGTTTGAACTAGCCCTGTGAAACTGATAGTAAATGAATTACTATTATTAGTAAATGAAAGAGTATTGTCTCTTTAAATGGAGGTAAAATACACTGGTATATTCTGAAAATTTTCTGTTTATCACATTTCACCAATAACTGTAATAAAAACCTAATAATTAGGATTTCATTGTGCTTCTCTGAGTGAATGCTACTTCTGAGATATACTAAAATTTCCTTTTGAAACTTATGATAAGATGTTTTCAATTTGCTAGTCCTTTATAAATTCAAGCAGTACATAAATATATTAGAGTTTTGCATATGTCAATTTACAAGGGTTACAAGGGTTAATGTTGGCACATTCAATTAGCAATCTGTTCTTTTGGCATCAAAAAGTCACATTAGAGAAAAAGTTATTAACAGTATATTAAAGAACAAAGGTCAAAAAGCTAGTTTAGTACGAGATAACATATTGATGACAAGATGCAAAAGAAAAATAATCAACTTAGGTAGAAAGTGTTGAAGCACACAGCAAAGACCTTTGGATGCAATCTGAATGGAAATGAGATGGAGGATAAAAGGTGGACTGCTGAGCCCTGACCAGGTGTTGTTTTACTGGTTCAATAGTTATGATACTGCAACATGCTCTAGACTCTCTTGGTCCTTCTGAACACAAGAGAAGGCACTTTTTGAGTAAAAGGGTCCTACATGAAAGGGGAGAGTTGAGTAAGTATCCCATGTTTTATAGAAGATCAAAACCAAATAAACAAACAAACAAAATATAGTTTTCTAAGATCATCATAGCTAAATTAGGAGCTGAGCTGTCTGCCACTTCGCTGTGACCAGAGATTGCCACATTGATGCTATTTCAAATGTCAGTTATCTATGAAGATGGCAAGTGTGGGTGGGAGAGAAAGAGGGAACATTTGACCATCTGCTCTGTGATTAAATAGGCCTAAAATTCAAGTAGATAGTATTTTCTATTTTAGTATTTGACAGTCAATAAATGTGTCCATTCTTCCATGCTGCCAAGAGTGAACATTAGCTACTCAGCCAGGAAAAGGGCTCACATCTACTGTTGGTTAACTATAGTTTAATAGATATGAAAGTTCCTCCTCCCTTCTTTTTGTCTCCCCTAAGTTAGAATGTTTAGTTTAGTAAAATTTTAATGTTTGATTTGAAAAATGACAGATATGAGAAATGGATGAAAGGAAAACATATATTATATTTAAAAAGCAAAACTTGGATGACTAATGAGATTCCATGTGTTTTTTATTTAGCAACTTTGACATTATAAAAGGCCACTTTCAATGGCCAGTAATGGATAGGTTTTGTTATGAGGTTACTTTAGGTTGAAATTCTTATTTTCTAAGGTCCAAAGCTTAGTTTCCAAGACTTTAAACCTATTATTTGAGTGTCCTTTCTTAAACCATGTTTTAAATATATCTGAAGGTAGAAATTTAAAGGAAAGATTACATTTCCTTTTGTATTTTTGTAAATATATAAAAACATGGGAAGCATAGTAGTAGTCAACTAAGAAGAATAATTGTTTAATAATTTAACTTAATAAAATATATAATATACTATTATGCAATAATATATAATCTATTTATAATATTTATATAATATATAATAATATATTTTATATAATCTATGTATAATATTGATATATTATATGATATATATATTATCAGATATAATAGTTGTAATATTTTGACATTTCAAGTTACAATAATGCCTCCCCCTTTATAAGTTCAAATCATTTAAGACCCTTATTTGGTACAAAGTGCCTCAGAATGACAACTGTGTGATTTTCTTTTTTCATTAATTGGAGACACACTTTTTGCAATGTTGATCACCATGTGTTTGTATGTATGGTTCATACAAAGGTCTATCAGCTTTTTGTAACAATTTGTGTTTCTTCTCCTCCAAGAGAGTCTGTCTGAAGTACCTCTTTAGAATGGGTTGCTGGAGTACTTCAAGTCTTTTAGCATTTTTACATGAAGTTTTCTCTTCATAGAGATTATTGATAACATTTGAGTGACTTATTCTTGCTTACTTTAAATAAATACAAATGATGTTGATTAACTTAATTTTCCAGTAACTTTCTTCCTCTCTACCAATTACTTTGAAAGTGTAAATTTTGTATTGCTTTTGCTAGACTACACATTTGAAAACTTATAATTTAACAAAAAGTTGTAAATATTTTATTTTTTACTATGAGTTTATTGTGAGAATAATAACCTAACACTCATCACACACAAACTGGTACTATGAATTAAATAATGGAATTGCCACATTGATGATTTAAAGATCAACATAAGTACACTTTGGTGAAATTTGAAAAGTAGCTAGGTTTGTTTCTAAAAATGGATATATATTTAGTCAAAAGATTAATCACAAGATTACATTTATTGTCATCCATCCATGACAATAAACCCATTAATCCATGGTTTTGTTTCTGTAGAAACAACACCATGTTTGTGAAAACATTTATTCAAAGATCCTTTTTAGCAGTTATTTTAACTGTCAGGGGTTCACTTATAATGTGGAGCACCAGAAACACTTTTACTTCTGTCAACTCCTAGAAATACCTCTGCCATGCTACATGTCAAATGAGTCCTTCAGAAGAGCTCTCTGAGCCCAATCTACTTTCTTCACTGCCTCAGTTCTCACTCCTCTTCATTAATGAGGATGTAATTAAAAGCATGACACATTTTTCTTCAACTGAAAGGATCGAGATACTGTGTCAGATAAAAATCCAGCTTTAGAAGTTAAAATACAATAATTTACAGTTTCTACTCAACCAGAAAGAAGCCTTTCATGTACCTATATTAAAATATTTATGTAAAAAATTCAATGATATGCCATACAACGAGTAACACCTAGTCCTTCTCTCAATTCACACTAAGTGACCTAAATAGCTGAACCCTCCCAATTCATTTTGTAAAACTTCGACTTAATATTTTTCGGTTGTATTTTCATTACTTTTATGAAAAACTTTCAAATGCTCTTAATAAATCATGTCTGTCAATATTATTAAATCTATGTTTTTAAGCTATAAATAAAAACAATTATGTTCAATATCTTTAAATGCCTGTTAAAAGCCTGATGCTTAATTGATTATTTCAGAGCATCTGCTGATTCCCGAAAAGGAATCAGAAAAACATACCAACAAAGAGTTTTAATTTTAAATGTATATTTAAATTAAACCTGGAAAATGTTTATCATATGTGAAATTGAACTAAATATAAGATGGTTGCTCTATGATTGTACTTATTTTAATTATTGTGTTGATTCTTCCACGGAGTTTCTGAGTTGAGATTTCCCCTTTTAGTAGTGACTGTGAATAATGTTGGAAGTATACTACAATACTACAAATGCTTATGCAGGGCTCTAGTTGCTATATTTCCCTAAATGCTTATTACCTATACTCTGGTTTGTATTTCTTGACAGTGTTATCTATATAAAATGTAGTTTTATATCTTTTAAATCTTTAAAATAAACGTTGTATATCTTGACCTTCTTTGCTTAAAATGTTAGGACTGAATAAATAGCAGTCATATTTTTAAGTACTTATGGGTATTTATAACTATAACTTAAAGCAGATATGAAATGTTTATATTAACCAAGAAATGTAAAGAACATAATAGGTCTGTGATTTCTCTCTTCTGTTGTTAGAGTGAGTGGGCCTTTTTCAAACACAAAAATGGCATATTGCAACTCCCCAACATCTCTTCTGGGAATCCAAGCTATTCTAAAAATGAACACTGCTGATCGGATTCTATGTAAATTTCCAACATTTGCTATTCTATTTTAATAGCTGAATACATTGGAGGACTACATCGCATCACTAGTGTAGGTAAGGAATTTATTTGGCACAAGGAGACTCTGAAGATTATCTTCTTTATGTAACAAATGCACAAAAGGAGCTGCAGTGTGTAGCTAGCAAGATAAAACCACTTAGTGATGTGAGCTTCTGAATTATATTTGATAATAGTGTTTTAATTTCAATTCCAAATAAATCCCACATCACGATCTCACTCTTTAATCCAAGTAGGGCTATTATAAGGATTCTGGCATAGATGAAACATCAAGGGTTGCCAGGATACCATAGTAGGTGGCTGACCAGGGCAGGTGACAATACTTAGTTAAGCTTCTGGCTTGCTACCGTGGAAATACTGCTCATCTAGAAAACACACTAAACTCAGTCATGAAAAGATAATATGTCTTGATGGCCATTACTGTGCTGTGATTATTAACTGTTTTGTCCTAAGAGCCAAACACTGTTGCTGCAGATGCTCAGAATCTAACTGATTTAAATAATGGCTTTTCCTTTTTGTTTCATGAAATAATGCACTCTCTGTAGTAATGACTTTGCTTTATTTTAACTCCATTGCAACATGACACAACTGAATCATGTGTATAAATGGTTAGTGCAATGCTCTAGGATAAAAATATTACTGAATTAACATTTCCTAATTGTCATGAATTCTTTGTACATTCATGAGTAACAAAACAGGTCTTATCTGATCTACTCTTTTTGAAATGTATGTGTAGGAATATATATATATATATATATATATATATATATATATATATATATATATATATATAATTACATCAACAATACTATCCATTATAACTATATAGAAATAATTATGTAATCATCTGTGTCCTAGTTTCATTTCAGTTGCTGTTATAAACACTACAGCCAAAGTCATATAAAGGAAAAAGGAGTGTATTTGGGCTTATGTGTCTAGAGAGGGAATCGATATTGTTGTGAAGGAAAGGTCACAAGCAGCAGTCATGCCATACTGAAGGGAACAAGAAGCTGAGAGATTACATTGTCAACCATAAGCAGGAAGCAAAGAGAGCAGGCTGAGGCAATTCTATCTCAATTCCCACTCACAGTAACTTGCTTCCTCCATTAAGGCTTTATTGCTTCCCCTGAAATTACTACCATCTGGGGACCAATTGTCCACATGCTTGAGCCTATGTGGTATATTTCTGATTCAAATGACTACAAACAATAATGTTAACATAATATCTTTACACATATGTGTACATGCTTGTGGAATAATGTAAATTATGCATTTATGAATATATTGTGTATTAATCAGTGTATATTTGTTAATTTCTGACAATTTTGGAAGTGTTTACTAGTTGTCTAGTTTGAGCAAACATGTATACATTATGAAACAAGATAAAGTGTCTAGTCCTCAAGTATACATTCCAATAGTGGCAGTGTAAAACAAGTCCATAGTTTTTATTGTTGCTACAATTTAACACAAATGTATTATCTTAAAGATGTCTGCATACTTCCCTTGTTTTTAATAGCAGAGTAGTATTCCCTTGTATACATTAACCACATTTTCTATTGAGAATTCATGAATTTCTCAAGCAAATGGATGGACCTAGAAAATAGCATCCTGACTGAGGTCACCCAAGCACCAGAAGACATACATGAACTTACTGAGAAGTGGATATTAGCTAAAAAGTTCAAAATACCCATAATACTACTAACAGGCCATATGAAGCTTAACAAGAAGGAAGGCCCAAGTGTGGATACAATCCCACTTGGAAGGGGGAACAAATTAATCACCAGAGGCAGAAGGAGGAAGGAACCAGGATGGGGGAAAGGAAGGTGAATGAAAAAGGGAGCAGTATCATGTATCAGGAGGAACAGGAGAGAAGGGCAGAGGACCAGGAGAATAAGGAGGAATATGCAGCAGTGTGGGGTGAGAGGTGGGGAGAACCACTAGAAAATCCCAGTCACCAAGGCTGTGAGAGGCTCCCATAACCCAATGGGGTGACCTTAGCTGAAATGCCCAACAGTATGGATGTGGAACCTGAAGACACCACCTCCAATGGGTATACAAGGCCCCCAGTTGAGGCATGGGGCCACCAATCTATCTTTAAATTTTTGACTTGGAATTGTTCCTGTCTAAAGGAAATGCAAGGACAAAACTGGAGCAGAGACTGAAGGAAAGGCCAACTTGAGATCTATCCCATGTGCAGATAATCAAACACCAACAGTACAACGTGATGTCATGTTGTGCTTGCAGACATGAGGTTAGCATGGCTGTCCTCTGAGTGACTCTACCAGTAGCTGACTGAGGTACATGCAGATACTTACAGCCAATAACTGGTCTGAGTTTGGGACCCATATGGAACAGTTAGGGGAAGGACTGAAGGAGCTGAAGAGGATTTCCACCCCATAAGAAGAATGACCATAGCAATGAACTTGGAGCTCTGAGAACTCCCAGAGAGTAAGCCACCAACCAAATAGCATAAATGGGGTGGTCTGTGGCTTGTGTGAGCAGCCTCTCGGAAGCCAAGGGGAGGGAATATTGGGTGAAGAATTCAGAGGAGAGACCAAGAAAGGAGGCAATATTTGGAATGTAAATAAATAAAATAATTTTTAAAATATCTGCATGCTTTTAGTGTTTTCAAAATAATGAATATAAGCCTTCTTATTTTTATTGGAATTGATGTTTTATTTATTTTAATGGAGTTCACTTTTAGAAACTGAACAATGAAGTCAAAAGCTGGAGACCATATCACTTTTTTCTATTTGTTTTTTTATTAGATATTTACTTTATTTACATTTTAAATGCTATCCTGAAAGTTCCCTGTAATCCCCACACACACACACCCTGATCCCTACCCACCTACTCCCACTTCTTGGCCCTGGCATTCCCCTTTACTGGGGCATATAAAGTTTGCAAGACCAAGGGGCCTCTCTTCCCAATGATGGCCGACTAGGCCATCTTCTGCTACATATGCATCTAGAGACATGAGCTCTGGGGTTACTGGTTAGTTCATATTGTTGTTCCACCTATAGGGTTGTAGACCCCTTCAGCTCCTTGGGTACTTTCTCTACCTCCTCCATTGGGGGCCCTGTTTTCCATCATATGACTGTGAGCATCCACTTCTGTATTTGCCAGACAACTATATCAGGGTCCTTTCAGAAAAATCTTGCTGGCATATGCAATAGTGTCTAGGTTTGGTGGCTGATTATGGGATGGATCCTCGGGTGGGGTAGTCTCTGGATAGTCCATCCTTTTGTCTTAGCTCCAAACTTTGTCTCTGTAACTCCTTTCATGGGTGTTTTGTTCTCTATTCTAAGGAGGAATGAAGTATCCATTGGTCTTTGTTCTTCTTGATTTTCTTGTGTTTTGCAAATTGTATCTTGCGTATTCTAAGTTTCTGGGCTAATATCCACTTATCAGTGAGTGCATATCAAGTGACTTATTTTGTGATTGGGTTACCTCACTAATTCACTATATATCTTCTATAGTGGTTTGCATACCCTCTCTCCTCCAATTCCCCCTCACACAGCCCCTACACCATCCCTTTCCCCCTATCTCTGAAAAGGGTAATGCCCCCTCTGGGTACCAACCTGCATTACACCTTAAGTCACTGCATGACTAGGTACTTCCTCTTCCACTGAGCCAAGACAGCCCAGTTAGGGAAACAGAATTCAATGGCAAGCTTCAGAGTCAGGGTCAGCTTCCACTCTAATTGTTGGGGAACCTGCATTAAGACTCAGCTACATCAAATACAGGCACATTGATACAAATGTGCCTGGAGGGCAGGGTAGTTCCAGCCCTTATATGTTCTTTGGGTGTGGTTCAGTTTCTGGGATCTCCCACATGTCCACGTTTGTTGACTCTGTTGGTCTTCCTGTGGAGTCACTATGTCCTCTGGATTCCCTGATTCTTTACCCAACACTTCTATAAGATTTTCTGTGGTACATTTAATATTTGGCTGTGGATCTCAGTATCTGTTTAGATAAGCTGATTGGTGGAGACTGTTAGAGGAAAATTATGCTAGGCCTTTTTTGGTAAGTATAGCAGAGTGTCATAAATAGTGTCAGGGATTAGTTCTTGCCCATGTGATGGATTTCAAGTTGCGTCAGTTATTGGATGTCCATTTATTCAGTCTCTAGGATATCTTTATGCTTGCTCTTGTAGACAGGACAAATTTTAGGTCAAAGGTTTTGTGGGGCAGTAGGTGTTCTTTGCCCTCTACTTGGAGTTCTCCCTGGCTACAGAAGGTAGACACTACAGTCTCTATATCATTCACTGCCGGGAGCCTCAGCTAGAGTCACCCTCATATCTTCCCTGGAGCTTCCACCATCCCAGGTCCTAGAGATGCCTCCTTGTAGAGAGCCGCTCTGAGCACTGACAGCATTTCACCATTTAGTAATGGCGCTGGTATCCTACATTCTCACATGTGATCCTTGGAATGTGCTTTGTCCTGAGGAAAAGCGCGCGAGTCACAGAGCCCATGCCCGGGGCGATTTGGGTTTATGGCTTTGCAGCCAATCCTATGGGAACACGCTGCCCAGGGCTACCTCAGGGGATATAAGGCCGAGCCCTCCGGGGGCTCGCTCTCTCGCTCTCTCTCTATTCTCCCTCTGCTACTCGCTCTCCTTCCTCTCTCTCTTTTCTCTTCTCCCCTCTTTTCTTCCTTCCTTCTTTTATATTATCTTCAATAATAAAAGGGATGCCACAGACGTTTCCTTCAGTGTCAGCGTGATTTCTCGCAGGCGAAGAAATAGCGCGTGCCACACCTCCTACTGCCAATTTCTATTCTTTCTATTCCCTCTTCCTACAGTCTCCCAGGCCCTCCTTACATTTGATCCTGAACCATTTTCAGTCCCCAGACCAACTCCCCCCAGCTCCCTGATTCCAACCAACTCTGATGACAACTTTATTTCCACTTCTGAGTGAGATTTAGGCAATCTTCTTCAGGCCCTCTTTGTTCATTATCTTTTTTGGGTCTCTGGATTGTAACATGATCCTAAGATCAACAATTGATAAATGGGACCTCATAAATCTGAAAAGCTTCTGTAAGGCAAAGGACATTGTCAATAGGACAAAATGGCAGCCTACAGATTGGGAAAATATTTTCACCAATCCTACATCCAACAGAGAGCTAATGTCCTACATATATAAAAATCATGGAAATTTAGATACACATAAACCAAATAATTTTTTAAAAATGGAGTACAGGGCTGGAGAGATGGCTCAGAGTTTAAGATTACTGGTTGCTCTTACAGATGTCCTGATTCAATCCCCAGTAACAACATGGTGATTCACAACCATATATGATATCTGGTACCCTCTTGTGGCTCACAGGCATACATTTGGTCATAGTGCTGTATACACAATCAATAAACAAATCTTTAAAAAGTTTATTTTTCCCTGGGAACTCTGGTGGGTATGGTTGGTTGATATTGTTGTTCTTACAACAGTGTGTCAAACTCCTTCAGTCCTTTTAGTCCTTTCCCTAACTCCTCCATTTGAGACCACTGTGTTTAGTCCAATGGTTGACTGCAAGCATCTACATCTGTATCAATAAAGCTCTGGCAGAGCCTCCCAGGATACAGCTATATCAGGTTCCTGTCAGCAAGTACTTCTTGGCATCGTTAATAGTACCTGGATTTGGTGGCTGTATGTGGGATGAATCCCCAGGTAGCACAGTCTCTAGATGGTATTTCCTTCTAAGTCTGCTCCACTCTTTGTCCCTTTATTTCCTTTATACAGGAACAATTCTGGGTTAAAATTTTTGAGAAAGGTTGGTAGCCCTATACCTCAACCAGGGTCCATGCCTTACTTCAAAGAATACACAAGGAGGGATCCATGGCTCAAAATGCTTATGTAGCAGAGGATGGCCTATCTGGCATCAATGTGAAGAGTTGTTGCCCTAGAATAAGAGAATGCTAAGGCAGTGAGTTGGTTGGGAATGGGTGAGCACCTCATAGAAGCAGAGGCAAAATCAAGAAGGGGGATAAATTTGAAATGTAAGTAAATAACCAATAAAAATTTTAAAATCAAAATAATAATAAATAATTATTAATAATAATGACAATAATAAATTGATTCTAAAAAAGTTTATTTTTTAAATGTAGTACAGAGCTAAACAGAGAATTATCAACAGAGAAATGTTTAATGTCTTTAGTCATCAGGGAAATGCAAATTCTGAGATTCCACCTTACACCCACTAAAATAGCTATGATCAAACACTGAAGGGACAATGCATGTTGAGTAGGGAATGGAGCAATGGGAACACACCTCCACTGGTGGGAGTGAAAACTTGTACAACCACTCTAGAAATCAATTTGGTGATTTCTAAGAAAATTGGGAGTAATTATACCTCAAGATCCACCTATCCCACTCTTGGCCATATACGCAAAAGATGATCCACTATTCCACATGGATATTTGCTCCATTATGTTTTTGCAGTTTTATTAGTAATAGCAGAAACTGGAAACTACCCAGATGGCAATGAATCAACCACAGAATGGACAAAGGGAGTGTGGTCCCTTTACACAATGGACTACTACTCAGCTATTAAAAACAAGGACATCATGAATTTTGCAGGCAAATGCATGAAACTAGAAAATATCCTGAGTGAGGTGACACAGACCCAAAATGACATGCAGAGTATGCACTCATTCACAAGTAAATGGATATTAGCCGTAAAGTCTAGGAAGCCAAGCTACCATTCACAGATCCTCACATTACTTTTCCTTTTATTCTCACTGATTACTGTTTACTTCTTCCTTGTGTTTGTGATTATAATGAACCAAACTGAATAATCAGGGATTACTTAACTCTAATCTAAAACATTTGCATAGTCTCTACCATGTTATTCAAGGTGTGAGAAGGAGTTAAGATATCTTTGTGAAGGTGAGTATTAAATTTTAAATAAGTAAATATGTAAATACCTATGAACCATAGTGTACTTCATAGTGTTTCTTTCAGATAGTAGAGAAAAATCAGAGAAGAACACAGAAGGACAATCATTGGGAATGGCAATAAGATAAAAATTGTTGGGGAAAAGTTAAGGGTAGGAATTAAAAAAGCATAAATCTTGGGTCTGAATTTCAAGAGATGACATGGAGTTTCTAAGTAAGAAACAAGGTTGAATAAAAAATTAGGAAGAACAGATTAAGAAGGTCGTAGTACAGATCATGCAGTCTGATCAGTCACAGAGAAAGCAGAATTGTGTCTGTGGATGTATGAACAATCATGAACTCTCAATGAGAATGACTTAGTATATGGTTTATATTTTTGTAAAGTGTATACAAACTAGAATCACCTCAGAGAAGAGTTCACATCAGGAATTATGGAAGAAAGTATATATGGGACATTGTCTTGAATATACTAAGGTGCAAAGACCCACATATAAAAGTTACTAGACAAATGCTCCTGGGATGTTTAAGAGTGTTGTGTACAGTTTAAATACAAGGATACATGTAGTAATTCATTGCCCTCAGTGCTTGACTTTCCATGAAATACGATGAGTTTACACAAGATCCTATTGCCTTAATTTCATGGCAATAAATGATAGTAATCAGAAACTGTGAGTCAAACAAACCCATTATCAGTTAAGTTGCTTTTTAAATGGGGTATTATTATAGCAACAGAAACTGAAACTATGAACCTTAAGTAATGAGTCATTTTTTTCTTTTTCTTTTCTTTTTTTTTTTTTTTTTTGGTGTGGTCATTTGACCTTGTGATAGAGACTAATGAATCAGTGTGGAATTTGCTCTTATTTCCTAGAATGTGGGAAATCACTTTCCTCAAGTGGTACATATTACTTTTACTGTTGTTAAATCAGCACCCAGTCTATCCATATGAACAAAGAAAAATGAAGACTGTATAAAGTGAGAGTTAATTTCTATCAGAAAAGTAGAAAATGAGAGGTAAGCAAATATTCATAACATAGACAATTGACTACTGACAACATAATTTGGATAATTATAATAGCTTATATTGTATGAAAGTATTTCATCTAATTTTCTAGATACTACAAATCTGTTCAGGAGGTGAAAACCATGTTAGACATTGACTGATTTCTCCTTTTGGAAAGTACAAAAGTTACAAGTGATATCTTACTTCTATCTTCACTATGTTCAACAATAATACATTTGGATATCTTTATTAAACACATCGAAATACATTACCAATATCTTATTTTAATACATAATTTTCTTTAATATCCATGTCCTTCCATAATATATTGTATTATTCATACTTTTTATTACTTTAGTCAAAAGAATTACTATGAAAAAATAACTTTTAAAAAGAAATAATTGGTTTATAGATGCATAAATAACATTCTAACCTGGTAAAGGGTCATAATAGGGGTGTTCATATAGTGTTAAGAAGAAAGTAGAGAGAGAATACTCTATTCTATCTGGATTCTCTCCTCTCAATTTATTCTACCCAGGTCCTCATTGTATTGAATTATGCAGATCATAATACTCAGGTCAAGTCTTCTCTTCTTTCTTAGTTCTCTATGGAAACTCCCCTACAGGCACAACTTAAACTGTGTATTAGCAATATAGGTGTATTTCAATATAAAAAGATCTAGAGATATGTTTTAGTTATGTAGGTGTTCTTCAATCCATTCAAACTGACATTAGATATTGGTTCTCACTGTCCACTTCTTGATTTACTTTCCAATTATTACCTTGTAGCATTATATCAAGATATAATTCAGCATATGTGCATCCAAAAGTTTAATAATCTGTTTTTTAAAGTGTTATCATTTTAAAAGTTCAGTGCCAAAATCTGTTCTGAGTTTAAAGAAGAAAGACTCTTAGTTGTGAGTCCTGTAAAATTAAAGAGGAGAAGAAGGAGGAGGAGAAGGAGGAAGAGAAGGAGGAGGAGAAGGAAAAAGAGGAGGAGGAGGGAGAGGAGGAGGAGAAGTAAGAAGAGAGGAAGGGAGAGGAGGAGGAAGAAGAACAGAAGAAGAAGAAGAAGAAGAAGAAGAAGAAGAAGAAGAAGAAGAAGAAGAAGAAGAAGAAGAAGAAGAAGAAGAAGAAGAAGAAGAAGAAGAAGAAGAAGGGTTAGATGCAGCAGCAGCAGCAGCTTACATACTAGTGGGGTAATATATAGATCACATGCTGGACTATTTGTTATTTGAGGGTTTTTGATACAGATTCACTATATAGTTGAGGCTGGGCTAAACCTACAGGTCTTGACATCTTGAGTGCTTGAATTTGATGATGAACCATGTCTCTCAGTAGCCTTGTGTGTGATCTACTTAACTGGAGTG
This sequence comes from Mus minutoides, assembly GCA_902729485.2. NCBI lineage: Eukaryota > Metazoa > Chordata > Mammalia > Rodentia > Muridae > Mus > Mus minutoides. The sequence continues at coordinate 40,199 of LR753857.1, forward strand.
TTTTATCTTTATCATTATCAATTTCCCAATTCCAATTAACAAGTATGAGTCATCCTTCATATCTCAATTCAATCCCATTTTAGAAATTGCAACACTCTTATGTGTGTCTCTATTTTTCATTGTCATTTTCATAAGTGATGAGTAATGATTCTGTATGTCCTGTTTTTTTGTCACAAACTATATAATCATTAAGTGCAATATCCAAATATAATTATTCTTTCTGAGATGTTTAAATGCCAGGAAAGCCAATAGGAACTTCTAGCTTTATATAATAGCATATTTATAACTTCCAACACTTTGATTTTACATGGCAGATACTAATAAAACTATTTTACAATTTTTAATAGAAGAATAAGAGAAAGAAGCCAAATGTCTGATCTCCAATACTGTAAACACTGTAAAGGAGACAGGGCATTATTTACTATCCTTTTTTTGCCACACTATAGTTCTTTATATTCTATTTTAAAATGAGGATACGTGTTTATATTCTTTGTCTCAGATCTTCTGTAAGATGAAGAGCTGTATGAAAATATTTGCCCAAGATTGACATTTGCATTGAGGACTGCCTGGTTCTCTGAGTTATGTATTAAAACAAAACAAAAACAAAAACAAAATATAGAGAGACTGAAAATCTTACATATACTCAAAATCTGGAGGAGTTTTAGTCACCTTTGTATCACAGACTTTAAATGGAGGGTGACTCTGGCTGTGGCTCCTAACAGTGGAGGATATAGACACTGTAGTGCCCACCTCCTGTAGCCAGGCAATACTCCAAGTGGAGGGATAAGGTCACCTACCTCCACACAAAACCTTCAACCTAAACTTCATTGGGCTTACAAGAAGTGCAGGCACAAAGCTGTCTTAGAAAGTGAGGAAATGACTATCAAATAACTGACACAACTTGAGATCCACCACATAGGTAAGAACCAGTTTCTGACACTATTAATAACACTCTGTTATGCTTGTAGAGAGCCTAGCATAACTTTCCTCTAAAAGGCTCTACCTATCAGCTAGTCTAAACAGATGCAGAGATCCAAAGGCAACATTAAAAGGGGCTCAGAAAGTCTTATGGAAGTGTTAGGGGAAGCACTGTGGAACCTGGAAGAGAAAATGACTCCACAGGAAGGCCAACAGAATCAACAAACCTGGACCCATGAGAACTCCCAAAGACTGAACCAACTGAAGAACATACAAGGGCTGGACCAACCCTGACCCCGGGCACACTTGTAGCAAATTTGGTTTAGCAGGGTCTTAATAAAGATTCTCCAACAACTGGAGTGTGAGCTTACCCTGACCCTAATGCCAGATTGGCCATTACCTAGAAAACGATTAACTACAAATGCTGCTGAGGACATGGGAAGTTGAATCCTTTATTCACTATTAGAAGGAGGATGAACAGCTAAAACCAGAGTGAAATTGAGAGAAGAATTTCCTCAAAAACCTTAATAGAAATTATGGCCCAACTGTATCATTCTTTGTAATATACCCAAAATACTCTATACCCTATAACAGAAATTTGTGAAGCTGCATGTTCATAGAAGCTCAATCCACAATATTAAAAAAAAAAAAAAAAAAGAATGCAGTATAGGTGCCCATTGATGCATAAGTGGATTTTATTTATGATGAACAAGAATGAAATTTGCTATAAAATGAAGTTATCTCGAAAATATTATACTAAATGAGGTTGCCAGTCCCAGAAAGAGGGTTGCTTCAGTCCAGTGTCTGCTGTTCAAAAAATTAAAATATACTCTATTTTGTGTTGTGTTTGTTTGTTTGTTTATTTATTTATTTATTTATTCCTTAATCTTTTTTTTTTTTTACAGTGCAGTTGTTATCTCCTTCCTAGTCAGTCCTCTGACTGTTTCTCATCCCATTCCTCCTTCCCTGTCTCCAAGAGGATGTCTCCACCCCTCCATACCCACCCCTCAAAACATCCCCAGTAACTGGGGCCTCAAGTCTCTCAAGGGTTAGGTGCATCTTCTCTCTCTGAGGCTAGACCAGGCAGTCCTCTGCTGTATATGTGTTGTGGACCACATATATCCTTTTGCCAAATTTTAAGTGTTCATAAAAATTAAAAGGTAAACTCAATATATTTGCATACCCAGAATCTGTCTGGTAATTGAGTATGACTTTGGGTTTGCGGAGAGGCCATGCGATGAACAGGTTTTCAGAAGCTAAGTGTTTTTAACTGGGAAGCTTTTCTATAGCAAATAAAATCAGAGGGCAGCTGACATCTGCTTTACTTTTAGGTCCAGCACTTTCCTTCTCAATTCACTACTTTTGCATGAAAATGCAGCTAGAATTTTGACATATCATTAACAGTAGATGTTGAAATAAATTCAATCCCTAATATCTGCGTGATATGATATGCAGTAGTTTTCATTTTTCCAGTTATGGATCTTAGGCAATAGTTCCATTTTAACATCACCAGCTGTAGAGTACTGATTTTGAACTTTTAATACTAGTATTTTTTAATACTAGGAAATTATGTTAGGAATTGTAAGTAGATAATTTCAGTTTTTTGATTTATTGCTTTATATGTTTTCCTTAAAAGTTATTATATTTGTTTTCATTCATCCTAAAGAATCTGTTCTCTCTCTCTCTTTCTTCTCTCTCTCTCTCTCTCTCTCTCTCTCTCTCTCTCTCTCTCCCTATCTAACTTAAATATATGTCTTAATAAGCAAGACTGTTCAATGATTGAAATCAAGGTAAAACCAATGTCATTGTGGCACTATGGCCCTTCCCCTTCTTTCCTTGTAAAAGCCAGATTTCTTCCTTTATACAGATTGCAACTAAGACTCTTCTTGCCTTGTTTCTATAATTTCATTATGAAAATACAAGTTTACTACCACATAAAAGTAAACTGTCAAATTAGATAATAAGATGCTACAAACACTATAAGATATTTTAGGGTTAAAGTAATTTTTTGACATAGAAAAGCAATATATCTCAGAATAATATCAACAATATATTTTATATTTAGTCAAATAAAATATTAGAAATTATATATGTATATATATATATATATATATATATATATATATGAATAACTGTTATTAACTTGATATTTACATGTATTAAATTGTTAAGGAATCAATAAAATTTTATAATATGTTATTCATATGTTAATGTATTTCTTCTAGTTCTAATAAAGCTAAAATATAATTGGCCATATGAACCAGTCTTCCATAAAGCATAAAATAACATAAAACCAAATAAAACATTTTAAATGTCTTTCACATAAAGCTTAAATAAAACTAAATTGTAAGCTGGGCAGTGGTGGCGTATGCCTTTAATTTTAATCCCAGCACTTGGGAGGCAGAGGCAGGTGGATTTCTGGATTCGAGGCCAGCTTGGTTTACAGAGTGAGTTCCAGGACAGCCAGGGCTACACAGAGAAACCCTGTCTCAAAAACAAAACAAAACAAAACAAAACAAAACAAAACAAAACAAAGCAAAACAAAACAAAATAAACAAAACAAAACAAAAAGCTGAAATGTTTTCAAATTTGCAAGGTTTTGATGATGCAAATAGTAGCTTTATAAATTAGTGTGTAAAGTGCTCAACTCTGGCCAAACATTTTTCACATAACTCATATTTTTAATGTTAAATCAATACTATATGAGGGTTTAGTATAGCCTCAGATATAAATATGTATTTATTAACAGTAATTTAATGTCTTATAATTTACATTGTCTACTTACAATAACCATTTAAATTACTATTTTATCATAAATGGACTCTGGTGACTAAGAATGCAAGAATGCATACAAGCATTGAAAGCAATTATATTCCATAACTTAGATATTGTCATCCCATGCCAATTCTTATTCTGAAATAATCATTCAATGGATTTCTTTATGTTTAAGTAGCCAGGGGATGTGGCTCACAGGAAGCCAAGTAGAGTACACGAAGAGAGAAAAGATGCAGCTGTGGCCACCAGGGGACAGTAATAATTATGAGATTATGAGAGCAGGTGGAAAATATAAACAGAAACCTCAGAGTATTAACTCCTTATATGAAATAAAGTAGGCAATGTAAATATAAAAAATGAATTGAGCTACAGTAGGTTTCTAAAATCTTATACTAGTTTTGCCTGTAAGGATGTAGTGATTATAGGTCACTTTGAGAGAATAGTTTTAAAGGAGTCGTGGGAAGCAGGTTCAAGTATAGACATCCTGATCTGGATTACTAAAGAGCACTGGAACCCAGAAAACCAGAACTTACTTATTCTTTACTAAAGTTTCACTCAAAATTCTGTTTGATAGTACAGTGAAGCTTACCGCTCACACAAAAGAATAACTAAGATAAGAACTAGGAAACAGCTGCATGTTACTATTTCTGAGTTTAAAATAGAAAGTGATGCATATTTCGTTTAAATCACAATTCGCATAGTGCAGTTGCTCATAGTGACCTTTCTTAAATGACAATTCTTTGCTTTATGAATGTGCAATATTTTGAACCTTGCCATTTGCCCTGATGTCTATTTTTCAAATTCGATTTATCCATCTCCACTTTTTCGGAGTTGTGTATATAAGATTTGTTCCAATGCACTTTGGGATTTTTATGGCAGGGGCACCAGAGTATAAAAGCCCCCTTCTCATTCTTCACTTCTTTGTGTAGTTCATCTCAGAGAGGCTTTCTCATGCTGTGTACAGAGTTGGAAAACGAAACCCCAGCGGCCTGTAACTTTCCAGTCACCAGGACTTCTGTTACTGTTTTCATCTCCATCTTTTCTTGGTGTCTTGGGGCTTAGTTATGCAATGCAGAGCTGTGTCTATTTCTGTAATGCAAATTTCCTTGGTGCTCCTTTCCTTTTGCAGTTCTTTGATCTTGGTTCTTGGATAATTTCCTACAAAGTTTTACACCTATATTCTGTGTACGGCCTGGTGCTGGGGGACTTCTTTAATCTGAGATTTCAGGTTAGTGCTAAGTTGCCCAGCACCCAGGATTCTGCACTGGATCATGTCATGGGTTTTCTAAATTTGACACAAGGCAATTATTTTGTTTAGCAGTTTCTCCTTTATTTGAAGACAGATGGTCTTTCTATCTAAAAGAGTGCTTAATGATCTTGAGTTAATCTCATTTAATTATTCTGTGATTGACATTAATCATATCTTTCATAAGCACAAAAACTGTTTTTAAGATTTTCAAGAGGGAAGTATATTTTCTCTATCGCTTTGTTTGGTTCTAGTTTCTATCACTGCATAAACAAAAGAAATGTATAATTATATTAAAACAACTGTATATCTTCAGAAAATTGGGAATCTATTAAAGTGTTCTACTATTATTTACTTTTTTTAGAGTGTTGTGTTATAGTTTTCTATTTTACATTTAAAGTATGATATACATGTATGTATATGTGTCATGTGCACACAGGTACCATGGAGACTGGAAGCAACTGTGACTCTCCTTCAATTGAAATTATAGGCAGATGTAAGCTGCCAAATTTGTTTCTTTGGAAGACCAGAAAGCACTTTTAACTACCAAGCCACTTCTCAAGGCCCTTAATATAATTGTGATTATTATAGATATGAGGTTAACCTAATTTATATACCCTTACATTTTTATTTTTCAGCTATATTTAATGCTGAAGTTTTCTCTGGAACACTCTCAATCAATCTTCACTTTTGAGAAAGATTTTGTTAATAACTAAATGAACATGAAGTCACAAAAATTTATGTATTTAATTATGGAAATCATTTCTTATGTCAATAACATTGTTCCAATAACCTTTTAAGTGATATTTCAGCTCTGTATATGTATGCATAAGATACATATATTTAAAGTTACTGTTTCCATTTGACATTATTTCTTCCCCACAGTCTAATTATTCTAGTTATATTTTATATTTGAAATTCATCATCAAAATATATTCATTCTAAAATCTATTTTTCACAATTTAAGGTCTAAAAATGAAAGCTTTAAAGGCAAGGCATTTAGTGAGGCTATAAGTAAACAGACATTCTCCAAGAATCATTAAGCTTCTGCAATCAGATCAGAAATGAAAATTATGTAGTGTCATGAACTCTTCAATATGCACGTATTGCATATACAATGCTGCTTCAAAGTGTATAACTCCTATATTTCTTTTCTCTCACAGAGTTGCTAAGTGTTGGCTCAAATTCACAGATAAAAATGTATCTTTGAGAACCCAGTATTAAGTTAATTAACCAGGGTATAGATAGATGACTGAAAGGTAAGAACACTTGCTTCTTTTACATGGAACCAGAATTTCAATCCCAGTTCCTATACTGAACAACTAATAAATCCCTGTGTCTCAGCATTTAGGAGATCCAATGCTCTTTCTGGACTCCATGCTGTACATAACCACACACACACACACACACACACACACACACATACAGACACACAGATATACATGCAATAAATACATACTAAATGATAACAACAGTAAGAATTTAAAAAACAGTGACTACATTTTATCCCTCAGATTCATCTCTGGTTAATAAAGGAATAAAATCTTAAACTGTGTGTCCTATATAAAAAATATCATTTTGATAAAAATTATTCAGAATTGTATCTTGGGAATTCCAAGCTTCTGGACTAATATCCACTTACCAGTGAGTGCATATCATGTGTGTTCTTTTGTGATTGGGTTGCCTCACTCAGGATGAGTTTTATAAACTCATTGTTTTTACTAGCTGTGTAGTACTTCATTGTGTAAATGAACCACATTTTCTATATCCATTCCTATGTTGAGGGACATCTGGATTCTTTCCAGCTTCTTGTTATTACAAATAAGGCTGCTATGAACATGGTGGAGCATGTGGACTTAGTACATATTGGACCATCTTCTGATGACAAAGAGTGATATTGCTGGGTTCAGGCAGTACTATGTCCAATTTTCTGAGGAACTGCCAAACTGATTTCTAGAATGGTTGCATGAGCTTGCAGTACCACCAGCAATGGAGAAGAGTTTCTCTTCCTTCACATTCCTGGATGGCCTAGTCAGTCATCAATGGGAGGAGATACCCTTGGTCCTGTGAAAGTTCTTTGCCAAAGTATAGGGGAATGCCAGGGCCAAGAAGTGGTAGTGGGTGGGTTACTGAGCAGGGGGAGGGGGAGAGGGTAGGAGAGTTTCAAAGGGAAAATCAGGAAGGGGGATAACATTTGAAATGTAAATATAACATAGCTAATAAAAATAAATTAAAATATTCAGTTACAATATGCATGTCATATGAAGTTTTATGGTAGAATACTACAATTCCATTATTCAACAAAGTATAATTACTTATCTACCATGCATATGAATATGAGGATTGTGAATATTCATGTGCCAATTCCCCACAATGCAATATATTTCTTTCAACTTTTGAAGAGAGATATCACAAGCAGTTATCATACAATGTCAGATATGCTGTGGCAGATCCTAATGTTGAAAATTAACAGGAAGGGAGGAGCCCAATGACTATCATGTATAAGTGTGCAGAAGTGAAGTAGTAGGCTAGAAATGAGGGAATAGAAACAAAATGACCCTGGAAAAGAACATTCTAGAACAATGTAAATACATCTACAAATACACGGAGATATGAGAAGACCTCATCCTGATCGTGGATGAACTATAAGTGTAATGAAATAGTCCATTTCAGTGTTGTTAGAGACAAAATAGTGGTGTGTTTGGGTAAGGCAATCAAAAATTTTCCACATCTTTCATGTTTAACAAAGATCTCGGGGGTCCAGGTGTGTTGAGACTGCTGGCATTCCTATAGGGTTACCCTCCTCAATTCCTTCCAGCCTTTCCCTAATTCAATCACAGGGTCCCCAACTTCAGACCACTGGTTGGATTCTGAAAGTTTTCAAATGTCATTAGGACTCATAACACTTTTATATTTGCTACAAAATATTTATTGCAAGTGAGATACTTGACCATGATATTACTTCTCAAGATAATAATAATACTGTTAGAACATATTAATATTTTAGTTCTTTTTCTTTACTTAGAAAAAATGTGATGCAAAAAATTACAGCTGAATTCTCTAGCAAAATATGGAAACCTTTATATTTCTTATGTTTCTCTTTATTACAAATATAATAATCCTGTCTGTGACACTAATAATTAATATTGTTCCCCATATACAGGCATTTATGAAATGCTTTAAATGATGTATAGGTAAGTGAGATATTTTCTTTCAATTTCAAATTCATGATTCCTGGCAAACCTCTAATTAGAATAATAAGGCATACATTTTAAAAATCATAATCAATGATTAAGACCCAAAAGTTTCATGTACAACCTATTTTCAACAACAGCACAACCAAAAACTAAAATTTAGTTTTCATAGAATGCAAGTAGTTACTAATTCATGATAAATTCCAAGTATTTAGCAACAATCAGCATATTCGATATGGGTTCTCAAAAGAGGTAGAGGAAATCATGATATACCAACTCTGCATTACCATGTGAAAGGCAGAAGACTGAGGAAATTAAATAACAGGTGTGTAACATGAACTCACAAAAGGAGGAATATTTAAGTGCATTAAGAATGTAGCACAGAGGTCGATATTGGTTTAAAACAATGTAGACAATTGTGCCTTGCAAGTATTAATTAGAAAGAACTTTCTTTTGAAAACAATTTCTGGACAGTTTTCAAATCTGAGTCAAAAAATACTTTTGTCTACAAGTTGCTAGAGAAGCCAGATATTAAAGTATAATTTTTGCTGTTCAGGGCTCTGTGAGATAAGTGGGAGGTAAACAGACAGGGCCAGTGATAACCTATACTCTTCAGAGGCCTTTAGAAGGTTGTTCTTTGTTATAGTTTTATCACTTCAAGTGCATCCTTTGTAATTATGGAGTGGAGGCATCCATTCTTAGCCATGACTATCTTTATATGAGAGGGGGAAAAACCAAAGTTAAAATTAAATTATACCTGCTTAAAGAGGAAGAATAGAATCATGTTATTTTTATAGTCTATGTCTATAATTTAGCACATCAGTCCAGATATGCCTGGGAATATTATTTTCAGTTCCCTTGTGGGTGTAATAGCATGGTTAAATCTTACAGGAAATTTACAACTGAAATGTCTATAGAACTTTTACATAATCTGCATAAACTACAGCAGTTGTTATCATTGGTATGCTTAATTGAGAAATAAATAAAGATAATTTTTGGCTAATATTTACGAGGTCCTCTAATACAGGCTCTGAATATCTGAAATGCTGAAACCAACAATCAAGGATCCATTTCTATACTGGTCTTGGATTAGTATTAACAAAATTAAAGCACTTACAATCTTTATATTAATATTTTGAATTATAAATTTTGAGGGCCTTATCATAAGCTACCAATCCCATTAAATGTAGTCTTTTTCTTCCAGTTGTTTCTTGAACTTTCTCAGCTATAATTCTCCAATTTTTTTTTCTTTCTTCCAGCACTGGCTGTGGTTTGCTGACCTTGTGGCATGAATGCTCTGCTACATCTCCTGATCATTGGTTCCTGTGTATCTATTTGTAGCCTAGAGGGTGAACTTGTTAAATAGACTACAGTTATTGCCATGACAACCTTGGGAAAGTGGTCGCTGACAGTACGTATGTATCCTCTGTATCAGGATAATCTTACACACTTACTTCTACCTACCTATTACTGATACACTTTAGCTTTATGTAACAAAGAGACTAACTATATTTTTTTCAATATTTTTTTAAATTCTAGAAATAACCATATATCTATTTCTGTATTATGGAATTAATAGATGTTTTTCTAGTTGATTGTTCTACTGTTTCATTTATTGAGGCAGTCTTTTGCTGAAAATGGAGTTCATCAATTCTGAATAATCTAGATAGCCATTTTCTTCTGGAAATCCCCTAACTCTGCCTATGGTTACTAATATAGGTGTTCAGCAAATCTGCTCAAACTTTACATGGGTGGTGGCAGTGAAAACTGTAGTGCCCCTGCTAGTGCAGTAAGTACATTATCTAGTCATTCAACTCCACAGACACCACTTTACTGAATTTGCAACCAAAATAAAATGCAATACATTGAAATGTGTTTGGCTATAATTGTATGAATGAATCTACCTCTTTTTGAATATGTATGTATGTATGTATGTATGTATGTATGTATGTATGTATCTTTACTCAGGATTGAATAGATCAAGTCAGATGATATAAATTTATTATGCACCAATTTCCCTTCCATTCTGCAAATATGCTAAGGCAGATCATTTTTTCTGCCCCTGTCTCTCAACACAGCAAGTCTCAAAGGAGACCTGCTGCAGCCAGGGCAGCAGTTAAGACATGCACCCAAATAACTGCAATGTCTGGGACCTCCCAGGAGCCCAGTGAATTCAGGACTTCTCTCTGCAGAAACCCTATCACCTTTCCTGTCTCCACGTACACAAAGGCAGATCTGCATGTCTGCCCTTCTCAATATCCCACAGTTTTTAGGTCTTTCAGGAGATCTGTTGCAGCCAGGGCCACAGAACACCCAGAATATCTACTGCCAATAAGAGACAGAGGAAGCAAGCTCCAGACAGAGACACCCAATCCAGCTAATCGGCGAGCACATGATCATAAGCAATGGAAGCTTGACACCACAAGAACCTTACTCTCTAACCACAGCAAGACCTGGATATACCAACATAACCAAAATGCATTATGCTAACCTTAAATCTCATCACATGAAGATAATAGAGACCTTTAAGGAGTATATAATTAACTCAAAGAAATACAAGAGTTAACACAAGTTAACTGTGAAATATAAGAGTTACACAGTTAAACAGGTAGAAGCCCTTAACGAGGAAACAAAAATATCTCTCAAAGAAATGGAGAAAAACACAAACAGGTGAAAGAAATGAACAAAGCAGTCTAAGACCTATACATGGAAATAGAAACAATAAAAAAAATTACAAATAGGTGTAACCCTGAAAATGGAAAACATAGGAAAGAGCCCAGGAGATACAGAAGCAAGCATCGCCAATAGAATACAAGAGATAGAATAGAGAACATCAGGCATAGAAGATACTGACACAGCAGAGAAAGGAAACAGAAAGCATAAAAAACTACTAACCCAAAATATCCAAGAAATCCAGGACACAACAAAAAGACCAAACTTACAAATACTAGGAATAAAGGAGAATGAAGATTCCCAGATCAAAGGGTCAGAAAACATCTTCAACTAAATCATAAGAGTAAACTTTCCTAACCTAAAGAGAGATGACCATAAAAGAACAAGAAGCATATAGAACACCCAATAAACTGGAGCAGAAAGGAAATCCTTCCAGTTACTTAGTAATCCAAACACTAAATGAACAGAACAATGAAAGAATATTAAAATTGAAAGGGACAAAGAGCAAGTAACATATAAAGGTGGTCCTACAAGAATTACACCAGACCTCTCAACAGAGACCCTAAAAGACAGATAAGCCTGGAGAGATGTCATGCAGACCCTAACAAAACACAAATGCCTTCCCAGACTACTATAACCAGCAATTCTCACTCATCATAGATGGAGAAATAAAAATAATCCATGGCAAAACCAAATTTAAACAATATTTACATAATACAAGCATACAGAGAATTCTAGAGGGAAACTCCAATATTAGCAGGATACATATACCAAAGAAAAACAAGAACTTATTCATCTCTAACAAACCCAAAAGAAGAGAATCTCTCTCTCTCTCTCTCTCTCTCTCTCTCTCTCTCTCTCTCTCCCTCTGTCACACACACACACACACACACACACACACATACACACACACACACACACACACACACACACACACTATCACATCTAACAACAAATATAACAGGAACTAACAATCTATCAACATTAACAGACTCAATATAAGAACATAAGCTCTCAGACTGGATATTTAAGGAATATCTAAAATTTTGCTTTGTACAAGGAACACACCTCAACAACAAAATTCTCGCAAACTGGATCCAAGAACACTTTAAAACCATCATTCACCATGATTAAGTAGATTTCATTCCTGGGATGCTGGTATGGTTCAATATATAGGTATTATTCAGCTATTAAAAGTGAGGACATCATGAATTTTGCAGGAAAATGATTGGAACTAGAAGATATCATCCTGAATGAGGTAATCCAGACTCAAAGTGACATACATGGCATGTACTCACTAATAAGTGGATATTAGCCAAAAAAAGTACAGAATAACAGAATACCTAGGATATAACTAACAGAATTTAAGAATTTCAACAAGTAGAAAGGCCAAGTGAAGATGATTCAATCCCACTTAATCGGGGGAAGAAAACAATCAAGTGAGACAGAGGAAGAAAGGGGTTTGGGTAAGATAGAGGATGGGGAGGGGAAAAGGGGAAGAGGATCAGGTAGGTTGGGAGAGGAAAGAAGCCCAGAGGGCCAGCAGAATGAATGGAAATATGCAACCTCAGAATGTGGGAGGTGGAGAGACCCTACCTATATAGAGCAATTACCAGAGAATTGGGAGGTGAGAGACTCTCAGGAACCAATGATAGTGAGCTTAGTTGAAGTGCACAACAGGCAGGAGATGGAACTTGAGGAGTCCACCTCCAGTAGATAGACAGGACCTCAAGGGGAGGGATGTTGTTATCAACCCACAGTCAAAATTTCTGACCCAGAAGTGTTCGTATCTAAAAGAACTGCAGGGACAAAAATAGAGAAGAGACTAAGGGAAAAGCACTCCAGTAACCGGCCCAACTCTTGATCCACCTCATGGAGAAACACCAAGGCCTGATATGGCTACTGATGCTATGATATGCTTTCAGACAGGAGTCTAGCATGGCTATCTTCTGAGAAGGATGACTGAGACAGATGCAAATACTTACACCAAACCATTGGGCTAGATTTTGGGACCCCTATGGTTGAATTAGGGGAAGCATAGAAGAAGCAGAAGAGGAAGGTGACCCCAATGGAAAGACCAGCAGTCTCACACATCCCAGACTCCTGGGAGCTCCCAGACACTGATCCACCAACCAGGCAGCATACATGAGCTAGTCTGAGGCTCCAAACACATATATAGCAGAGGACTGCCTGATTTGGCCTCAGGAGAAGAAGATATGCCAAATCCTTGAGAGACTTGAGGCTCCAGGGGGAAGGCCTGTTGGTGGGGAAGCATCCTCTTGGGGACAGAGGGGAGAAGGAATATGATGAGAAATTGTGGGATGGGATGGCAGGGGGTACAAGAGCTGGATTGTAAATAAATTGAAAAATTAATTAGGTACCATGGAATAAATATGTTATTTGAGGAATAATGATGAAGAAAATTTAATTTACCTTTATATAAGTGTTAAAGTCTTTTAAAAATATTTTTAGTATTGTAAAGCCATAGGTTATTGAAATAGTATTTTTTAAACACTTAAGAAAGCAATATAAATTATTTTGTAGGCTTGAGGGTCCTCATGCAATTCCATCAGAAATATGTTAATGGAATCATAACTTCATGATGATCTGTAGGTGAATTCTGGTATATACGAAAAATATATGGGACAAATTTCTCATTTTTTACTTGAGCAGTAGACATGAATATAATTCCATCTCTACATTAAATTTAATCATTCTCCAGGTGATTGCCTCCTCTACAGAAAAGATAAAGAGAAGAAAAGAATATATAGAAAATGAGGTAAAATAATATTTGATAAGGATATCTGATAACTGCCATTTAATAACCACAGAAAACATGGCAAGAACTTAAGTTTAGGTCAAGAATAGGACAAAAAGCTTGTGATTTGTAAATATTAGAAAACTTATATAAAATGTATAAGAGCATATAAAATGTTCAAGAGATTTGTAAGTCTGAAAAACTTAAAAATGGTGTGACTAACTAGTCATGAGAAAGTTCTTGCTGAATATAATCTAAAGAAAACTACCTGGCAGTGAATGAGTTTCAGCAATAAGAAGCTAGTACAGGTAGGATACATGATCTACTGATAATTATTTCAAATGTTGCTTTAAGTTATGAAAATAAATTAAGAGTATGTTATCTGCAACATATTAGAAAAGATAGAAATAAATCAAGCCCCCACATTCTGCAAAATTAATTAAATAAAAATGGTATTATTTTCAGAATTCCAGTCTTGGTTTTGTTAAAATTGTCTTATATTGTATCATATTCCAATTTTAGAAGAGATATTAGGATCTACAAATTTCTTAGAGAAGGTTTTTATTTTTGCAAACATAAATGATTATCTTTTGAAGTATAAAAAGTTATATAATAAGCTTATACAATGCCCCCCAAAAATGTCTGAGTCATAAGTTTTGTTTGTCATGGAAATTTTATAAATATTATATATACATACCTGTTGTTGATAGTATTTGTAGAATTTTAAAAACAACAGTTTATTTTAAAAGAAAATGTTCATATATTTTGACATTTTGAAGTAAATAACATGATATAGACTATTTGCTGATAGTAGGATATACTTTTGTATTATATTAGTCAAAATCTGGGCTCCTTTGCTGGGGAGATTAGACTTGATAGAACTTGCATATGTAGGGAGGGGAAAAGCCTGCTGTCTTCATCTCTCTACTGTACACATTTCTTGGGGAGAAGAGCATCGTTCACAAATTGTTTGTTCATAAATGGGAATGTAATTATTGTCTGCTTTATTGTGTGTAAAACCAGTGAGATCTATGTTATCAGAAACTGAAAAAGTAAACATGTTATTATTATCTTGAGCGATAAAAAAAAAAGGAAATGCTTGTATTAACAGAAAGAACTCAGTAGAGTTGCCTAAACTAAAACAATGTGTTCCTAGATAGAGCATAATGTCTAACATTTTTCTTGTTTTTTTTTTTTTTTTTTTTGCCTGTCAGACAACAATGTTATTATTATTTATCAATTTTTTGTGAATACCATTAGAACAATGGAGAATATCTAAAGCATCAAATATAGTGGCTTATAATGTTTATGTGTCATTGAGAATTGTGACTATAGGCTTCCAAAAACTGTTCTTTCACTTAGATTAGTAAAGATTCTTTCCAAAACTCAGAAATAGGAAACAATTCTGAAAGAGAGTTTAAAAGTTTTAAGAGTTTCAAGAGATGACTTTGTGGTTGAGTATTGACTATTCTTCCAATGGACCCAAGTTCCGTTTCTCCCACCCACACAGCAGTAGACAATTGTCTTTGACTATTGTTGAAGGGGATCCAACACTCTTTCACTGGCCTCTGGTTTAAGCACAAAGCAGGTCCTCAGTGTAGGAAAAAAAGCTAGGTATAAGAACATGGTGTTCAGTGAATGGAAATTTGAACTAACCATGTTAAGCAGGGGTTTTGTACTAAGCTGTAGCTCCAGGAAGAGTTAGGAATTTGTCTTTAATTATTGATCTGTAACACTGGCAAGCAATAGTTCCTCTCATGCAGTCAGTGCTTAAGTATCTATCTTTTCCAGGAATACAGGTAAAGGATGTAAATCTGTTGTCAATTTTTTTTTTTTTCATTTTATGCTCCTGAATCATTTTAGATTTGATTTTGATGTATCCAGGTGTTCATGTATTTGTAAATTAACTTTGTAAGTTTATAGATGTTAGTTTATTTGAGTAAATTAGCTATCAGTCTGTGCTTCCTGATTTGTATTGGCCAGATGGTGACTGTTTACTTTGAAAATAAAATGGTGTAGTCATTCTGCCTCACTTTTTATACTCACAATTGATCCAACTTCTGTTGTGTAAATGGTATCACTCAGGGCAAGGCACAGACTGAAGGCTACTAAAATATGCCACATGGGGTAATTTAGAAGAGAACATAGTCTGAGCTGCTTAATGGTACCTCAGATAAGCTGACTCATCAGGAAAAGGCTCAAAAGAAACATGCCCTGTATTCTTGTTCCTACTGTTCTAGGCCTGAGTCTTGAGTTCAACTAACCTGTATTTTAGCCTACATTTCTTCCTATTTCTTTTAAAACAGATTTATTTCTCTGTGTGCAGCAGTTAAATGGTCTGCATACCATTATCTGTGTCATCAGTTCCTGTTTTATTTTAGGTATTAAATATTTCCTTTGGTTCACCAGATGTTTCACCAGTTTGTCTGGGCATGCTGGTTTTGTCTGGTTTTCATTTTTCTCACTTTCCTGCATCTCCTAACTTAATGAACTATTGCCCACTTCTGTATTGCTGAACTGCCTTGATTCTTTTTCCTGCCCTGTACCTATTTTTCAAACCTGTTCTGACCTCCGATCCTAGGTGATAAATTCTGCATTGTTTCAGTGGAGAGTGTGTAGGTGGTTGGGTGGGTTTGTGGCCCATCTAGAATTGTATCCATTACAAATTCATATATTGAATCCCTTGCCATGATATGCATTTGGAGACAAGATCATTAAGGGGATGATTAATGTTGAATGAGGCTGGAAATATTGTGATAAAGTCAAACTGTATGAATATGCATATGAACAAGTACAAAGGAAGGGTCTGTGAGGGCATGAAACGGGAGCCCATCATTAAACTAATGCAAGTGAAACACTGACCCTTTCTTTCTAGCCTCTGTGATGTGAGGGAAAGAATTGCAGGGTCTAATCTGCTACTTCTGTGTTACTAATCTGGCTTCCTTAGTATACAAATATAGTTAGGATGAAAACCAATTGAGAATGTGTGTATTTGACTGAGAAGGATCATAATATTCATGCTTACTTTAATCTATATGAAGTTCAGTGTTATTTTATTGCGGTGTTGTCCAACTTCTATGTTTATTGTTAGATTTTAATTTATTTTATCCTTCATGTTCTTCAGTATGAAATGATGAAACTGCAGTCATCTTTTATGTATAATAGTGTTAGGGTATTTGCTCTTAAACTCCTGAAATGATACTTTTCACTGACATAATATCTTAAAGGCTTCTTAATATATCCCAAAATATGAGTCCTGGGAAAAGCCTTATTTAAAATAATTTACCCAAATATTAGCTCTTATTCTTCATTATAGGACATCTTTGCAATACATGCCATATATTAAAAAGTTCTAATGTTAATAACTGAGTATTTGTGTTTAGACCACCATTGTTCAAATTTATTTGGGATATTTTTTAAAGAGATTTCACTCCCATGTTTTGGGAGCATGCATTGGTAATATAATCAAAACAGGTAGAATAGCAATTACTATCTCTATGGGTATTTTATGAACTTACTCTAAACTTGGATAGCAATGACTTCTGAGCTCATCTTCCAGAGGTTGGAATGTTTCATATTCAAATTCCATCTGTGTAACTACCGAATTTTCTGAATTCTGTAATGTCCTGTCAATAAAGACAAAATAAAGAATTTTTAAATCTATTTCTCCATTTAATATTTCTGCAACTTTAGGCAATTTCATTTAACTTTCTTAATCTTCAGCTTCTCATAGGAAATAAACCTCTGACTGTTAGGGTCTTCAGAGTTCTGTAGTATGAACCAAATAAGGTATGAATCATTATGTACATAGGAATATCTATCTATCTATCTATCTATCTATCTATCTATCTATCTATCTATCTCTATCTATCTCTCTCTCTCTCTCTCTCTCTATATATATATATATATATATATATATATATATATATATATATATATATATATTTATATTTAAAACTAAAGAAACTAGACAACAACAACCAAAATGAAACATGGGGTACAGATCTAAACAGAGACTTCTCAGCAAAGAAATCTCAAATGACTGGCAAACACTTAAAAAATGTCGAACATCCTTAACCATAAAGGAAATACAAAGGAAAACTACTATGAAATTCTATCCTATAACTGTCAGCAGGACTAAGATCAATAACACAAGTGATAGCACATGCTGGTAAGGACCTGGAGCAAGAGAAACATTTCTCTATTGCGGGTTAGAAAGCAAACATGTATGTCCATTTTAGAAGTCAATATGGATGCTCCTCAGAAAATTGGGAACTAATAACCTCGAGGCCATTTATATTAGTTTGGGTGTTTACCTGAAAGAGATTCCATACCACCATAAGGATACTCGCTCAACTATGTTCACAGCCGCTTTATTTATAGTAACCAGAATCTGGAATCAACCTAGATTTCCCTCCATCTGGATGGAAACAATACAGTATATTTAGACAATGGAGTATTACTTAGCTCTTAGAACAAATTTACATCATGAAATTTGCAGGTAAATAGACAGAAATAGAAAAAAAAATATCATCCTGAGTGAAGCAACCCAGATCCAGAAAGACAAACATTATATGCATTTGTTTACAAGTGGATATTAGCTCTTAAGTAAAGGAATATCACACTACAATCTGTAGACTCAGAGAGCTAAATAACAAAGTGGCCTTAAGGAGGGACAGTTGGATCATCTTTGTAGGTGGACTTGGGACAGGTAAGCATGGCACCAGGAGAGATCAGATTGAGGAAAGAATGAAGGAGGAAGAGAGCACCTGGTTAGAGGACTGTAACTGAGGGAAAGGATTTACGAAGTGATGTGGAAACCTAGAACAATGGAAACTTCCTGAAACCTATGATTGTGAACCAAACAACATAGTTTCATTTGGCTGAACCTCCTAGTAATGGAGGATACAGAGACTGAACAGAACACTTCCTGTAAATAGGCAATGCTTGCAAGAGTGAGATTGGCAAATCAATCCAACCACAAAATCTTTGACCAATACCTGTCCTGCCTGCAAGATGTCTTGGGGCAATAGTAGCTCAGAAGGAGTGGATATCAAATGACTAGCCTAACATGTGCCCCATGCCACAAGAGGGAGCCCATGACAAACACTACCTGGATAGCCAGGAACTAGAAGCTGGATAGTCAAGAGACTTAGGATAGAATCAAACACAATTCATTAGAAAATAAACCAACCAACCAACCAACCAAACAAACAAACAAACAAACACCCTCATAATTTAAAGAAAGAGAAGAAATGACATGTTAAGAGGGTATTATCTAAATGCCAAGACTTTGACATGGTAACTGAATCTTGAGTATCAATATCAGACTGAAATCTCAGCAAATGGGTAATGTAAAATTCAACATAAAGTTTTTTTTCCTGAGTATTTAAACTAATAGTTTGCAGCCCCTTAAGCTCAGTAACCCCTATGATTTGTAAAAACTCTACAATCAGTATTAGGAAGCCAGAGGTACTAAAGAATGTCAAGATTAAGTTGAAAAGTAGGCGTGAATTGTGTGTTTATAAAACAAAACACATTGGGTGTTTATAAAAATAGGTAGTGTGTGGGGAGCAGGTGAAGCTGCATGGGCCAAAGATGGTGCCTGGCTCTAAACAAGCCCTGTAACCTAGCTTGTTTATCCCAGTCTCAGCCATGCACAGTAAAAGCAGCATGTGTAATCTCATTGGGGAGATTAGCGCAACA
Organism: Mus minutoides; assembly: GCA_902729485.2. Classification (NCBI taxonomy): domain Eukaryota; kingdom Metazoa; phylum Chordata; class Mammalia; order Rodentia; family Muridae; genus Mus; species Mus minutoides. The sequence goes on from LR753857.1 coordinate 59,469, forward strand.
TCTCCTGATACCATTCTATCCGGCAATTCCATTCTGCCTTGGATGTGTGCATCTATGATTGGGTGGTGTGAGGTGACATGAGTGAACAGAAGAGGATAAATTGTGGGCAATCCCAGGGGGAAGTGATTTAGAAGATTAAGGGAGGCTGCCGAATAAAGGAGGCTATGGAAAGCTGTGAGATAGGAGAGACCAGCGTTAGAGAGACCAGCTTTAGAAAGACCAGGGTGAGTGAGTGAATGAATGGTTGATGTGTGTGAGTGAATGGCTGCAGCTGTGTGAAACCTGAGAGAGAGAGAGAGAGAGAAGCAGAATAAAGCAGAAGGCAAGCTACTCTGAACCCGCCCCCGTGTAGTTTCTTCCCACTGTCTCTGCTGGTCAGAGACTCATGAGTGTGGGACAGTAGTGTACCTGTAAAAACTGTTGAGTTGTAACTCTAATTTCCATGAGATAGGTAGACAAGCACTCATATTCCAACTGCTCTGTTTTAATTTTATAATTGCAGCAGATTTTCTTCCACACTGGAGACTCAACTTTAACACACAAAAATGAATGTTTTAAAAATAATTAAAGAAAAGATTCCATACAATATTTCATCCTATAGATTGCATGACTTACTAATGGTTTTCTAAATATTAGGTTCTCTGATAATCATAATTTATTATTTAAACATATCCATTATTTTATTTATAACTTTTTACATGATTGATGTACTCATAATATCTCCACCTTACTCCTCCTGAAATTCCCTGTATCTCCCTTTTAAAATATTCATGACTTCTGCTTGAATATTTATTGAATAATATTTACATACTACTGCATCCCTTTAGCATTGCTTATAAGCACGTATATTCAGGGGTGGCCACTTGGAATTGGACACTCTATGTAGGAGATTATCCCTGGAGAAAAGAAATCTTCCATCTCTCAGGAGCCATTGCACACCTAGGAGTGTTCACTAGGTGCTTTTAACTAGCAGTGGATCATTTTATGTGTGAATATATGAGACATAAGCATGTGACATATGTATGCTTGTGGGCATGCATATGTGAACATGTGAAAAATAGATATAAGTTGCTTTATATATTGTCTTTTGGGTCAGCATCTCTCAGTAAAATGTGGGCTCACCAATTGAGTAGGTTGGCTGACCAAGTAGCTCCAAGTTTCTGTCTTTCTTTGATTTACCAACACTCAGGTTATAGACAGATAGTACTTATGCCAAAATTTTTTAATGGTTTCTGGACATTAGAACTCAAAGAATGCATCTATATCTGTGGTAAGGATATTTTAGTAAGTTATACTGACCTATTTATAATCATGCATTTTCCACTTCACCTTAGACAAGTTTCACTTTATTAGGTCCTCAAGTCTATGTTGTACTATACAGACCTTAGTTTAAAAATTTAGAAGTTAAAAGTATCTTTAAAATATAAGGATTCAGGTAGTCTAACCGCAGATATCCATGTTTCCCTCAGCCCCTCCAAAACCATTCCTCCTGTCTTATCCCTAGATCTCATGTCACTCACTGTTTACATTATCAGGGGTCTATGCAGATCCTGATGGCACACATAATTTTTCTAATTTCTCAGCCTACTCCTCTAGCCCATAGAAATTCCCTTCACTTCCCAATTCCTAGAAATACATTTTGCCTGGAACCAGCAGTGGTCATACCTACCAGGACTGCAGAAGAATTTCTACCAGGCCACACACAAACATAACACTCTTTTAAGAACCAATGAGGATTGCAGAAACGAAGGAACAAAGCAAACACCCAGCAAAGACAAGACCAGGTGTCAGCACCTAGAAATACAATCTTTACAAATGCAGATGAATAGATACCAGCATAAAAAACAATGAATTACTACCAGGACAATATCTCTCAACTAGAGCCTAGCATTCAACTGCATGTCCCAAGTATTCTAACACAACTAAATCATACAAAGTCTTAAAACAGTCTTTATAAATATGATAGAGGTTCTCAAAATGGGAATGAATGAATCTATTGAAGAAATTTGTGAAAACACAAAATAAACAGGACAAAGAAATGAATAGAACAATTTAAGACCTGAACATAAAATTTGAATCAATCAAGAAAACCCAAGATTAGAAAGATCTGGAAATGAAAAACTTGGGAACTCAAACAGGAAGGTCAAGGTAAGCCTCACAAACAGAATATACAGGAAATGGTAGAGAGAATCTCAGACATTAAAGACACAATAGAAAAATGGATATCTTGAACAAAGAAATGTTAAATCTAAGACACATCATAACATAAAGCATCAAGAAACCCTCAGATTCTATGAAAGATCAGAGGATGGTAGGAATAAAAGAAGAAGAAACCCAAGTGACAGGTACAAGAAAACATTTTCAAAAGAATCATAAAATAAAAGTTTTTATATCTAAAGAAGATGATACCTATTATAGTACAAGAAGCATCCAGAGCATTAAATAAACTGGCTACAAAAGATGGTTAACTCTACATATAATAATCAGAACACTAAATATAAGAAAAATTTTATAAAATAAAGAAAGAAGAAATATTAAAAGCAGTAAGGGAAAAATTGAAGTAACATTAACATATAGCCTATTCTATGATAAACATATAAATATATTAACATAATATAAACAATTAAAATAACATCTGACTTCTCAATGCAGACTTTGAAAGACAGAAAGAGTCTGGACAGAAGCTTTATAGACTTTACAGACCACAGATAGCAAATCATCCAACCAAAAGTTCAATTACAATTTATAGAAATATAAAGAATTCTGTGATAAAACCAAATTAAAACAAAATGCATCAACAAATATAGCCAGACCAAAGGTTTTAGAAGAAAAACATAAAACTGAATAGATTAACCATATCCAAGAAAAAACAAAGAATAATGGCCAAACAGCAGATAGAAAGAGGGAAACACACACACACACACACACACACACACACTAACACCACTTAAGCCACTGCCACCACTGCAAACAACAACAGTAGCATAATAGGAGCAATCAACAAAAAGCACTTATTTTTATCTGTCAAAACCAATATTTTCAGTTCCCCAATAAAAAGACACAGACTAAGAGATTGCATTTGAAAACGGGATCTTTCTGTTGCATCTAGAAAAGAAAAAAGAAAACAACAACAACAACAACATAGTATCAAGGATAGACATCATCTCAAGATAAAATCATAGGAAAAAGGATATTCTAAGCAAATGGACCTCAGAAGCTAGCTGATGTAGCCATTTTAATATTTGAAACTACAGACTTCACATTAACACTAATCAGAGAAGATAAGGAAAGAAACTATATACTCACCAAAGAAGAAAATATATAAAAATTTTACAATTTTTAACATTTGTACACCAAATACAAGAGCATTCAAGTTCTAAAAAGGAAAAATTCTACAGTTTAAATAACATTTTGACTCATGCACTCAAAGTGAGAGATTTCTATACCTCACTCTTGCCAATAGACCTATCATCCTGCCAAGAATAAACAGATAAATGGTGGTGCTACCTGAGCTTAAATTCCACATGAACCTAACAGATATTTATAGAACATTTTACCCAAACACAAAGCATACCTACTTGTCAGTACCTTACAGAATTTTTTTCATTTTTTATTAGATATTTTCTTAATTTACATTTCATATGCTATCCCAAAAGTTCCCTCTCCCCTTCCCCCACCCTGCTACCCTGGCCACCCACTCCCACTTCTTGGCCCTGGCGTTCCCCTGTATTTGGGTATATAGAGATTGCAATACCAAGGGGCCTCTCTTGCCAATGATGGCCGACTAGGCCATCTTCTGTTACATATGCAGCTAGAGACACGAGTTCTGGGGGTTCTGGTTTAGTTCATATTGTTGTTTCTCTTATAGGGTTACAGACCCCTTCAGCTCCTAGGGTTCTATCTCTAGAACCCAGATGACCCTCAACAAAAGAATGGATACAAAAAATGTGGTACATTTACACAATAGAATACTATTCTGCTATTTAAAAAATGAATTTATGAAATTCTTGGGCAAATGGATGTATCTGGAGTATATCCTTCTTAGTGAGGTAACCCAATCACAAAAGAAGTCATTGGATATGCGCTCACTGATAAGTGGATATTAGCCCAGAAACTTAGAATACCCAAGATACGATTTGGAAAACACAATAAAATCAAGAAGGAAGACCAGCATGTGGATACTTCATTCCTCCTTTGAATAGGAAACAAAATACCCATGAAAGGAGTTACAGAGACAAAGTTTAGAGCTAAGACGAAAGGATGGACCATCCAGAGACTACCCCACTGGGGGATCCATCCCATAATCAGTCACTAAACTCAGACACTATTGCATAGTATAGCAAAAGTTTGCTGAAGGGACCCTGATATAGCTGTCTCATATGAGGCTATGCCAGTGCCTGGCAAATACAGAAGTGGATGCTCACAGTCATCTATAGGATGGAACACAGGGCCCACAATGGAGTACCTTACAGAATTTTATTAAAAATTGACCATTGTATTTGTTGGGGTTCTCTAGAGTCACGGAACTTATGGGTAGTCTCTATATAGTAAGAGAGTTTGTTGATGACTTACTGTCTGTAGTCCAACTCCCCAACAATGATCTGCAGTAGCAGTGAATGGAAATCCAAGGATCTAGTACTTGCTCAGTCCCACAGGCAAGCAGGTGAGGAAGAGAGTGAATATTCCTTCTTCCAATATCCTTATGTAGGTCTCCAGAAGAAGATGTGGCCCAGATTAAAGGTGTGTGCCTGGATCTGGTACTTTCTTTTTCCCAGAAAACTTTGAAGTCAGAGATCTTCCTTTCATAGTCTTCTGGGATTCATATTCATTATGCCTCAAGATCTCTATGCCAAGATCCATGTCAGAAAGGTATTTATTCCAGCCTCCAGATTAGGATCACAAGGGAGCTTTCCAATTCTGGATTATAGTTCATTTCAGACATAGTCAGGTTAAAAACCAGGAATAGCCACTACTGTGACATACTCTGATATAAATCAAGGCTCAAGAGACACAAGAATATTAAGATATTACCCTCCATCCCAATTGATCAATATGGGTTAAAGTTGCATATCAATAGCAAATGAAAACAGAAAGCTTACAAATTCATGAAAACTGAACAAGTCACTACTAAATGAAAAACTGTTTAAGGAAAAAATAAGAAAAATGAATGTCTTCCTAGAATTGACTAAAATTTAAAACACAACATGCTGAAAATGATAGGACACAGGGAAGTTTGTTCTAAGAGACAGAATGATCTAATGCTAATAACAACATGAAAGTTCTAGAATAAAAGGAAGGTATAACACCCAAATGAAGTAGATGACAAAAATATTCAAATGCAGGGCTGAAATTAATAAAACAGCAACAATAAAAAATCAATACAAAGAATCAATGAAACAAAGAATTGCTTCTTTGAAAAAAAATCCATAAGATTACAAATACTTATCTAAATTTACTAATAGGCAGCCAGAGAATATCTAAAAAAAACAAACTTAGAAATGAAAAAGGGGCCCCCACAGATTAAAAGAGGATTTCAACATTAAAAAAAAAAAAAAAAAACAAACTCATGATACTTAACAAGGCAGAAATATATAAGTTAAATAATTATTAAAATCCAGTGAAAATGAAAACACAACACACCCCAACACGACTTATAGGACATAATGAAAGCAGGGCTAAAATCTTCATAGTTCATGACACTATGGTTATGTCTTCATAACCAACTTAAGAGAGATTTCATACTAACAAATTAACAACACACATGTAATATCTAGAACAAAATAATGAAAACACACACAAGAGGATTAGATGGTAGAAAATATTAAAACTCAGATCTGATAGCAATAAAATAGAAACAGAGAACAATACAAAGAACCAATTAAACAGTGTTACTTCTTTGAGAAAATCAACAACATATACATATACTAACTAAAAAGTAGAGAGAGAATATCTAAATTAACAAAATCAGAAAGCAAAAGAAAGGTATAAAAACAGGCATCCAGGAAATCCAGAATATCATAAGAATATAAATCAAAAAACCTCTACTTTACAAAATTAGAAAACCTAAACCACGTGAATGAATTTCTTGATAGATACCACTTAGCAAAGTTAAATTAAGATCAGATAAACAATTTAAACAGACATATAACTCCTAATGAAATAGAAGCAGTCATTAAGTCTTACAACAACAAAAAAGAACAAGTAAAATCCCAGAGCCAAATGGTTTTAGCACAGAATCTATCATACCTTCAAAGAAAAGCTAATACCATTACTCATCAAATTATTTCCACAAGTTAGAAACAGAAGGAACATTGCCAAATTCATTTTATGAGGCCACAGTCACCCTGATATCCAAACCACAAGAAGAATCAACAAATAAAGAGAAATACAAAACAATATCCTTCATGAATATTAATGCAAAATCACTCAGTAAATACTTAAAGAACTTAATCTAAGAACACATTAGTCCATTAACAGAGATGTAGGGATGGTTCAAAATATGAAAATATGCCAATGTAATCCACCAGATTAAAAAAAAAAAAAAACAACCAAAAAGAAAATCCCCTGATCATGTTATTAGATGCTGAAAAAGCCTTTGACAAAATACAACACTTCTTCATAATAAAAGTCTTACAGACATCAAAGATGCAAGGGACATGTCTAAATATAATAAAGGCAATAAACTACAATCCAATACCTAACATAAATTAAAATGGAGAGAAACTTAAAATTTCCACTAAAATCAGGAAAACGTCTTTCTGTTCTTTATTCAATATAGATCTTGAAATTTTAGCTAGAGCAATAAGACAACCAAAGGAGATCAAGAGGATACAAATTGGAGAGGAAGAAGTCAAAGTATTTTTGTTTGCAGATGACATGATAGTGTACATACGCAACTCCAAAAATTCTTTTAACCCCTATAGCTGATAAACTCCTTCAGGGGAGTGGCTGGATATAAGATTAACTGAAAAAAAAAATAACAGTAACCTCCTATATACAAATGATAAATAGTGTCCCAAAGGAATCATAGAAATATTACCCTTCACAATAACCTCTAGTAATATTAAGTATCTTGGTATAGAACGTCAAGTCTTTGAGGAAACAATTTGGAAATGATATCAAAAGATGGAAAGATCTTCCCTGCTCATGAGTCAGTAGGATTTAACACAGAAAAAAAAAAGAGATCATTTATCAAAAGTAATCAATAGATTCAACACACCTCCATAAAAATTACTACACAATTCTTTACAGACATTTCAAAAACAATATTCAACTTCATGAGGAATAATAAACATCCAGGATAGTCATAGCAATCCTGTACATTAAAAGAACTTTGGGGGGTATCATCATCCATGATTTCAACCTCAAATACAGAGCTAATGTACTACTACTACTACTACTACTACTACTAATAATAATAATAATAATAATAACCTCATAGGATTAGGATAAAATCAAAGAGGTTGATCAATATAATCCAATAGAAGACACAGGCATAATTAACACATCTATGGACACCTGACTTTAAACAAAGAAGCCAAAATTATATAAAGGAAAAAGGACATAATCTTCAACAAATGGTGCTGGTTTCATTGGATTTTAGCATGTAGAAGAATGAACATTGGTTCATATCTATCACCCTGAGCAAACTCAAGTCCAAATAGATCAAAAGCCTCAACAAAAAACCAGGTAAACTGAAACTGATAAAAAGAGAAAGTAGGGAATATTCAGTCTTAACAAAAGACTGACAATGAATGAATGAAACTGAAAAGTCCTTATAAAGCAAAGGACATTGTCATTAGGACAAAACAGCAGCCTACAGAATGGGAGAATGCCTTCATCAATCTGACATCTAACAGAGGGCTGGCTAATTTCCAAAATATAGAAACTAGATATTAACAAATTAATAATCCACTTTTTAAAAAAATGGTGTTTAGGTCTAAACAGTAAATTCTTTACAGAAGAATCTCAAATAGCTGAGAAACACTTAAAGAAATGTTCAACATCCTTAGCCATCAGGGAAATACAATCAATAGCACACTGAAATTCTATTTTATACCTGTTAGAATGGCTAAGATCAAAACCACAAGTGGCATCTCATGTTGGCAAGGCTGTAGAGCTGTGGAACACCCCTCCATTACTGGTCAGAGTGCAATCTTGTACAGTCACTTTAAAAATCAATACAGTGGGTTCTTAGAAAATTAGGAATCAATCTACTTTATGACACAGCTACACCATTCCTGGGTACATTACCAAAGGACACTCCATTGCACCTTAAGGACATTTGGTCAATTATGTTTACTGTGTCTTTATCCATAATAGCGAGAAACTGGAAAAAAAATTATATTTCCCTCAACCAAAGAACAAATAAATAATATATGGTGTATTTATACAATGGAATATTATTCAGCTTTTAAAAGCAATAACATGAAATTTGCAAGGAAGTGAATGGAAATTGAAAAATAAGTCTTTTGTGAGGTAACCCAGACTAAGAAAGACAAACATAGTATTTATTCACTTCATTAGATATTAGCTGTAAAGGATTCCAGAATAAAATCCACAGACCTAGAGAAGCTACTTAACAAGTAAGGTTAAATGGTGGAGTTATGTACAAGTGTAACTTTAATTTTCCAGGTGAATTTATCATTTTAGAAGCTTACTGATGAATAAAATTATCTTTTCTAGGTTTTTCCTAACTCTCTGTGTCTGGTTCAACTCAGTTTTTCTGGCCCAAAGTCCTTATAAAGCAAAGGACATTGTCATTAGGACAAAACAGCAGCCTACAGAATGGGAAAATACCTTCATCAATCTGACATCTAACAGAGGGCTAATTTCCAAAATATATAAACTAGATATTAATAAATTAATAATCCACTTTTAAAAAAATGGTGTTTAGCTCTAAACAGAAAATTCTTTTTTTTTTCAACTTTTATTAGATATTTTCTTCATTTACATTTCAAGTGTTATCCAGTAAGTTCCCTATATCCTCCCCCCTCCCGGCCCTGCTCCCCTACCCACCCGCTCCCACCTCTTGGCCCTGGCGTTCCCCTGTATTGGGGCATATAAAGTTAAACAGAAAATTCTTAACAGAAGAATCTCAAATAGCTGAGAAACACTTAAAGAAGTGTTCAACATCCTTAGCCATCTGGGAAATGCAATCAATACCACACTGAAATTCTATTTTATACCTGTTAGAATGGCTAAGAGCAAAACCACAAGTGGCTACTCATTTTGGCAAGGCTGTAGAGATGTGGAGCACCCCTCTATTACTGGTCAGAGTATAGCAATGCATCTCTCTGGGAAAGGTAAATGTCGAATTTGCAGGTATATTGTGATGGGTGGGAACTGGAACATGAATGATAAGGGATAATGGGGGGAGTAGTACTGGAACAGACAACTGAAATGGGGGGAGCATCTTGGGGATGAGCTAGAAACCTAGTGCAGTGGAAACTCCAAGAAATCAACTAGGGGTGACAGTAGCTAAGACTCAGCCTTTTCCTGAAGCCAAGGAAGACTTCCACTGGAGGTGGAAGACATCAACCCAGCTACAAAATCTTCTACCTATAATTTGTTGTATTTACAAGATTGGTTGTGGGAGTGGCTTACTAATGATTGGACCAGAAGGGAGCTCACTTCCTGCTACTTAATGGAGGGTCAAGTCCCAGAGGCTAGATAATTCAGCGACCTAGGACAGAACCAAACAAAACTAGAAAAAAGAAAAAAAAAAAAAAAAAAAAAAAAAAAAAAAAAAAAAAAAAAAAAAAAAAAAAAAAAAAAAAAAAAAAGCAATGAAATGAATCCTAGTGATAGCTTACTATTCTCATAGACCATTGTCTAGTTCAATTGTCACCACAGAGGCTTCATCAAGGTTCTGATGGCAAAAGATGCAGTGACCCACAGACAATCATTAGATAGAGCTTGGGGAATGCTGCTAAAAGAGAGGAAGGATTTTAGGTGCCAGAAGGGTCAAAGACACCACAAAACTCCTCAAAAATTCAACTATCCTGGGTTCATACAGGCTTACAAAGACTACACATACAACCATGGAACTTTCATTGTTTTTTACCAAAGCCCTCTGAATATATGTTAGAGTTGTGTAGTTTGGTCTTCTTGCTATACTCCTAACAATGAGAGCAGAGACTATATCTTATTCTTTTGTCTACTTTTGGAAACAATTTCCATTGATTCCAGCCTTAATACAAGGGGTAGGGCTTAATCCAACTATAACCTGATGTGCCATGTTTGTTGATATCCAGGGGACGCCTTCGCTTTTCCAAAGAGAAATGAAAAATGAGTCAGAGAGAGGTTAAGGGGGACACTAGGAGGATAGGAGGGATGGAAAACTCTGGTCTCAGAATGCAATACATGAAAGAATAATGACTTTAAAATTTTTAAGTATAATTTAAAAGTGGGGCAAACAAAAGAAACAAAGGAAATCCAGAGGAGCAGACACTTTAAAAACTCTACCTTAACAAATTAGAAAATTTAAAAGAGATGGATAATTTTCTGTATACATACCACATATCAAAATTAAATCAAGAACAGAGAAGCAATTATAAAAGACCTATAACCCATATTGAAATAGAAGCAGTCATTTACAGTCTCCCAACCAAAACATAACAGAGAGGCAGGTAGTTTTACTACAGAATTCTAACAGTCTTTCAAAGGAGAATTAATGTCAATATTCCTCAAATTCTCTGTCTTGGTCTCTCTCTGTCTTTCTCGAGTATGGAACAAATTCACTTTATGAGGCCAGAGTTGCCTGATAAACAAACCATATAAAGATGTAACAAAAGAACTACAGATCAATTTCTGTTATTATCATACTTATAAGCTAAATCAAAGCATACGTCTAAAACAGTTAATATCCACTTTAAGTCAATGCATACCAAATTCCCTTCTGGGTCTAGATTGCCTCACTCACAATGATTTTTCTTTTTTATGGTTCATACATTTGATTGTAATTTTCATAATGTCATTTTATTTTACCTTCTGAGTAATACTCCATTGTGTAAATGTGCCACATTTTCTTTATCCATTTTCTGGTAGAGTTATATCTATGTAATTTCCAATTTATGGCTATTATGAACAAATTCACAATAAACATAGTTGAGAAATTATCCTTGTGCTAGGATGGAATATCCTTTGGGCATATGTGAATGTGGGGAAGAGAGAAGGTGAGGAGAGCAAGAAGGAATGAAGACAGAGAAACTGGATGAGATCTTTTATATGAGAAAATGATTTTATTTCAATAAGATGAAAGAAAAATAAAAGTATGTTTCTAAAAGATCATCCACCAATATCAATTAAGCTTCACTCAGAGATGCAGAAATGGTTCAACATAAACATCAAAAAAAAAAAAAAACTCTGTAAATCACTACATATAAACAAACAGATAGACAAAAGCCACATGGTCCTTCTATTAGATGTAGAAAAAAATTAACAAAATCCAACACACCTTTCTGATAAACAATAAAAGCCCTGATATGATTAGAGATACTGGGGGAAAGCCAAAACATAATTAAAGCAGTTTACTGTAAACCCATATCCAAAAGTAATTAAATGGAGAGAAACTTGAAGGAATTCCACTAAATTCAGGAATAAAACAAGGCTATCCTCTCTCTCTGTCTCTCTGTCTCTCTGTCTCTCTCTGTCTTTCTCTGTCTCTCTGTCTCTGTCTCTGTCTCTGTCTCTGTCTCTCTCTCTCTCTCTCTCTCTCTCTCTCTCTCTCTCTCACACACACACACACACACACACAATTGCTACAAATATTATAAAATAAAATACTTTAGGGTAATAATATCCAAACAAGTGAAACTATTTTACCAGAAAACTTTAAGATATTGAAAAAGATGTTAGACAATGAAAAGATCTCCCATGTTCATGGGTCTGTAAGATTAATATAATAAAACTGGCTACTCTAAAATCGATCTACAGATCCAGTGAAATCCCCATCAAAATCCCCACCCAATTTTTCAGATTAAGAAAGGGTAATGTCAACCTTCATATGGAAACACACACACACACACACACACACACACACACACACACACTATAATTAAAATAGTCCTGAACAAAAACAACAACAGCAACAACAACAACAACAACAATGAAATTCAAATTGTACTACAAAACACACACACACACACACACACACAAAAAAAAAAAAAAAAAAAAAAAAAAAAAAAAAAAAAAAAAAAAAAAAAAAAAAAAAAAAACAACAACAACAACAACAAAAAACCAGAAATATCATCAATGACAGTTTATACAACTATGGACATCCTATTTTTAATTAAAAGAAAGCATGATGTACACACTGAAAAAAGACAGCATTATCAACAAATAGTGCTAGTTGGCCTGGATGTGTACCTTAAGAGGAATCCAAATAGATCCATCTTATCCCCATATATAAATCACAAGTTTAAATTATCAAAGACATCAACATAAAACTGAACAAGCTAGAAGAGAAAATGGGGGGAAAGCTCTGAACACGTTGGCACTGGAAAAGACTTGAGCACAGGAAAAGAACCTGAGCTATAAGCACAGGCACTAAGATCAATAATTAATAAATGTGAGCACATGAAACTGAGAAGCTTCTCAGTGGCGAACAGCACCATTATTCATATAAAGCAGCAGCCACAGGACTGGAATTTTCTTTTTACTTATTATAGCTTGGATTGAGAGCTAATCTCAAACTTGAACTTTAAAACTGAGTTATTGAAGAAACAAACAACTCAATTAAAAAAACAAGACAAAGATCAAAACAGTTCTCAAAAGAGGGAACTTAAATGGCTGAAAAATATTGAAGGAATGTTCACCATCCTTAGTCATCAAAGAAATGATAACCAAAACTACTTTGTGATTTTATCTTACCCCTGTCAAAATTGCTAAGATCTACAAAAATAAGTTACAGCTCATGATGACTAGGATGAGAAATAAGGGGAGCATTTGTTTATTGCTGGTGGGAAGACAAAGTTGTTCACCCACGTGGAATTCACTGTTCCTCTGGAATATGGGAATTGTCTACCTCAGAATCCAGCTACACCATTCTAAGCACATATCTAGTTTGCTTCATCATACCCAAAGGACACTTACTCATCAATGTTCATTGCTGCTCTATTTAAAATAGGCAGAAGTTGGAAACAGCCTAAATATCCCTCAATAGAAAAATTAATAAAGAAGAGTACAATGCACAGTCCACATGAAGCTCAAGAAGAATGAAGGCCAAATTGCGGATACTTCTGACCTTCTGAGAAGGGGAAAAATATCAATGGGAGGAGATAAAGAGACCAAGTGTGGAACAGAGACTGAAGGAAAGGCCATACAGAAACTGGCCCATTTGAGAATCCATCCCATATACAATTACCAAACCCAGACACTACTGTGGATGCCAAGTAGTGTTTGCTGACAGTAGCCTGATATAGCTGTCTCCTGAGAGGTTCTGTCAGAGACAAATACAGAGATGGATGATTTGGTCTGAGCACAGGGTCCCCAATAGAAGAAATAGAGGAAAGACTGAAGGAGCTGAAGGGTTTGCAGCCCCATAGGAAGAACAACAATATGACCTAAAGAGTAACCCCCAGAGCTCCCAGAGACTAAACCACCAACCAGAGAGTACACATGGAGCAACCCATGGCTCCAGCCCCATATGTAGCAGAGGATGGCCTTGTTGGGAATCAATGGGTCCTGGTACTATGAAGGCTGGATGCCCCAGTATAGTGGAATGCCAGGACAGGGAAGCAAATGTGGGTGTGTGTGGGGGTGGGGGTGGGAACACCTATGTAGAAGCAGGGGGAGAGGGAAAGGGATAGGGGTTTTCTGGGGGGAAATCAGGAAAGGGGAAAACATTGAAAATGTAAATAAAGAAAATATCTAATTAATTTTTTAAATTAAAAATGTACATTTATTGCACCGAGTCTTACTCTGTTGTTAACAATTTGAAATCATGAAATTTACAGGTAAATGGATGAATCTAAGGGAAAAAGTCCTGCTGAGTGAAATCACTCAGAACCAGAAACATGACTATGTATGTATTTGCTTACAATTTTATATGTGGAAATTAGCTGGGAAGACAATGATAATCAAGCTAAAATCTATATTTAACCATGTAGGGTTGTTATAGAATAAGAAATTATGGATGAAGTAGTTTCAGATAGACCTCCCTTGGAAAGTGAAATGATATAGATATAGAAAGTTATAGATGGGTTGAAGAGAAGTGAAATGAAAGGATCAGGTAGATATGGGAAAGGAAGAGGACCACAAAGGAGAGGAGAAGAGGAGTGATCACTGAAATTAAGGGCTTTATGATTGGGAAAAGAAAAAAACAGATGCTCTAAAAGTTTCCATATAAAAATATATACTTTTACCTTTTGATATGTATATGTAGATGTTTCCATATATATAAGCAATCTAAAGAAAAATCATCAAATGATGGGGGGGCGGGTGGATAAACAGGCCTGACTTGTTATTTGTAACCAAAGGAAGCTTCCACTACCCGGATTGTGTGTTGTATCCTATTTAGTTCTTGGCCAAAGAGTTCCCATGGAAACCTGTAAAAAAACAAAACAAACAAACAAACAAACAAAAAAAAAAAAACCCAGGATGCCAATAGGTTGCACTCTGAAAATTACCAGCAAGTCCTCGTTGCTGAAGAAAACACCATTACAACCCACTGACCATGGAGATGTTAAACCATTTCCTACACTGAGTCTTTACTTTTACATGGTAGCATCTTTGGGACAGGAAGGTACTTTACATGCTTCCGAAGGAGAAATAAAACAGTTTCTGAGCCACCAACTCTTTGATTTGCAATGGTATCCTGCTCATAAGACATTCTAGGGCAATGGTGGCACAAAGCTTGTGAGAGTAACCAAATGTAACTGTTTAGAGGTTAGGCCTACTGCATAAGACCAAACTAATTCAGACATGATTCGGTGTCCAAGAAACTGGTATTAGATAGTCCAGTGACCTAAGGTAAAACCAAGTACTATTGTTCTAAAATAACAAAAACAAAACACAGCCACTAACAGGAACAGAACAGCAGTAAATTGATTCTTAATTACATCCTTTTGTATATACTCATAGGTCAGTGCCTTGTTTAATCCATCTTCAGAGAAGCTTTTTCCTCCAGCAGAAGGGAACAAATACAGAGACCCACAGTCACACATTATGCAGAAAGAGACCTTGAAACTCTCATCCACAGATAGTTTTTCTCAATCAAATTCCTTCCCCCCAGTTCAGGAAACCCTCTGCAAGAGGGACCAGTAAATATATAAGATACACAAGGGAAGAACAACACCAAGAAAAGGAGGCACTCTAAATCAACATGCCCATAGGACCTCACAGAGATTGAGGAAGGATGCACGGGGCCTGCGTGGAGCTGTGCCCATGGAGTACTAGAACTTCAAGGAGAGGTAGGCACACTACCCAGAAGCAATCTGTAATTGATGACTGCTTTGAAATGAAAAATTAGTTTCATTCAAGGGAGTCTTTCTAGGGAAACAAACTCTTAAGGGTAGGCTGCATGTTCAGAAGAAAATAGCCAACAGAAATAACCAGAGGCGGCCCTTTGGAGGTTCATCCTGTTATGTAGGGGATCATTCCTTTTTAGAATTTATTTTTTATATTTTTAAGTTTTTATCCTTTAATTTTTTATTATTCTTTAATCATTTTTATACAGTCCAGTCTTTTTCTCCCTCCTGGTCTGCCCTCTGACTGTGCCACATCCTATAACTCCTCCTCTGTCTCCAAGAAGATGTCCCCACTCCCCAACCCCCACCTTACCAGACCTCCCCACTCCCTAGGACCTCAAGTCTCTTGAGTGTTAGGTGTATCTTCTGTCACTGACTCAAGACATGGCAGTCCTACAGTGGGAAGAAGGAACTTGTAGAGTCCACCTCCAGTAGAAAGACAGGGCACCAAGTGAAGGGATGGGGTTGCTATCCCACAGACAAAAACTCTGACCCATAATTGTTCCTGTCTGAACAAACTGCAGGGACAAAAATGGAGAAGAACCTGAGGGAAAGGGGGTCCAATGACATGGCCAAATTATCTTTTAGTTTTTGCTCTCTCTATATAATCTCTCCTTTTATACTCTACAGGTCTGTTTCATATACATTATAGCTTCCAGTTTAGTTTTTTTTTTTTTTTTTTTTTTTTTTTTTTTTTTTTTTTTTTTTTTTTTTTTTTTTTTTTTTTTTTTTTTTTTTTTTTTTTTTTTTTTTTTTTTTTTTTTTTTTTTTTTTTTTTTTTTTTTTTTTTTTCTGTTGTTTGTTCTGATCAATTCCAATATGTTAGTGTTTGTTTTCTGTTATTAAATTTTATTTTATTTATTTTATTTTATATTATTATTATCCCATAGAAGACTGTGATATAATGAAAAACAGAAACAGGTGGACTTGGATGTGAGGGCAGTGAAGTAATATTTGGAAAATGTCGAGATAGGGGAAACTTGTAATCACTATGAATTTTGTGAGAAAAAAAATATATATTTCAAAAGGGGAAAAGTGTAACACTTTATAAAGAACACAGACTACTAATGAATTCTGAGAGTGGAAGAAAGCCTTCCCCAGGGAGGAACTCACCAAAATGTTAATCCAATTCCAAATGTTTATCTCTAAAACATACACACAAACATCATTTTACAGGTAATATTTTACAGACCGTGAAGGGTGTATTGATGTGTGTGTGTGTGTGTGTGTGTGTGTGTGTGTGTGTGTGTGTATGTCTAATTAAAAAAAAAAAAAAAAAAAAAAAAAAAAAAAAAAAAAAAAAAAAAAAAAAAAAAAAATATATATATATATATATATATATATATATATATATATATATATATATATATATATATGCATATGGTCAGGGTTGGGGAAATAAAGAGAAGGAGAAATGAAATTATATTCTAAATTAAAATAACTAAAACATGAAATTGAAGAAATCTTTGTGTGAAATAAAGTCTATAGGGTAGGCTTCCAATGAAAAGCTAACCAGCTCTGAAACCTCACTACATCCATGAACACAAATCAAACTGTCACATTGGCTCAACTCTCTGTCTTTTATCCCCCTGTAAAGTACTATCAACCTCAGAAAGATGATGTTGGCAGCAAAATTAAACAATGACTTCTAGCTTGCCACATTGGGGCCCTGTTTATATTCTCTAGTCTCAATTAGCCACATAAGGAAGGAAAGATATTTTTAATTTCTTTTTTTTTTTTTTTTTTTTTTTTTTTTTTTTTTTTTTTTTTTTTTTTTTTTTTTTTTTTTTTTTTTTTTTTTTTTTTTTTTTTTTTTTTTTTTTTTTTTTTTTTTTTTTTTTTTTTTTTGTATTTATCCTTGTGTCGCTTGAGTACTAAAGAAACACAGAGATTTGTTTTTCTTAGTGTGACCTCCTGGACCACAGCCAAATCGTCAGCTCCCACAGGGCTCTTTCTCTGCTTGGTCTAAATGGAGCACTGAAGCCTGTTACCTTTCCCCTTTCTCTTTCAATATCTGTTACACAGGGTGTAATTTTACTAAAACAGGCCCTTTAATTATACATTGCCAAAAATATCCCCTACTGTGAAATGAGTCCCATGCTACAGACAGAGAAGCTGTAGGCCCTGCGAGGTTCTGAAGTTTCCATTACGTGCACAGACCCCGAGAACAGCTGTTAACAAATCTGTCTCTGGTTTGGTATGAAAGGGAGCCAGGCTGTGCTCCTGCTGTATTTTTGGTCAGAGAAAATAATTTGCATTTTGAAAGGCTTTGTGGGAAGGAGAAAAGATAGCAGAGGTATAATAACAGCTCAACATAACGAGTCCGAGCAACATATAAATGACATTGGAAATCTTATTAAACAACAAACAGCAAAAAGAAAGGGATCTACAAGGTGGGAAAAGTATGGCATCTATTTATTCATGGAAGGAATGAGTAAATTATTTAAAGAGATTGGACAAGAAATGAATGGGTCATCATGCTACTTAAAGTGCGGTCATGTAACCGAAGGAGAAAAAGGTATTAATTTGGATTGTTATTGTTTGTAAAAAAAACCCTGGAAAGTATTTGAATTCATCACTCCCCAATTATCAAACTTGATCTAATATGGAATTGGCTGTTTTTTCACATACTTTTTAAGTTGCAAAAATACACATCAATATAGAGATAACATATGTGTTCCTCATAATCAAAATATCCCCCTTCTGTTTTTCTCTTACTTGCAAATGTTTCTTACTATCAAACTTTAAACCTTGTGGTCTAAAGTAGATCCTAGATAGGACACAAGAAATGTAAATTGTAAACTAGAGCTACATTTACTAACTATTTAATTATACTGACACATTTGCTTTAATTTTCACTAGAAAACAGATATAATGATACTTTGAAACAGTTTGTATTTAATAGAATTCTTGATGTGAAATACATATACAGTTTGAGTTAAAGAGAAATTCTTGCTTCCTATGGTAAGGCTCTGCTCTTTATGGCTTCTGTGCTTTCCTTCTGCCTCTTGCATATGCATAATTTGCCTATGCATATGCCCTCCTTGTGGATTTTGCTTCTGAATATGACAGAAAGATAAAATCCTGGTTAATGAATTTGTGTGACAGAATGATATGCTGTCCCAGAGCTGAACAAAAACTGAACTGGTGTATACATTCATGTTTCTTAAAGAAATTATCACTTTAATTTAAGGTAGCATTTCCCTAAGTCTGAAACTTGGGAGGGGGGTGGGCAAGCTATTCACAAGAATTCCAAACATGGATGAATGTACTGTTTCTCATATAAATTAAAACTTAAATGTACTGTGACATTACTGTGTATTTCAAAAATCATTTCTTCCTTCAATTATATAAGCATTATTAAATTATTGTGTGGAAGTTAATGTAGAGTATTCCTACAGTGATCCTGGCTAAAACCCTATGGCTGGAAAGGTTATAGGCCTTAAAGAAAACCTACTGTTGTTATTTTGCTAAATGTTAAGCTGTCCAAATGTCTTCTAAATGTTTGTTCTTACGATAGACCTGGAATATTCTCAATCTGCTCAAAGATTTTTTTTTTCCCTGTGAGCACGTCAATGCAAGGATTCATAACTGTTAAAGCACTAAGACTTTCACAG
Source organism: Mus minutoides (assembly GCA_902729485.2). NCBI lineage: Eukaryota > Metazoa > Chordata > Mammalia > Rodentia > Muridae > Mus > Mus minutoides. Next base: position 78,556 of record LR753857.1, read on the forward strand.
AGTGTCGCATTCAAAATCAGACACCAGGGTTGAACAGTGCACCACTGAAGCCCAGGGGACAGCATGCTAGACCAGAAGGAAAGAGTTTAAGTGCCAAAGAGTGGAGATCTGTTGCAAAACACTGTCTTCTTAACATGACGATAGAGCTCTCAGACTCATGACCTTGCACCATGTGTGCCTACTTGCACCAGGTCAAGATATGCAAATTCCAGCAGAGATGGAGTACACAGTCTCCAGCCCCAGCCCCTTACTGAGTAGTTATTAGCAGTTAATAGTTGCTGGAAGAAGAACCTTGCTCTTTTGTATACTTTGCCCAAAGTAGAATTTTCATGATTCTGTGGATGGTTCCATATCCATCTATGTATACACAGCAATAACTAAGCAGAGAGAGAGAGAGAGAGAGAGAGAGAGAGAGAGAGAGAGAGAGAGAGAGAGAGAGAGAGAGAATTGTGAGGATGGAGATAAGAGAAAGTTGGAGGTTATAGAAATAAGTATTATATATAGTTTTATACATTTATGAAATTCTCACAAATACATTTTACAATAAAGTCCAAACTAACCAACATTTAAAATAAAGATAAAAAGTCACTGCAGCACTTATCTATGTATTCCTAACGTTCTCAACAGTTATATATCTAACACCCCAACATTCTAGTGTACTAACCCTGCATAACACTGATTCCCTCTAATCCTTACTCAACTACTTTGTTTACCAATATACTAGTAATACCAGACCCTCTAACTTGTTAAAATCTCAATGTTTATTTTCTTATCTGTGGCTCTAAATTGGTCTCTAAGGTCTGGATTAGTTGAAGGTTGCAATTTCCTTCAGCTCCTTCAGTCCTTCCCCTAACTCTTCATTAGAGAGCCCCAATTTCAATCGAAGGGTTGGCTCTAAGTATGTGCTCTGTCTAACTCTTCTGCAACAATGTCAACTAACCATGACCTTTCAGAACCTTTAGAGATTAAGCCAACGATCAAAGAGCATTCATGTGACACAACACATTGGTCTTAGGGGATGAACTAAACAAGATGGTACTGAAACAAGATTCTCTTTGTAGGATCTTTCACATGTTAGTGAGCAAAATATTCTGGGAAATTATACAGCTTTGAATTCTGTGAATTGTAATGACTTATAAGGCAAGCTGTACCTATAAGGTACACCTATTGGTATACTAGTGGCAGAAATATGAGGAAGTCTTGATAAACGCATACCACTTTCTGGTTAGATTTAAGATCTGTTGTAAAGGATAAGAAAACCAGACTTGGTACTTCAAATCTGTCCAAAAACCGATGGTTGACAATGTATCATTCCTAGAGTTGAAATTACTAAGATTATTTTGCTAAATGGACACAGTATATAATGGCTCTCTAAATTCATAACTCTTTATGTATAGTTCAGTAGAATTCTCAGATATCAGCAGAGAAGTTTCTGTCTACAGTAGGTGATGATTAATATCGCAATTTAGTAGTAGTCAAAGAATAGAGAATAACTGACTAAAGAATGTTCAGAGACAAAGAGGATATCTCTATCACACTCTAACCCCAAATCTCAAGAACCATCTCAGGAGAGAGAGCATGACAATCATAAGCACTAGAAGTCGGGAAGGACTAGAACAACAGAGCATCGTCTGGATATGAGTTCACCACTATACTTATGATGGAATAGTAATTGTGGATGTCTGTACAAGACCTCTACAGGATACAGCCAACCAATGTTTCATATGGAGTGGAAAAATCTCTAAGTCTCCATCCTTAACAGGATGCATGGGTTGCTGGTAGCTTCTGGACAAAAAAAAAAGTATGGTTACTGGTAGATTAACTAGATTCACACAGAGAAGAATAGACACAGCATAAATGGAAACTGTTGTGTTATTTAATTTTTTTTAAAAGTTAAAGGAACGCCGGGGCCAAGGGGTGGGAGCGGGTGGGTAGGGGAGCAGGGCCGGTAGGGGGGAGGATATAGGGAACTTTCTGGATAACACTTGAAATGTAAATGAAGAAAATATCTAATAAAAGTTGAAAAAAAAGTTAAAGGAGAGAACACAAGTTGTAATAAAGGCAGACAGGGAGGGTAAATACATTGAAATTCTCAAAGAATTTATTAAATGCCCCCAAAAGGAAATTTTAGAGAATTATTTCCATGCAAGTTTATAATAAACTTACATCATTCTTACTACATGTATTTTGTCCGTCATAAAGTATAAGAAATTAAAAATATTTTTATAATTTATTTTTTCATTTTTGTATTGGTTAGTTTATTACATTTTAAATGCTATTTCCCTTCCCAGTTTCCCCTCCACAAGCCCCTTATTTCCTCCTCTCTTCCTCCTGTCTCTATGAGGGCTCTCCCCTACCCACCCACCCATTCCTGTCTCCGTGGCCTAGAGTTCGCCTGTCCTGGGTCATCAAGCCTCCACAAGACCAACGGGCTAGTCTCCAAGTAATGCCAGGTAAGGCAATCTTCTGCTAAAATAAGAACCAAGTATACAATTTCTGTGGTTAATATTCTAATCTTCAATAAAGATTTTGTAGTATCTGTCTGTACAAGGATATATATGTGTATATATATATATATATATATATATATATATATATATATATACCCAGTAATATCATAACTCAGAAAATTTTTTCTCTCATTTATTCCTGAGTAAGAGAGCATTTATACTTCATTTATTCATACAACTTTTCAATATACATTAGGATTAATCATATAAATATTTAATGAGAATCTAAAGAAGTTTAATGTATAATTCTTTTCTGACCTCAATCCCAGGAAGTTCAGTTTTAATGACATATTCTTTCTTTCTTTTTTTTGACATATTCTTTCTTAAGACAGTATGAAACAAATGTCTTCTAAGTCATGGAACATGACATAATTCTCTCTCTCTCTCTCTCTCTCTCTCTCTCTCTCTCTATCTATCTATCTCTATCTCTCTCTCCTCTTTCTCTAGTCCATTCAACCATATGAACATATGTATGAATCGTGAAACTTCCAGAATCACAACTCAATGTCATGTTTCCAATAACTGTAGGCTTGAACTTATTGAAAGGCTGTCAAATCTTAACCAAACGTATTATGCTAGTTAGTATTTTTATTAACTTGACAAAACCTAAGCATACTTTTCAAGAGGAAATTCAAATAAAATGTTTCCACCAAATGGCTTATGAGTATGTCTGGAAGAATATTTTGAATTTCTAATTGGTGTTGTAGGGCTCAGCAGACTCAGGATGGTACCATTCTTAGACAGTTGAGCCTGGCGGGAATGTTTAGGAGAAATTTATCAACATAGACACATACAGTTTCACAGATACAAACAAAGATATACACGCACACTTACACTTATTTACACTTACACTATACACACACACACACACACACACACACACACATATATATATATATATATATATATATATATATATATATATATATATATATATATATTATTAGTCTCACTAGTAAAACTTTCTAAACATGAGGTTAACAGAGATGACAACAATATGCATGCTAATATGAATAGGGTATGTGTAGGAAGCCTCAAATTAAAACAAGTCACTATGAAATGATATGAAAAAAAAAAGAAATACAGGGAAGAACACATCAAATTCTTATCCAATGCCAAGTGCAGGCCCTGAAAATATATACATAAATAACTTTTTAAAGATGAGTAAGATTTACTTATGTCGTTAGGAAAAATACATATGGGTATGAATTTAAAAACAAGAAGAGATATATGTGAGAATTTAGTAGGCAGAAAATGATATAATGTTAAAAATAAAGAAATAATATATAAAAAGCATGTGCATACAGCAACAGAAAAGATATGCAATGACATTACCCTATCAGGGATTACAATTCCCCTACTGAACACTACAGCATAAAAAAATTTAGAAGACCAATTTGAGCAGTGGGTTATTTCTTTTGTAGTGGTTTGCCATTAAGTTCCTGTATAAACTAAACCTTACAGATTTACTCTTGGTTTCTACTCCAGAACTTAGTAATAATACCTTATTACTAAACATATCACATATGTAAAAAAACATCAAATTTGATCCTAACCTGGAAGCTTCAGTAATAGTGCCTAGCTTTTTCATAGTATCGAATGATTTTATGTATGCTATCAGCTAAAAAATATTTCTACATATTATCCAAATGTGAACCTTGTGGGACACAATAATGACTGGCCAGGCAAGACAAGACTGCTCGTGCAATATTGGTATGAATATTGTAGAAGTAACTAATTATTTTCTGGTTGGAGTTAAGTCCTGTCCCATAAAAAAAAAATAAAATAAACATAGTTGACACAATAAGAAATATGGACCAAGCACTTATGAATTTCCAGGTCATAGCTTCTAAGAGAGAACTAACCACTATTATTACTTTAAATGGACAAAGTATTAAACTGACACTTTTTTCCATTCTTTATTTAATTTTTTAATTTTTTAAATATTTTTTATTAGATTTTTTTATTCATTTGCATTTCAAATGCTGTCTCGAAAGTTTCCTACATCCTCCCCCTGCCATGCTCCCTACCCACCCACTCCCACTTCTTGGCCCCAGCATTCTCCTGTACTGGGGCATAAAAAGTTTGTAAGACCTAGGGGACTCTCTTCCCAATGATGGACAACTAGGCCATCTTCTGCTACATATGGAGCTAGAGACACAAGCTCTTGGGGTACTAGTTAGTTCATTTTGTTGTTCCTCCTATAGGGATACAGACCCCTTCAGCTCCTTTGGGAACTTTTTCTAGCTCCTCCATTGGGAGCCCTGTGTTCCATCCAATAAATGACTGTGAGCATCCACTTCTGTATTTGCATAGCCTCACAAGAGACAGATGTATCAGGGTCCTGTCAGCAAAATCTTGCATATGCAATAGTGTCTGCGTTTGGTGGCTGTTTATGGGATGGATTCCCATGTGGGGCAGTCTCTGGATGGTCCTTCCTTCTGTCTCAGCTCCAAACTTTGTCTCTGTAACTCCTTCCATGGGTATTTTGTTCCCCATTCTAAGGAGGAATGAAGTATCCACACTTGGGTCTTTCTTCTTGAGTTTCATGTTAAACTGACACTTTATTATCATATGCTCAGATTAATTCACATCTAAATTCTCAACTGATAACCACCTATTTGAAGGAAATAGTGATTAACAACGGCACTCACCGCTGGTACATAGAACTGCAGACTGCAGGATACCCATCTTTATTTTTGTTATTAGATATTTTTTTTATTTACATTTAAAATGTTATCCCCTTTCCTAGTTTCCAAAAATCCCCTATTCTATCCTCCCTCCCCTTGCTCCCCAATCTACCCACTCCAGCTTCCTGGTCCAGGATTTTACCTATACTGGGACATAGAACCTTCACAAGTCCAAGAGCCTCTCCTCCCGTTAATGACCAACTAGGCTATCCTTTTCTACATACACAGCTAGAGACATGAGTCCCACCATGTGTTTTCTTTGGTAGTTTAGTCCCAGTGAGCTCTAGGGTTACTGGCTAGTTCATATTGTTGATGCTCCTAGGAGGCTGCAAACCCCTTCAGCTCCTTGGGTACTTTGTCTAGATCCTTCATTGGGGACACTGTGGTCTGTCTAATGGATGACTGTGAGCATCCACTTCTCTATTAGGTAGGCACTGGCAGAGCTTCGCAGAAGACAGCTATATCAGGCTCCTGTCAGCAAAATTTTGTTGGCATCTTCAATATTGTCTGGATTTGGTGGTTGTTTATGGGATGGATCCCCAGGTGGGGCAGTTTCTTGATGGTCATTCCTTCAGTCTCTGCTCTGAACTTTGTCTCTGTAACTCCTTCCATAGGTATTTTTCTCCCTTCTAAGAAGGTAATGAAGTATCCACACTTTGGTCTTCCTTCTTCATGAGTTTCATGTGTTTTGCAAATTGTATCATGGGTATTCTGAGCTTCTGGGCTAATATTCACTATCAGTGAGTGCATATCATGTGTGTTGTTTTGTGATTGGTTTACCTCACTTAGGATGATATCCTCCGGACCCATCCATATGTCTAAGAATTTCATGAATTCATTGTTTTTAATAGCTGAGTAGTACTACATTGTGTCAATGTACAACATTTTCTGTATCCATTCCTCTTTTAGGGACATCTGGTTTCTTTCTAGCTTCTGGTTATTATAAATACAGCTGCTATGAACATAGTAGAGCATTTGTCCTTATTATATATTGGAGCATCTTCTAGGTGTATGCTCAGGAGTGCTATTGCTGGGTCCTCAGGTAGTACTATGTCCAATTTTCCGAGGAACCTCCAGACTGATTTCCAGAATGGTTGTACCAGCTTGCAATCCCACCAGCAATGGAGGAGTGTTTCTCTTTCTCCACATCCTCACCAGTGTCTGCTTTCACCGAGTTTTTGATCTTAGCCATTCTGACTGGTGGTGGTGCAGGCTGCTTCTGCTGGATCATGCTGCTGCTGCTGCTGATTCTTCTTTGGTATCCTGACACTACTGAACTAGATTGCTGATATACTGACAATGGATATGAGAATCACTATAATAAATAAGGTTGTTTTGTATTGCATTTTCCTGATGTTTTAGGATTTTGAACATTTTTTAGGTGCTTCTCAGCCAGGTATTACTTAGTTGAGAATTGTTTGCTTAGCTCTGTACCCCATTTTAATAGGGTTAGTTTTTGGGAGTCCAACTTCTTAAGTTTTTATATATATTGGAAATTAGCCCCCATCAGATTTATGATTGGTAAAGATCTTTTCCCAATCGGTTGATACCCATCTTTAAAAGAATAATTGCACTATTATACTTACTAAAATCCACCCAGTCGAACTTTTAAAGTCCTCAGATTTATTTCCAATATTACTACTTTAATATTTGTAAACATTTCAGTTATGAACTACTATAAAACTAAAAAAGAATGAGCAAGTTACTTAGCTAACATACAATGGCAGAGAGGAAGCATGAGGCATGAAGTAACAAGCTTTAAAAAGTAATATTTAACAGGACATGCATCAATATTGCTGCTTCCTCTCTAGAATGTGGAGCATAGAGTATATTCAACTTTGCTACAAAAGCATAAAAGGAGAAGATAAGAGGAGAAATAACTAAAATTAAGAACCATATGATTGGCAGTACAAAATTGTGTGTGTGTATATACACACACACACACACACACACACACACACACACACACACACACACATACATAGACAATCCAAAATAGAGAAGAAAGGAGACAAATAGAACAAAAGGATATGGACTTGTTCAGAAGTAGTTCTTTTATTTATTTATTACAGTGATTCTCATATTCATTGTGAGCATATCAGCAGTCTAGTTCAGTAGTGTCAGGAAACCAAACAGGAATCAGCAGCAGTGTCATGATCCAGCAGAAGCAGCCCACACCACCACCATACCTGTCGCCAAACTGACACAAGTCAAAGGGTATGAACAGAAAGAGCCAGGACACATGGAGAATTTCACTGCTGTGCCTTTCTCAAAGAAGTCAAGAAATGGGAACCAGGAAGCATTGAAAGGCTAGCTATGCAAGCACAACTTCATTGTCCATTGAGTCCTTTTTATATTCACTCCAAATATCACGTGCCCTCCTATGAGTCTTGCCTCAGTAAAATATGTGAGCATAACTCAGAAAACACCACATGAGTCTGCATCACATGACACAACCAGAAACTTCCCACTTCATATTGCTATAGCAAAATACTCAAATAAAAGCATCTAGGGTGCTAAAAGTCTTTTTTATCTCACTTTTCAATATACAATCCATCAGAGAGGAAAACTAAATTCGGCAGGGTCTTCAAATGTGTGGTTCACTGTATCCATAATCAGGAAGTAGAGATAACATAATGGATGTATGTTACTGATTTACTTCATTTATACAGGTCAAACTCCAGACAGGAAATACCTCCATTCACAGTGAATGGGTTTACTCACATAAACATTGTTCTAATGACCATTATGATATCCACTGATTAAGGCCTTTCTAAACCCTCTCTTTGCAGTAGTCAACAGTCTTCACAGAGAATCACAAGTAACCAAAGATGCAGAAAAATGCAACTGAAGAATTCATATCTCTCTATGGAGAAATATGCTACGTTCCTACTCCAAAGCCATGGTGATCATCAACGATAAGGGGATAATATTAATATAAGAGCCAGAGATGCTGGGTGGGGCTAAGGAATGTGAGTCTTCTGCATGCAGCAGGGAAGCTATATATGACACCATACAGACCATCTGTGAAAGACTAAATCATACCAAAATCCAACATGAAGAGAAAAAATGTTAGACATGAAGTTCCACCCTTAGCTACAGGCCTACTAGCAACTGTTAGCTGCTCAATAAAAATGGTAATGTTTTTCTAAGAGTATACTTCTTAATAAGTCAACTGCATTCAAGTGGAAGCCATACATCTAAAGTCGATATAACAAATGATCTTCATGGGGAAAATATGAAGTACACTAATTTGGGTGGGAAGGAAAGGTAAGTATCAGAAGAGTTTGGGGTAGTAGTGTAAAGATGATCAGAAGAAGAGGGTCGGAGGAGGGTCAGAAAACACTAAGGGCATTTGATAAAGTCTCAGTTGTTCTCTAAAATAACAGGAAGTAGTCTTCATATATGAGCCATTTCTGCATCCACAATTAATTTCTCTCTGTCTCTGACTGATTCCAATCTGATCACTTGCTGCAATTCCTACCACCCTGACATCACCACAGTGACGGACTGTAACAGAATTGTGAGAAAAATAAACCTTTACCCCACTCAGTTGTTTTTGTCAGACATTATTTGTTTTCAATAATCTCAAAAAGGTTTTATTTTAATATCTGACCTTTTTCTATGAAGAGTTTCTAGTCCTTCCTTGTAGCTTTGGAACAAAAAGCTCTGTACCTTATTGACAAAAATTATACACAAGTTAAGCATCATATTTTGTGAGCTTGAATAATATTCCTGCTTTCTGAATCTTAATTTTCCTTTCATTATGGCAACAATAAACCATAGAAATTTCATGAAAAATGAATAAAATAAATATGCAAGCTATGTGGAAGCATTTTTGTAAAGTGATAAAATGATAGTGTCTGCTATACTTAAGTTTAAAACCTTCAATCATAAGAAATTTCAAATTACACTCACAAAGTTTCCATTCTACATTTAACAGTCTGAATCATTGCAATTAGTTTATAAGGATTGTATTCTATTCCATATGAATTTGTAATAGACCTTGTAGCTTAAAGAAGAAAAATAACATACTTCAATACCCTGAAATCTAATGAATTTTTCAACAGTATGATCAGATCACAAAATTTGAAGTTTCGTTATGCAAGTTATTTGGAAATATTGACTTAGAATTCTTCAATTTTCTTTGTTTAAATCACTTGGAAAATGGACGGACTTCTCTTTGGAGCAGCATCTGGATTTGTCTTGGGCTGGGGGATGGTTCAGAGAGCCAGGGGGATTGAGCCAGGGGTAGAGCAGGCATCAGGTGCTGTTTACTTTGTTAACAGTTATTAATTACAGTGAGGACTTTTGCTCACACTTCTGTAGTATTCTAATTATTTATAGGTCAGGGAACCAGCTTTGACATACCACTTTCTGCCTCCAGGTCTCTAGAGGATTCAGCAAACAGCTGCCAGAGTACAGTGACTTCAGGTCACTGACTGAGTGAAAGTTTGTATGCTTTAGAACATGTTATGTTGTTTTCTCCCTAAAGGATCTATAAAAGTCCCATGGTTGCTGACCATCCCCCCAAATGATTCTTCATAATAATAGTTAGTGATTAGAACACCAAAAATAATAACAAAGAATGGAGTTCTCTCTACATGGAATGAGTACAGTTATGTTGCTAATGAAAGAAATATTCTAGAAAAGCTAAGAAATTTTGAAATAAAGGAATTTAATTTAAAAAAAAAAACAGGCTTTGGGGCTCAAGATGTGACTCTATGGTTAGAAGAACTTGCTATGTGTTTTCAGCACACACAGGAGATGACTCACAATAACCATTATTTCTAGCGTCTGGGTATGTAACATTTTTTTTCTTGACTCTGATATTACCCATACATAGGTAACATAGAAACCATATAAAAACATGAATAAGTAACTAAAATACAATTAAGTAAAATATTTAAAATACTATCATACTCAAATGTATACCAGCATCCTAGATAGAAATAAAATGAATAAAGTATGTTGTTTATTCTTGGCACTGTTCTACTTTTATTGCACAAAGTAACATGATCATAGAATTTTGCTAGCTGATATCCCGTCAAAATGGATGACACAGTTTCAGTCTGGGTTTAACTACCAAGACCAATAATTCCAAGTCTCATTATAGGAGGCAGAGATGACAAAGTCCTCAGCTCAGTCAGTTAGACACAGTAAATTCCTCTTTATTTTATCTTTCTCTATTCATGTCCTCAAGAAATCAGATGGTGCTTCCCTATATTAGATAGAGTAATTAGCTTTTGTGAGCCTAAGAATTATATTAATCTAATGCTGAACAAAACTGTTCTCGTAGGTACATTTATAAATAATACTTAACCAAATAACTGGACCTTCTGTAACTCAGCATGCTGGCCAATAGCCATCATAAAGAGTATACTTTCTTTTGCTGTGGGATGCTCAGCTCTATATAGAAAATATGCATTGTAATCCTCCCCCAAATGTTCTGGGGTCATTATTTAAGAAGAGATGGAAGAAAGATTATAAGAAGCCTAGGTAGTAGATGTGTGTAAGGAAGGAGTATTTGCCAGACACAGCAATGCTGTTCCATAACACTTAATCTCACAGGAGCTAAGTCCTTGCAGAAGACCTGAACAAGATCAAGCCACGCAAAATCCCAACACAGATAAGAGAGAGGTTACTAGTAGCTGAAGAGCTACTAGCAATTGATGGCTGCATGTGTGTGTGTGTGTGTGTGTGTGTGTGTGTGTGTGTGTAGCACTAAAAGTCTTAATAACTACTTTATTTTTTAAGTACACAAAATTATAAGGGGAATGTGATGGAAGGCATGGGATAGAAATCCCTAACCCTGATGATATATCCCAGTACAGAGGAATGCCAAGGCCAGTAAGCAGGAGTGGGTGGGTTGGGGAGCACGGTGGAAGGAGGGTATAGGAGGTTATGTGGATAGCATTTGAAATGTACATGAAGAAAATATCTAATAAAAAAATAAAATTGAAGAGTAGAATGGAGCATATGTTTTATCTAAACCCATTATATACATGTCTGAAATTCTCAAACAATAACTTTTAAAATTACCTTGTCCTATGTTTTCATGAAGATTAGCACTATAGATAAGTAAATAATACAGAAATTATAAAAAAATATCAAAATCCAGCAGGAGGAGTCAAAGAAAGTAATAATCTGCATTTTTGTTGCTAGATTCTAACCTGTTAGGATATGGGGTTTACTCAATTTTTAAAAAAAAAAATAAATTTGGAATTTTTTTCCTTTATATGTCTATTTTCTACTAATAATTGAAGCCATAACTATTAAATATTCTTTGAAAGGATGGAATACTAAGCTATTACAAACTAGAACATCCTGAGTTTTGCAGGAAAATGGGTAGAACTACAAAATAACATCCTGAGTGAGGTAACTCAAACTCAAAAGGACATGCTGATATTAGCCAAAAAATAGAGAATACCCAGAATACAATCCATAGAACTCAAGAAGAATTACAAGGAGAAGGGCCCAAGTAAGCCTCAATCTCACTTGGGAGGGTAAAGAAAGCAATTGCATTGGGCAGAGGGAGAGAGGAATCTGTGTGGGAGGAGCTAGGGAGGAGAAATGGGGAACATGATCAGGTATTGGGGGAAGACAGGGGTAAAGCCATGAGGGGCAGCAGAAGTAATGAAAACAGGCAACCTTGGGAGGTAGGGGGACCCTCTAGAATCTACCAGAGAGCAGAGGACTGCCTGGTTTGGCCTCAGTGAGAGAAGAAGCACCTAACCCTTGAGAGGCTTGAAGCCATGGGAAATGGCGAGTACTAGTGGGGTGGGATGGATCGAGCTGGAGACTTCCTCTTTGAGATGTGTGAAGAGGAAAGGCATGAGGAACAGTTGGCAGGCAGACCAGGAAGGGGAAAATGATTGGACTGTAAAAAAAGTTTTAATAATAATAATAATAATAATAATAATAATAATAATAATATAAAAAAGAAACATTAATAACAATCTACATGAATTCATAATGTTTTGTACTTTAAATTATAAAACAATGATAAATTAAAATATTTTCAACTGCAAGGACTCTTATCTCATTATAATTATTTATCATCAAGAATTTATCATTGAGCATAAGTATTACTCATAATAGAGATTTTCATATCTCCCCACTCAATACATTCTATGAAGACCAATAGCTTGTTGCCAATAAATGCAAATTATTTATTCATTAACTTATACCATTTATATGTAAGATGTGTTGCATTAGCTCTATGAACATGTTATATATAAATGTTTATAATGTCTACTTCGTAGCCTTTTACATGTAGTGTGATACATTAGTGGCTTTAATTTCAAAGGTAATGACAACTTTATACTAGTCAGAAGTTCAAATGCAGCTACTTTGTGGAAAGTCAAATGAGAAAAGTAATTCTCACAAAGCTTCATGAAAATAATGAGTTCTGGTTTATATACCTGCTGTTGCTTTCAGTAGATAAATCTTTAATATTCATTAACCATTATGCTTGTGAGACCATTATTCAACTACTACAATAGAAATTTTTAGAATGCTTCACAGATTGCTCAAACAGATGATTAAAATTTAGAAGAAGGTAGGGACATAAAACTGAAATTTTAAATCATGTTCAATATTAACATATAAGACAAATTCATGTTGAAGTCACTATGAGAAATTGATCAATTAGTGATAAAATATGTATAATCTGATATCTGGTTACTCTATTTACTTTGTTGACCAACTCCAATAGAAAATTTTGTGTGTTCACTCCAGCAATCTAGTGTTCTAACAATCATTATTAGACAAATTGATAAATATGCACAAATTACTCAACGTTGATTGACATATAAAATATAGTCTAAACTTAAATCAAAGATTAATGATCCATAAACAAGGCGACACTGTGTTGCTATTTGTAATCCTCTAGAATCATAAATGTCATGTTGTTGCTACTGTAGACTGAGAGCTTAGATGGAAACCAGAACATAAACATCTGACTGAACACTTTTATTAAAAGAAGTAGAGTGCATAATCTCGAGATTAGGTAAGCAGTTATCAAGAAATCGAACGAGAAATACTTTAGGAATTATTATTTATTTCTTTCCTTAGTTAGACATTAGATTTCATATTTTTCATCATCAATTCATTGTCAGTCATTTTTCCAGATTGTAACCATAAGTGTTTGCTGGAGTGAAAATCCGGGGTAAAATTTGATATTCACTAAGGCTATTTGAAATTCAAGGAATCTCACATTATTTTCAAAGTCTGTGTTTCTTTCAATGTCACCTAGGCAGTATTCCCCTACAGAACTTTTCAGTATGTGTAGCTCTAGTTAATTTTGAGAATTTATAAGCAATTAAATTCACACATATCTTTTTTGCTGAAAACACTACTCGATTATCGTTTCTTGTCAAAAATTATTCCAAGGCCATAATGAGGTGCCAAAGGCTATAATTAGATACGTTAGCAAAGTCACCTGAAACTCTAAACTGTAGGTGATTACACATTGCCCAAGTTACCTACTGTGAAGAGTTCACTCTTTCAAGAAATTATAATTAAAAGATGGGATCCTAAAGATAGGGCCATCTAAAATCTCTTAGATTATTGGATTGCTCAATACTAAAATGTGTTGGATTTCAATACCCTTAAATTTTCATGTATTAATAATAATAATAATAAAATTTCAAAAAATCATGTTTAGTAATATTTAAAATGAGTAACTAAATAAATTGATTAATGCCAAATGTCTAATGGATGGAAAATTTTTCCCATATGCTTTATGAATTTACAAGATACCTTCAAGAATAGTATATACATCTATTTACTGTTAAGGGAAAATGTTTTCTGTCTGGATAATGTCTGTGAACCATATCAGATGATCATAAATTTTTACAGGTTTATGATAAATTGACAAACAAAAGATGAAACTTGTCTTTGCTCCTACTTATAACTTTAAAAATTAAAATATTTTTGTATATTGTATTTATGATTTCAATCCATTAGATTTTGTTAAACATATCTAAATGTATAAACACAAGTAAAATATTTCCTCTGCTATACTCAATAGAAACCATATTATTAAATGGCAAATATATTCAAAAAGGCATGTTTTAAATTGAATTCATGGTTAATAATTACAGGCACTATTCTCTTCCCTTTCCCCTGCCCAGGCAGCAATAGGTGTTGGGCAAGGGCTGGGACATATGCCCCCAGCAGTGAAGACAGCAGTCCCAAGAGTGATTTCAGAAAATAAAAAAGGTCCCTAGAGGAAGGCAGTAGTGCCCCTCCCCTTGCAAAGGCACACCAAATTTCAAGACTACATATCTATCTCTATCTCTCTCTCTATCTCTCTCTCTCTATCTCTCTCTATCCCTATGTCTATCTCTATCTCCATCTCTCTCTATCATCTCTATCTATTATCTATCTATCTATCTATCTATCTATCTATCTATCTATCTATCTATCTATCTATCTATGCATGTCTGAGAGAGAGACACTTGGCAGCATACTGGAGAGAGGGGAAGTCAACCCCAAGCCATCCTGCCTCATCAGCCACTTTATTAGGTCAAGATACAGTGCACTACAACCACCCACTGCCACTGCCTCCACTGCTACTGCTCCCCTCTAAAGTCCAGGTGGCTGGCTGGCGAAGCTATCCAAGTATCCAAGTCCCCTGCCCCACTTGCCATCAGTTGTGAACAGATTAGTAGTCCTCAGCCCCAGAAGCTAATTGAAGAATGCTGTGACAGATTTAAGCGCCACACCCCTGCCCTGCTGTTCAGCAGGGTCCTTGCTGCTCTTCCAGCTGTAGAAGGCGTCTTCCTTCACCACGGACCTCATCTTATAGAGCATCAAAGAACATCCGAAGCAGGTTAGCAGGCTGTTCTAAGGGCCTGGAGAACACAATGTGCTGGTAGCTCCTTCTGCTCACCACTCAGGTATTTCTGCAGCAGTCTTGCTGGCACTTTCAATGCTTGAACATCCAGTCGGAGAGGAGTCTCAAAGATAATTGCAGAATAACAGACAGTTGTCATGAGGGCTCGAACTAATGTATTGAATGCTATCTGCTACTCATTCGGGTTGGCCTCTATCCAGTCAAATCCACCTGATTATAACTGCGGTCCTTTAGCAGCTTCTCTAGTTGCCTAAGAATCTCCTCAAAGGCAAATGCCCTCTGGCCAGGAGCTTCATCCTTCTCCCAAGGTATATTCCACTTTCTTTTCAGCCACAAATTAGCCAGTGTCTTGGCCCTCTACTAGAAATTCCCTCCTGCTCAGTCCAGCCTCTCACCACAGCATCCCCACATTTTGGGATCCATGCTCTGGCATAAGAGACCCAGGATCTCCTGCGACCAAAAAAAAAAAAAAAAAAAAAAAAAAGTAGCTTTGTCCATGGGTCTCCGAGGCTTTGCAATTTCCCTGATGAGCTCTCCCTTGGGCACCCCATCTTCCTGGGGAATAGGTGTTATCAGTTTTGTCAGGTAAAGCCATACATGAGGGAGATCAATTTCCATGTCCCCAGTCTATTTTAATGTTTCATACAGCCCTTGATAATACTGGGCAGTAGAGAGGTGCCCCACACAGAGCAGATAGTGCAGTAGTTGTCCCATATGCTCACGAGCAATGGTACTAGGCTCCAGCATCGACTTGATGCTGAGCCATATAAAGATGAAGATCAAGGAGGGTGAAGCCAGCTCCTGGACACACTGTACTGCCTCCTTCATGTCATTGATATGGAGATATTCCTCAGTGATGGCCTTAGATTTCTTCTCCACCTCATCCACAGAAAGCGCAGCCTTTGCAGGGCTCACTGGAGGTATAGTGGCTTCTACTTCATAAGATCCTGACCATGATCCTCTGTGAAGCTAGCTACCTTCAAAGGGGCATTTTTTATTTATTAATATCCTCATATCTGAGACATAATGCAAACAAGAAGTTGTTTACAAAATTGCTTTGTCTTCCACATGCTTTGTGCACTGCTACTCTATACTGGTCTTGCTGAGATCATACATAAACTAGTATGTTATTTTTGTTGGTGGAATCGCTCTAATATTTTACATTATATGTAATATTAAAGGTTATTTTCCTTTTAATTCAATGATTTATCATTTTCATTTCTTCAACCAAAAAACATAACCATATCTAAATATTACTAAATTTAGAAACTCATCTATTGTCTATCACTGGAGAGAATCTGTTACCATGGTGATATGGACATGAAAAACTCCCCTTATCGCTTTAACTACTAAATGTCTTTGTGTATAAAACTTCACCTTTGTTCATTAGATTTGATTTAAATTTCATGATTCTCTAGAATATTCAGAAATTTAATTTAGAGTCTCATAAATCTAAATTACATGCGTATTTTATCTGTTATGGTGTACACTCCAATACAGACTAAAAATTATTTGCTCTCAGAAGTTTTATCTTAAAAGCATTGTGCTATGTCTTTAAGTTATATTTGATTCAAAATTCAAAACTTAATAATATCCTAGCTTCAAAAAGAAATTGATGATCATCTATGTCACTAATGGTCATTATGAAAAAAAATATTTGTTAAGACTTTTAAAAACTAATCTGTAATGTCTGAGCATTCATGTGCTGAGCATATGTCAATTATAGCATAAAAATCAAGGACATAATAAACTCATAGAGTCCATTATTGTTTGTGTGTAAAAGGATTCATGGCTCACCACTTTGAACTGGATAAATAAGAACTTGAATTGATTACAGTTTCTTGAAATTTGTGGTTTTGTCTTTTTTCAGGTTCTGTAATGAATGCTAAGCCTGGAGGAAATTAAGATTATTCAATTGTCCCATAACAGGGTGAATTTGATGTCAGCCTTTGATCTTTGGCTAATCTAGAGTACTCATCTGTCCTATTGCATCCTGGAGCAAAAATTGAGTAGTTCACTATTTGCCTTTCTATATGGATTAGAAACTGTTATTGGTTGCTCTCTTGGAGCTACCAGCTCCTCTTATTTGCTTACTTGCTTTGTGGTAATTTCTTACCACTAAAAGCTTTATTGCCTTTGGATTTAGCTTTATATTATAAATTCCCCACACTTTGGTTCAAGTAAATAAGGTTCACCCAAAAGCTGTTCCCCTTTGTCTTTGTATACCTCTTATTTTGCTATAAATCTATACCCTATATTTAGCCCAGTAAAAGAGAGCCATCACTTGTTTCTTTGGAGTGGTGCATTTCCCTAATAAAGAGTCTGTAAGTGTGGCTGGTGCAAAAACTTCTAGTCCTTCCTGATGTCAGTATAGATGAAAAAGATAATGTGATAACATATATTCCATGCTATGGAGCCATTTGAATCCTCAAATTTTATACCAAAAGATATAAATCCTTTCTCTACCTCCCATGAAAATGGAGCTTCTGTCATGCTGAGGTTGGGTTTGAGGAGAAAGGAAGTAGAGGTATTTGGACTCTGTTTTGCTGAAACTTGGTAGAGTTCCTTACATAATTATATCTTCATTGCCATATATCCTTTGGACAATGTTCACATACTTTATATGACTATTTCTTTCCTAAAAATAATTTCACCACCTGTGATATTTCACTCCATAGTGGGTCTGAGTAGTTTCGGATACCGCTCACTACAGAGGGGGAAATTTTTCCTTTTCTCTTTGAGGCAAAAATCTCTGGAAGTTTAATGGGATCCAAATAAATTCTTTAGGATGTGTACAAATTCCAGCTCTGTGTTCAAAATTAGTATGTTGATGTTGAAATTAGGAAACTGTAGATAAAACTGAATGCCTCATGACATCATTTTTACTTAGATTGAGTTTGAAATAGTCCTAAGTATGTATGTTTTTTAAATTATTGGAATAATTACTTAATAATTTAGAAATTACTCTGTGTGAGTAATTACTAGCTCTGAAAACCAATGGAAGAATCATTTTCATGTGGGATTAAATCACGCAAAACATGCTAGCAGTGTTACAAAAATAAGAATTAAATATCCCATAAGATAAGGATCATCTTTTAAACTTCAATGACTAAATTTCAACAAAAACATTAAACATGACAACTGATTAAAAATAAAGCAAGTTGTATAATCCAAAAATTACTAATGAATAGAAGAGAAAATTTTACAATACATACACATAAGTAAAGAGTATCCTCCAAAAATGGATATTTAATGTCACTTTAAACAATAACTTATCTTGGGACAAAAAAAGAGAATTGTGGGCAAAGAGTCTTGGTATTGCAATACAATGAATATTTCCCTTTTCTCCTACAAAGCAGTCTCATGTAAAACAAAGAGTAAAAGAGAAAAATATGACATATCAAAAACAACTCTTTTCCTCCCATGTCGTTTGCCTACATTTTATTTCAATGTATCATTTCATTCTTTTAAACTTTACTGATATATGCAAGGTAAACAAAGAGGATTCATAGTGATACTTTTCTACATGGATATGAAATCAACTGTACTTTCTCTTATTTACTTTTTCATTTCCTTATTCTAAAACTATAGTATTACACTTGAGTGCACAAATACCCCATAATTCTAGACCTGAGAATAACGACAAGTTATTTGATTTGATTTTCATTGGATTTTTATATAGATATTGGTCTTTATATGTCACTGGGCTTTGCAGTGCTTAACGTACTCATTATAAACCAGCAAAGAAAAATTATGATTTTTGAATGAGTAGTTACAATGTGTAACATTTTTAAAAATCCATGACTAAATAATTCTGTGGTGTGTGGAAATCCATGCTGAGAAGATAGCTGCTATGTGGGGGATGAACTTTAAAAGCAAGATTAAGTGTGTGTGTTTAGTGTTTATGTCCTTGTCTGTGTCTATATGTGTACATCTGTGTGTGTGAGAGACAGAGACAGATTGATAGAAATTGGGAGAAAATGCTTATCCCATGGTAAAACATTAAAAATAATTTACTTTCTTAATTTAAATATACAATTTTGTATAAATGCTGTTCATATTTTTATTCATGCCTATAAAAAAAAACCAAAACAAATAGTATATATTTAAGAAATGGAAATAAATTCAATAACTTCACTTAATTAATTCCTGGATCATATCCATTTTAGTTACAACAAAACTTTTCTAAATTTAATTAAAAGATTCACATGAACAAACCATTTTTCACAGAAAACAAACCATTTTCTGCTAATTTGCAAGTGTTTATCTAGTATGTAGCGGGTGAACATTATAAACTTGACACTACTAAATGTTAATGATTTAGAGAATCCCTGCCAAGACTTTCAAATTTATTATCTAATGAAATTACATTTTACTAGAATTTAGGGTTTTATTTAAAACATAAATTATTAAAACATACTTGTCAGAAACTTGTTTTTACTTATTGGAATTACAAACTTTTTTTCACTTTTTTTCTATTGGGTATTTTCTTTATTTACATTTCAAATGCTATCCCTTTTCCAGGTCTCCCCACATCATCTGTAGTGATATAATTTTAGGTAAATAGATGTTGATTCCCAAAAGATTGAACTTCGGACAATTTCCAAGGCAAAAACTAATAACATACCTTGAGATTAGCTAAGCTGATGTAATTATCTGGCTTTTACCCATTGTACTCATTCTTCTTTATTCTAAACTGCCTTTCAAGGAAAATTTTTTTTTTCCCTCTTTATTAGATATTTTCTTCATTTACATTTCACATGTTATCCAGAAATTTTCCCTTACCCTCCCACATCCCCGCCCTGCTCCCCTACCCACCCCCTCCCACGTAATGGCCCTGGCGTTCCCCTGTACTGGGGCATATAGAGTCTGTATGACCAAGGGGCCTCTCCTCCCAACGATGGCCAACTAG